>JALMQS010000178.1:2913970-3268975 GCA_024734495.1 Forficula auricularia
AACCACCGTTCGCAAGTGTCGACAGATAGAGTATCTGCACCGTATGTTTCCACAAGTATTCGATGTGCTTCCGCTGCTTTTTTCTTCTGAGTGAATAAGAAAATCAGTACCTGCTGCAAATGCTCTTTGTTTTCCTCGAAACTGGATATGCTTACCACCAAAAAAAAAATATGATACTAACTCTAAAATGTTTAAGTAAATATGACATTTTGAAGCTTGCTGTCATAGCTACAAAACGACATATTTGTTATGGCGCCAGAATCTATAGGCTTTGTAGGCCATCTATTTAAAAAAACCCGCATTTTAAAGTTACACACCCGGTATATAATTTGTTTGTTTGAGACTATAGTTTCGAAGGTTTGATCTTCATCATCAGTCTTTTAATTAGAAATAGTTTATCTGTTAGCTCTCATGGGTTGAAAATTCAGATTTGAAGATAAATTCGTTTGTTGTATGTTGTATTAGTAATTAATGCAAAACAATAGTTGATAAAAAAGTCCCGAAAAGTCTCCAAAGATAGACGTTAAAATTAAAAAAGGACATAATTAGTAGAAATACAAATAAAAAGTAAATAAATATTAAGTGAAAAACATAAAGATATACATCGATCAATCCCTTGATCATGAGTGTGAAATTGCCCAATTCAGAGACCGTGAAGTATTTCTCTTCAAGTAATTGACAGTGATGTCCAGTTGGATCCGCCAAGCCTCAAAAAAGACACCAAACGGAGATTGAGTCTTTGATATTAAAAATAATTAAATCATCATTGGATGCATACCTCCTATTTTGAAGATCATTTTGGTGAAATTGTGTGTCATAAAATCACGAGTCATTTTTGCTGTATCTGTTTTTATCAAGTGAAATATATCTGTAATAATAATTAACAAGTCGAAACGAGATTTATGGTAAATTTATTTGAGTTATTTTATATAACAGAAAAAAAAATAATATGGCTTGTGTTTTTATCAGGAAAATTTTGGGGTAGTCTTGATTTTTTGCATATATATGTTTTTTGGGGCGCTGAATCCAAACCTGAGGTATCCCACCAAAAATTTCTTGGCGCAAAATTGTAGAAAATGCAAAAAAATGTCGCGGTCGCAGATTCGCGATATAAACTTTCGATATTTAAATTCATATATCTTTAGAAATTTCAATATATTTTGTGAATTGGCCAAAGCATTTTTCTTTTTATAATAAGTTTAATTGTTTAAGGGTCATATTTTGGTAGGACAGATGGCTGACAAGTCGGGCGGCTCTGAGGCCTTTTTTTTATTATAAGAACGTGCCTATTAACAATAGACGAATGTGTAGTGGAATATATTGGGAAAACAATTATACAACAATAAATTTAAATTGACATGATTTCATATTTTAGGCCGGATGGCTTTTAGCTCCAGATGTAAATTGAATTCATGGAATTTCTTCCGAAATTTGCCAAGAGAAATCGTGAGAATATTTCTAGAAGGAATGCGTTTTCAAATATATTACCACGCCCTTTTCATTAGGAAATTAGCCAATCAGAGGTCTTTGGAAAATTCCCAGAGTCTGTGAATTTTCGGGGTTGAAGAAAAAGAGACATGTCAGGCAGTTAGCAAGTAGAGATAAGAGAGCAGAGACTTCAGTCAGTGAGTTGAGTGAAAAGATGTATAACCCCCCCTTATACCAAATAAAAAAACTTGATATAAAAGAAAATGCGTTCTATTTCAACCCTTGCCTAGAGATAGCGAACTTTTTCATCTACAGCACACACATCTTCCAGGAACGGCGTGCAAGACAAGAAACCATGATCTTCGAAGGGCTTCACGTTACCCTTAGTAGGCAATCATAATCCTTCGGGACTATGATACGGCCCGCTATAAATAAATAATTAATTTTGTTTGCAGCCAACACCACAGGTCGCGACATAATTTGGTCGCACCGGAGGGATTAACCTCCTTGGCGCAACAAAAAGTGAAATTTCCATTTTTCAAAATGAAAGTTCATAAAATTTCCTACAAATTTCATTATTTAGGTTTTTTCTCTGATCAACTGTTCGGGCTCAAGGGCAAAATCCAAGTTTTCAACCTCGGCAGACCCACCGGATCACAAAATTGCAGTTTTTCAAAACTTCAACCTCATTGCGGCACGGATTACCATTTATCCAATTAAGATTAAACTTTATTCTAGTTTAAAAATGTATAGAGTTATCTTTGTCGAAACCGTGCTCCTTCATGATCAAAATGGGAAAATATCGAAAAAAGTGCAAGTTTTAGGGTGATCTGGGGGCTGCCAAGGTCGAAAACTTGGATTTTGCTCTTAAGCCCGAACGGTTGGTCGGAGAAAAAACCTAAATAATGAAATTTGTAGGAAATTTTATGAACTTTCATTTTGAATAGGAAGATTATTTACGAAAAATTGATAGTTTTCGAGTTATAAGCAAAAAACCGCCAAAAAATGGAAATTTTCCATTTTTTGCATTTTCTCAGATTTGATTCAGCGCTCCAAAAAACATATATATGCAAAAAATCAGAACTACCCCCAAATTTTTCCCATAGGGGCCCGTTTGACCACAATTTGACTGGACTATGTTAGCTCGCCTTTGAATTTCATCCAAGGTAGCAAGAGAATGCTTGTAGGCTTCTCTCCACAAATGCAAGCAATATTCTGAGTCAGGGTCATGTATAATGTAAGAAGTTGAGTGGGGGTGAAAAATCGTTTGGTCCGGAAAAGATAGCCAAGCTTACATGCTACAGCTTTTGCTACTCAGATAATATGTAATGAAAGCTTTTAAAAAACCTCCGACGACGAAGCTTCCCTCCTGAGCGACAACTCCTGCGAGGATCGGCTTTCTGCTAAACTGGCCTCGACTAAACAATTCACTAGGATGGTCGGTCAAGAAACGCAGCTTGCCCGTTCTCTGGATTACAGGTGCGGTTGCCCCGAAAGTTGTCCCTCCGTTCATCATAGAATTCATCTGCATTTTTCTTTGATTAATAACTAATATCTAAGGAACATAGAAGCATTCAAATGAAATATGATTCTCACCAACATCCTCGAGTGAGCCTTCAGGATATCAATGTAGGAAAGCCTTTTTAGACATCCGATTTCTCTCTCAATAGTCGGCCTAGTGCAGTTGGCGAGATGAGCGATTTCATGGGCTGCTCGGATAGGTTGTTTATCTATAATCCATGGACTTAGAGCTGACCCCGACTGAAGGATTAATCGCTGAAATAATCCTGGGAAAGATATCTATTAGAAGTGCAAAATTAAACTTTTCAAAAGTTTATGATTTTATGTTAGGTCTCAATTTGGACAACTTTGTTCTAAATATTATATCACCGAAAATATGTTAAAGATAATAAACATAATCTAGAGTACTAACTTTAAATGTCTACTGAATAAATTTTTATCAAAATTCTTTATCAGGGGCGGATTTCTAATTAGGCTAGCAAGGCTATAGCCTTCGACGGCAAATTTTCCATAATATGTAGGTAAATATGTTATAATATACCTATATGAGTTTTTATATTCTGTTGAAATAAAGTTTTTGTTGAATTTTATGTGATTCTAATAAACAGGGACGGTGGAACCGTGGGGTCAGGGGCTCGCGGACCTCCTAAAGAAAGAAATTTTACCCTTACTTTACCCAAAAACAACTTTATTTTATTACCTTTTGAACCTAAACTCAAGCATTATAACTACAAACAAAAATTTGAACTCTTTTTTTCTTTCAGTTTTCAATAAAAGCACAGTTACAAACTGCTTAAAAATGGGTTAAATTGGTCCAATTTGCTTCAAAATTTTCTGGGGAGGGCTCCCAGACGACCCTGTTTTCTGGGGGGGGTGATTTTATGACCCCCAGACCCCCCGTTTTCTTTCTATAGCATAGACGGCGATTTGGTTCAGCCTATAGGCTGCACATTTGTAAATCCGCCTCTGTTCTTTTTTTAAGTATGAATTATAGATAGGTAATATTTCTTGTAATGATTAATGAAATGCAAAATACTCATTTTAAAGAAAGCGGACTGTACCTGGATGTACGAGTGGACTGAAGAGCATCAGCGCAGCTGCACCCGCACCGGAACTTTGACCCCATAGAGTCACTCTTCCTGGATTTCCACCAAAGTAAACAATATTATCGCGAACCCAATGAAGAGCGAGTAGCATATCAAGAAGGCCAGCATTCCCAGGAGCAGAGTCAACACCGGCGGCTAAAAAGCCAAGTGGCCCAAGACGGTAGTGAGGGACCACAAGAACCACGTCACGTTCCAGGAGTAAATCAGGATGGAATTCATGAGGAGATCGCATGGCGAATCCACCACCATGAATATAGACCATGACAGGCAGACCGGAATCCTCATAAATCTGTATCCGTCAAAATCATAAGTGAAAAAAGAAATTTAAAAACAAAATAAAATTAAAAGTTGATTTTAACTAAGTACATCGAATTATTTACCAATATATTTTTTTTTAATTTTGATTTAAATAGTTTTTAAGATAAGTAGAAAAAATTGTATTCACCGAGGGAGTGTAGATGTTGATATTTAGACAGTCTTCTTCATAACCAGTGGTAGGATAATTCTTATAATTGGTATCCATCGATTGAGGGCCAAGAGAAATTGGACAGGATCTTCCAAAATGTCTCGCATCCAAAGTTCCTTCCCATCCATCTGCAGGTTCAGGGGCCTTAAATATAAATTGTTGCTTCAACCCCAAATACAAATTGAAAATATTCCTGATTTTGGTTCATATCATCTAAACAACCGTATTTGAGACATTTCTAAAATACGATGCAAAAAACGACTTTTTTTGTACCATTACAAAACTTCACCAAACTCCGTATGGTAAAATAATAGTTATTTGATTTATTTAAATTTAGCATGTATACTTATATTTTTAAATTGCAAATTTGATGCTTTAGATCATTGAGTTGTTTATCAAAAGATAAATTTCAGCTGAATTACCTAGATCGCACATTTTGATTGAGAAAAACTCATCAAAATGCACGACACCTAGTTCTAGAGCGGATTTCAAATGATGGGCTCAAGCCTATTAATCGATAACTTTTCAATAGATTGGTGTTGGTCTGTTGGTTCTAGGTGAAATATTTTTATATAATAATAAAAATTGGGTAAAATTGCGAGGTAGATTTCACAAAAAAAATAAATAAAACAAAAATGAGTTTTGAATTCGACATATTTCGGGTTGTTAGCACATCTTCAGGAGTCAGAGAAAACTAGTTTAATGGGCTGACAACCAGAAATATATCGAATTCAAAACTCATTTTTGTTTTATTTCTTTTTTTGTGGAATCTACCTCGCAATTCTACCCAATTTTTATTACTATTGATCGACCTGAGGTCGTGGATTCTGATCAGTTTATCTCATTAAAAATGTGTAATCTAGATGGTTTGGGGGCGTGCCTAGTCTTTTTTTGGCGTTTTTTCAACCGCCCCCCCTCCCCCTAAACGCCTCATGTAATTTAGGAATTCCCACTTTCAGCTGAAACTTCTCTATTGACACATTTAATCAAATTTCTCTAATTTATAATATATATCTTTTATCATTCTTATCTCAATTTCATCCATTCAACTAATTAGAATAAATAAATAAATAATTTGATTAATATTTAATATATTATTAAAAGAAAAAATAATTTTTTGTTACTTTTTGAATTTAAGACTTCCAAATCCAATCTAATCCGATCCGGTTTGAACTATTTAGATGGAAATATTGAATGAATAAAAACTATTTCCGCTTACTTAAGATTTTTAAAAGGATTAATGATATTTAAAAGAAATTGGAATTTTAATAATATTATTATCCAAGAATCTGGAAAAAATACTTATCCATATTATTAAAAAAAATAATAATAATAATAAATAAAATAATTTGTTATTATTTAATATTATTTTAAATAAGACTCAGCTAATTAATGTATATCAAATAAATATTTATATACTAAGATATTTTTTTATTTATTTCCCAGCCCGAAAAGAGTTTGTTTTTGGGCTACTTTTCTTTATTTTTTTATCATATGTTAGTAGTTAGCATAGCTTGGCTTGACTATACCCTAGCGCCCCGCCCTAGCCAATCGTAAAACCGTTCCACCTTTTCTCTAAGGGCCAGTTGTATGTCGGTTTGTAAAGTCTATCAACAAAAACACTTGTGTAAAAAAGGCCAAGTTCGATTAATAAAATCCGTTTGCCAAAAAAGTAGTGAGATATCTAATGTGCTGCCAAGTTCAACATCATCAATTTATTAAATGAGTCTAGAATATATTAGTAACTTCAATTAAAACGCATGTTTTTCATTTCACATGTCCCTCTATATTTTTTATTGATTTCACATTTTTAGTTGAAATTATTTTCCTAAAACTTGGCTTTTACGCATTAAATTATTATTATTATTGTTTGATAGGGCCTCCACCACTCACCTCTTATTAAGATCCCATGATATGGTAACTAGTAATTCGTGACATACATAATAATGCGTAAAAGCCAAGTTTTATGAAAATAATTTCAACTAAAAATGTGAAATCAATAAAAAATATAGAGGGACATGTGAAATGAAAAACATGCGTTTTAATTGAAGTTACTAATATATTCTCGACTCATTTAATAAATTGATGATGTTGAACTTGGCAGCACATTAGATCTCACTACTTTTTTTGGCAAACGGATTTTATTAATCGAACTTGGCCTTTTTTTACACAAGTGTTTTTGTTGAGATTTCACTTCTTTTTGTAAGTTGGATAAATTTAACCCCTTCATTTCGGGCCCTGAAGAAGGAAACGTTTCGATTTTTCAATTTCGTCCTTTATTAATGTGTCTCAAGCTTTACCAGTATGCCAAATTTCAGCATTCTAGGTTCATTGAATTTTTAGTTTATGTTAATTAAGCCTTTAACTTTCACCCCTTCATTTCGGGCCTTGAAGAAGGAAAAGTTTCGATTTTTCAATTTCCTCCTTTATTAATGTGTCAAGCTATACCAGTATGCCAAATTTCAGCATTCTAGGTTCATTGAATTTTTAGTATATGTTAATTAAGTCTATAACTTTCACCCCTTCATTTTAGGTCCTGAAGAAGGGAAAGTTTCGATTTTTGGATTTTTCCCATTAATTGTACCCCAAACTCTACCTGCCTGCCAAATTTCAGCATTCTAGGGTTAGCGGAAGTACTCTAGAATTTTGATGAGTGAGTGACGAAAAAGCCTATCTTTGGCTTCTTGTAACTTGGATGGTATAAACAGTAGAAATATGAAATTTTGTAATTTAGTTAAGCTTATGGACCAGTATTCTGGAAAAAATTTCAGCCATGTAGAGGTTTCCATTACGAAGTTACAGAGGCGTCAAAATGGCCGGAGTTGTTTCCTGTAAAGGGTAGTCTGGCAGTGCACACATCCCCGTTCGAATCGAACTTGGCTGGGGCACTGCCCTGCCCCCAGATGTTAATATTGACAAAGGGTAAAACCTTAGAATTCACCTTGTGCCCGGCTGGACGGCCAATTAGATGTCTCGTACTTTCATCTGATTGGCCATCCCACCTGGCACAATGGCACATGGTGAATTCTAAGGTTTTACACTTTGTCAACTTTAACAAAGACTTTACAAACCGACATACAACTGGCTCTAACTAAAAGAATAACTGACTAATAGTTATTTTGATAAAACAGGTATTATCTCGAAAAATAGAATTTTTTCGATGTTCATTTATTTATTAGAGCTTTTTTGTAGACCGAAATGCCCTGGTTTCGCTCAATTTTTTTAATCAAAATAGTTTCAGCCGTTTTTTAGATATTTCGACAAAAAGAAGCAAAAAAAACAACACTTTTTTCATGCACGAATACAATACTTGACCATACCCTGTATGGTAAAGTAAAAATGCTTATATAAGTATTTGGTGAGATCAAGGACATATGTATATTCCTAACCCTACGACTGAAGACAATAAGTGAGTATTGCATTTATTCCATAGAAGCGTTTATGGATTACCTTAAATCGGAGATCGCCAACCGGTGGCTTAGCGTAGGGTATTCCAAGAAATCGATAAATCCGTCTTCTAGTCCACCTGCTAAACTCTACGGAACCGAGAACCTCTCCCTGCCGAAGGCCCACTATAGGACCATTCTCTTCGACTTCATCTTCCTCGTTTTCGCTGGCCCCGAGGATGATATTATTTCCTCCAGGCAGTGGCGGCGCCGACAAGCGTGGAGCTTTATTTGGCAAATAAAAATTAGAAAACTTGGTCCCAGTGCGGCGTAAGCTAGTTGAAGTCTCATCCTCGATATCTGCAGTGGAACTCGCAACAAAAATTAACACGCATATACACCAGCAGACTCGCGCCATTGCTCGTTGAAATACTAGTATACAGCTGAGCTATGGGTACAGGTCCTTTTATTGCCGGCCTTCTCCTTACCCTCAAACATCCAGCAACACTCATCCCATACCAATCTACTTATTCGATTCTTATCAATTCTGCTAATTGCCTATTGGGATTCGAAAAACTTTCGCTATGATTAACCCTATAATTATTCAATGAGTTCACTTATCATATAGTATAATAGCTATGAAATTTCTAGTATAAGAAAGTAAAATATTTTTCAAGATTATCAATGAATCAACAAAATAATATTAATGATAAAATACTTCGCAAGAAATTTAATCTTTTTATAAAGAATAATTTACTTTATCCGTAGCGTAACATTGGTCAAATGTCATGTTAAATCGGACTCGCGCAATGGCGCAACCTGGATTTTGTCTGGGGTGGGGGGGGTGCGCTAATTCACACACATATAATATATCTGACCAAAAACATAAATGTGAAAAAGGGGCCAAGTTCGGTACAAACGGCTTCGCCGACAAAAGGGTTGAGATCTAAACGGGTACCAAGTTCCATAGCAGTTGCTTAAATCATAGCTATAGGAATGAACAACGTTCTTCAATTGATTTAAAAGAAAATTTGTTACGTTCTTTGCTATTAATTGTATAACTTGGCAAGTTATAATAGTCAATAACTTACGTTTAACGTGATGATATTTAATACAAGCTTAAAATTTAGCTTTGCTAGTTGTTCTATTTTATAGGTACTACAAACAATTTAGTTGGATATAAAACTTGCCAAGTTATAAGTTTAATATCAAAGAACGTAAAAATTTTCTTTTAAATCAATCGAAGAACATTGTTCATTCCTATAACTATGATTTAAGCAACTGCTATCGAACTTGGTACCCGTTTAGATCTCAACTCTTTTGTTTATTGTACCGAACTTGGCTCCTTTTTCACATTTATGTTTTTGGTCAGATATCATTTTTTTTATTCATCTATCCCTGGATATATCATTAATTTTTGAAAAGTTTTATCCTTTAATTACATTTAAACATTTATATTAATAATTATTAAATATTTCTCATAAAATATCTGTTAAGAACCCCGGGCGGTTTTTCATAAATTTCACCCCTTCATTTCGGACCCCGAAGAAGGGAAAACTTCGGTTTATCAATTTCCTCCTTTATTAATGTGCCAAGCTTTACCAGTATGCCAAATTCCAGCATTCTAACTTGATTGTATTTTCACTATAAGTTAATTAACCCCATAGTAAATTTCACCCCTTCATTTTAGGTCCTGAAAAAGGGAAAGTTTTACTTTTTCAATTTTTTCCTTTAATTGTAGCTCAAACTCTATAAGCATGCCAAATTTCAGAATTCTAGGATCAGCGGAAGTACTTTAGTTTTTTGATATGTCAGTCAGTCAGTGAGTCAGTGTTAAAAATGGCACTTTTCAGACCTTAATAACTCAATAACTATAATAGTTTTATTTATGAAATTTTGGATTGTAGGTGTTCCAGTGGGCTTTATTAGACATGAAAAATTTCAAGTATGTAGGTCTAATAGTTTTTGAGTTATGGCGGGGGGGAGGTCGAAAGCAGCTCGAAATATCATGTAAATATACACATGGCCGGTGCGTCGCCCGTTTTTCCGAATTTTTGACTGACACACTATATATATATGATATTAATTTATTTTGTTTAAAATATTGATTAATAACCCAGGCAAATTAGACCGAAAAAAGGCGGCGCTTGCCAATAAATATGTACACATGCTGGAAATCATTTTAATCGACGTTAGGCATTCCAAAAATAAGAGTTATATGAGTTTGTGACGGTTTCTGGCTCATGGTAAAATTTTTGAGGGCGTAAAAACCAAGAAAATTTTCTAACTTTTTTTAGATTTTCGCTTACTAACTCGAAAACCAGGCGTCCTTGAGAAAATTTTACTCTTACCAAAATAAAAGAGCATACAATTTCGCGTCTAATAACGTACTTAAAAGTTAAAATCGGTTCTGGCAGTTTGCACGGAGTTACCTTTCTCAAATTAAGATGAAACTTTGGCAACGATTATGGTAGTCAGAGGAGTGGAGACATATTTGACGATCAAATGTGGCTAAACGGTTGAACCAATTTCAACTTTTCAGTACGTTATTAGACGCGAAATTTTATGCTCTTTTATTTTGGAAGAGTGAAATTTTCTGTTGGACGCATGGTTTTTGAGTTATAAGAAAAAATCTGAAAACTCTCATTTGGGATGCCTATCATCGATTAAAATTCTTGTGCATATTTATTGGCCAGTAGAAGTCTAATTTGCCTGGTCTATAAAATTTATCAAATATTTTTTTCATTTGTTAATTTTTTCATTTTTGCTTTTACTTTCATTTTTCTCACTTGTTCTGGGGGGGGGGGGGACTTCAGTCCCTCAGCCCGTAGTTGCGCCACTGGTCTCGCGACAAGCAGAACTACAAAGGGACCTCACGTAAAGAGTACGGAACATATGGTCTCCACCAAAATCACAAATTGTAATATTTATTCAGGCTGAATTTTAGGAACTAACGATTTTGCCTAAAATTACATGAGGTCTCATCCAAAGCCCCAAAAGAGCGATTTTTTTTTAATTTACTCAGTCTGTATGTAGATTGTGAATATATATATATATGGGGGTGTATGGATTCCTTTTTTTCGTCGACGATATTTTCCACACGGTTAACTTGAAAACATACTAAATATTATTTAAACAAAAAGGAATTGACTTAAAATCAAAAATCGACATATAAATTTGTGGAAAAACCATTCTACATTACATTTTTGACGTTTTGACCATTAGTGGTAAAATTTTGAAATTTTCCAAATAATAACTCTTCACAATAGGGCAAAAATACGAAAAAAATATAACAAATGTATGTATGGACGTTAGTATATTCCTCTCTAAATGGTTGACTATCTTCGAAAACTAAAAATGCTAGAAACTTCAACATAGTCTTAAAATAATTCTAATTAAAAGAAACCAATTTTTGTTAGCATTCATTCAAATGGTTAAGACATAGCATTTTTCTTTTTTGCAAAAAATCGAAAAATGTTGGTTTTTTTCGAGAACTCTTCAATTAAAATAGCTAAAATTTTGGACTTAAGTAGTTCTATATGTTTTACGTCTTTTGGATCTAAAATTATTTCCTTATATGGTAAGGTGGTTATATGCAGGTTTTTCAAAAATGTTTTTTATTATTTTATTCAGATGTACCTTTATGTCAATGTATTTAATGTACTATTATTTTGTAAACTTATTAATGAAAAAATTAATAAATAAATAAAATACTAGACCCTCCTGAAGAAAATTGAAGTTATGAATAAAATCACTCTCAACAAAAACACTTGTATAAAAAAAGTCCAAGTTCGATTAATAAAAACAGTTTGCCAAAAAAAGTAGTGAAATCTAATGTGCTGCCAAGTTCAATATCATCAATTTATTAAATGAGTCGAGAATATATTAGTAACTTCAATTAAAACTCATGTTTTTTATTTCACATGTCCATCTATATTTATTGATTTCACATTTTTAGTTGAAATTATTTTCCTAAAACTTGGCTTTGCGTAAAAGCTTGAATTTTCACTATTAGTTAATTTAGCTCATAAGTTTCACTCCTTCATTTTAGATGTTGAAGAAGGGAAACTTAAAATTTTTGGATTTCCCCCATTATTAATGCCCAAAATCTACAAACATGCCAAATTTTAGCATTTTATACCCTTTGGATTTTTACTTAATGATAATTTATATTATAAACTTCTTTTAAGATGCTGAGGAAGGAAACGTTTCGTTTTTCGATTTTCTTCTTTATCAAGCCAAGATCTACCAGTATGTCAAATTTCATCATTCTAGACTAATTGTATTTTCACTATATATGTTAATTTAGCCAATAAATTTCACCCCTTCATTTTATGTTCTGAAGAAGGAAAGTTTCGGTCTTCGATTTCACCTTTTATTAACCCCCCAAATTCTACCACCATCCCGAAAATAATGAAATTTTATCGCACAAAAAATACACCACCTAAATTTTATGTCCTGAAGAAGGAAAAAGTTTCGGTTTTTCGATTTCGCCCTTTATTAACACCCCAAACTCTACCGCCATAATGAAAATTTATCGCTCAAAATTCACCCACTTCATTTTATGTCCTGAAGAAGGAAATGTTTCGGTTTGCAATTTCATTCTTTATAAATGTACGAAATTCTACCAACATGCCAAGTTTTAGCATTCCAGTGTCATTATACTTTGACTGTATGATAATTAAGCCTATGAATTTCACCCCTTCATTTTGGGCCCCGAAGAAGGGAAAGTTTCGGTTTTTCAATTTCTTCCTTTATTAATGTGTCAAGCTTTACCAGTCTACCGAATTTCAGCATTCTAGGTTCATTAATTTTCACTATATGTTAATTAAGTCTATAACTTTCACTCCTTCATTTTATGTCCTGAAGAAGGGAAAGTTGCGCTTCTTCGATTTTTCCCTTTAATTGTACCCAAACTCTATCAGTTGACCAATTTTCAGCATGTTGTATGTTAATTTAGCCTATAAATTTCACACCTTCATTTCGGCCAAAGAATGTAAAGTTTCGATTTGTCAATTTTCTCATTTATCAAAGTGCCATCCTTTACCAGTAAGCTAAATTTCAGCATTCTAGTTTCATTGAATTTGTAGTATGTGTTAATTAAGTCTATAACTTTCACCCATACATTTTAGGTCCTGAAAAAGGAAAGTTTCGATTTTTGGATTTTTCCATTAATTGTACCCCAAACTCTACTAGCATGCCAAATTTCAGAATTCTAGGTTCAGCGGAAGTACTCTAGAATTTTGGCGAGTGAGTGACAAAAGCATCTCTTTGGCTTCTTCTAACTTGGACGGTGTAAGCAGTAGAAATATGAAATTTAGTAATTTAGTTAAGCTTATGGACCAGTATTCTGGAAAAAGTTTCAGCCATGTAGAGGTTTCCAGTACTAAGTTACAGAGGCGTCAAAATGGCCTGAGTTGTTTCCTGTTAAGGGTAGTCTGGCAGTGCACGCCGAATCGAAGTTGGCTGGGGCACTGCTGTGCCCCCAGATATATTGTACCTACTAAAAAAAAATCTCCAATTTGTTAGATAAGAATTTATTAAATTTAGAGATTTTTCAATAGTGGATTTGATTGCATAGACCTCGGAGCGACTCATCATTAAGTTACATACTACTTTGTAGATAGTCTATATTTTTAACCGACTTCAAAAAAGGAGGAGGTTCTCAATTCGACTGAATTTTTTTTTTTTTTGTGTCAATGTTTGTTACATGATATCGCCAATTGTGAACCGATTTTGATGGTTTTTTTGCATTGGGTCCAGTATAGTTTCCGATTGGTCCCGTTTTTTGATATGTTTGTTCAGGCATAACTTTGTTTATGATGATTCTTTCTGAGTTTGGATCAGTATAGCTCCAAGATAGTCAAGATATCTATTTATTTTTTTAGTTATTTTATGTATGTTCAGCAAGAACTTTTTGCCACGTGGACCGATTGCGATGATTCTTTTTTTATTGGAAAGGAGGTACCTTAGGAATGGTCCCATATTAATTTGGTCAAGTTCTGATGATATGATCAATGACGAAATAACGTAAATCTCCAAATCTTATGAGCAAATAATCGAAATTATAATAAATAAAATCTTTTATAAAAAAATCTTAAAACATTCATTTAAAACCCACAAACGTTTCGAGAGAATTTCTATATTTATGGATTGAATTTTTATTATCATTTTTCTGATTCATTCGCTCGACGCTTTATCTTACGGTATTATATTAAGTTCACTACCAATAATATCACAAAAAAAGAAAATAAAAATAATTTTTATAAAAATAAATAAATAAAACCGACTTCAAAAAAAATTAAATGCAACAAATAAAATAATAAGAACTCAAAAATCAAATAAAATGCACTAAAAGGTATAAAATAATTATCTAATTTAGTTACAACTAAACGACGAAATATTAACATGAAATTTCTTTTTGAAGTCGGTGCTAAATAAACCATATACGCGAGCGTACTCCCCAAACTAAGTAAGATCCGTCGAGTTCGATTCATAAAATGTATATGTTTGGCACCGACTTCAAAAAAGTGATTTCAATGTTAATATTTCGTCGTTTAGTTGTAAGTAAATAAGATAATTATTTTATACCTTTTAGTGGATTTTTATTTGATTTTTGAGTTCTTATTATTTTATTTGTTGCATTTAGTTTTTTTTGGAGTCGGTTTTTTATTTTTTTTATTGAAACTTATTCAAGCTCTTAAATTAATTTTTAAGAAAATCACAAGAGGTTGTCATCTATTAGATCTAAGATGGAATGGATTATTTTTAATTAAATGTCAGAAAGTTTCTTTTTACTTCCTCGGGAATCGAACCCGAGTGGCAAAATTAACAATTCAATAATTTTTTTTCTAAAAATTTCTGATAAATATTAGAAAAATCAGTCTATTTTTGGCATTCCTTTCTGAACGTACCCTTTTCCAAAAGAGTTTAAACATCTCTAAAAATATTTTGAAAAACTATTCAAAAAATAAATTTCATTATTCATTTAATTCAAAATACAATAAAAAGTAGAAAATATCTATTTATTTATTATTCGAAAAATTTCTAAACTCATTTAAATCAAATAGAAATAAATGCATGGGCGTTCGTTCCATACTGCCAGGCGATCGAGCTTAGGATAAGCTTTCTCATCAAGAACAGTCAATGTATGGGAACTCCTGCAGGTTAGGCATTCAGATTTGCCAAACGTCCGCACCGAATGCATAAGTAAAAGGTAAATGAACGAAATAATTTTAAAAATTGAACCAGAAGTCGTCGCTGAACTGCATCGACCCTTTCAAGTGTGTCTTGCCTTCTTGTCGACCGCCTCTATTTTATTAATACCTATTTATAATAGGTAGTGGCAGATCTAGGTTTTTCTGAGACTTGAAGTCCAATGGAGGACCCATTTTTTGTTATATTAAGGATCAGTTGTATACCGGTTGGTAAAGTCTTTGTAAAAGTTGACAAAGTGTAAAACCTTAGAATTCACCTCGTGCCCGGCAGGATGGCCAAACAGATGAACCCGTGTCGTCTGATTGGCCATCCGACCGGACACAAGGTGAATTCTGAGGTTTTACACTTTGTCAACTTTTACAAAGACTTTACCAACCGACATACAACTGGGCCTAAGAATCCTTCAATTGAGGTTTAAAATTCATTCTTAATAACATTTTTAATAGCATCCAAATCAGAGTTGAAATATATTTATTTAGAAAATGATCTTTAATGACAAACATATAGGTATATTGTATAAATAACATAAAAAATAAAGAAATATTATTAACAAAAAAATTAAAAGTTAATAATAATTATTAAATTTTAATATTAATAATAATCATCATTGGGATTCAGTTCCATAATTTATAAATGTAATTTTTGTTTTTCAGAGGATGAAGAACAAAATAAGTGTTTGTTTATGAATTATCAATTGCAACGTTTCGCCACTTTTATTGCAGCTTCTTCAGGCTCTTGATAAATAAATCTCCAAACACTTTGTCATTTTTTTAAGTTCTGTGTGTATATTAATGGCAGAACTTAAAAAAAAATGACAAAGTGTTTGGAGATTTATTTATCAAGAGCCTGAAGAAGCTGCAATAAAAGTGGCGAAACGTTGCAATTGATAATTCATAAACAAACTCTTATTTTGTTCCTCATCCTCTGAAAAACAAAAATTACATTAATAATAATAGTACCTAAATATAATATCTAAATAGAAAATTCATTTATTTGTTGAATTATTTTTTTATTCAGATACATTTTTTTTAAATTTTCGTTTAACATGAATTTAATAATATAACATAACTTATTATTTAATTAAGTAAAAACATATTAATAATAAAAATACTTTTTTAAATTTAAATATAACAAAAAACGGAAGAACACTGCCCGAATATTCAATTTAGAATTCTGACTGTTCAAGTACTTAATAGATCTCCCAAATAACCGTTATTCAAATTCACTTAACTTAATAAATATGTAAATAATATAGCTTTAAAAAATAAGAGAATCAACAATAAAATAAATTATTTAAAACTTTATTTAAAAAATGCTTTTTCAATTTTGATTTTGATTTTTAGCTTTTAATACCAAGCTTATATAAACATTTTAAATAAATTCTTTCCACAAAGGATTGGTATAGATTTTATAAATAAAGTAAATTTATTTACTAACTCAATATTAGATAGAACTTTTTCAAACAAAACACTTTAGTTTTCATTAACCTATGGAGAGTTCCCTAATCATAAGTACTAAGTGGATCGGCTAAACGACTTGGAAGAAGGGCCCTTGGGGCAGCCCTTCGTCAACAGTCACACGATATTCATGGCAGAAGTTCTTCCTTTCGCTCAAGTCGTTACTAATACGCAGATATGGTCCCTTCTCGGTGCTAACTCTATTCCAACGAGGCGCCCCAGATGCTATTGGCCGGCTAGAATTAAAAATAAATATATTTTAGTTCTTCAAAATTATCGTTCGAAAATCATTTAAATTCAAAATAACTAATCAGAAGAAGGATTCTTTTTTCATTTTTAAATTTATTATTTCATAATAGTACAAGATCCCCATTTAGGTTGAACTTCACCTATCAAGTTTCCTGATGAAATTAATATTTTGATAATATAATGTATTAATAAACAAAACTTGATAGGGTCGACATCCAATTTCCCTGCATAGCTGCATTTTTGAAATTAATATTTTGATAATATAATGTATTAATAAACAAAACTTGATAGGGTCGACATCCAATTTCCCTGCATAGCTGCATTTTTGAAATTAATATTTTGATAATATAATGTATTAATAAATAAAACTTGATAGGGTCGACATCCAATTTCCCTGCATAGCTGCATTTTTGATAAAAATAAAATAAAATAAATTAATTCGAAATAAAATTATCTACATTTTCATATATAACAATAAAGGAACTACAAAATACTAATTCGAAGTTACCTGTTTATACCCTGTCTACCTGGACTTATGCAGAGGAAAAAATGGCGACTCCAACTATGGCAATATACATATTTTACTCTCGATTGATAATATATTTATCCGGAAACTCGATAACTGCATTTATGGTATGTAATAAAATTAACAACTTTAATTTTTTTATTAAAAATAGCTATGCAGAGAAATTGGATGTCGACCCTATCAAGTTTCGTTTATTAATACATTATATTATCAAGGTATTAATTTCATTAGGAGACTCGATGGGTGAAGGTCGACCTAAGTCGGGATCTTGGACTATATGGTAAATATTAAGACTGATGATTCGAATTCTGAGTCGCAAATGCTAGTTCAAAATAAACTGCAACGGATCGTTGCTAAACTTTATCCAAATTCATTTGAAATATTAATTATGTTTGTTCCTTTATTATTAATCAGATATCACTTGCAATTTGTAGTTCATATTGACATTAATTCAAAAATAATTCTCATTTAATAGTCGAGGAATAACCATTCTACATTGGATTTTATTGTTGCGACAATTTCGAGTTATTATTGTAACCATTGCTGAAGACATAGAGGAATCGACTTAAAAATCAAAAATAGCCATCGATTCTCAAGCTTGAGTTGTTTGCCATAAAAGAATTTAGTCTTTTTGATTTTAAGTCGATTCTTCCACATTTTCAGTAGAGGTTTCCATTAATAGTCCAAAACATCAAAAATGGAATGCAATAAGTTTATTCCCCTAGTATTAGATAAGAATCGATCGTTATTTTTGATTTTAAGTCTGATTTCTCTATGTCTTCAGGAATGGTTACCAATAATAACCGAAACGTCAAAAATCCAATATAGAATGGATTATTCCTCAAGTATTAGATGAAAATCAATCGCTATTTTTGATTTTAAGTCGATTCCTCCATGTCTTCAGCAATGGTTACTAATAAAAACCGAAACGTCAAAAATCCAATATAGAATGATTATTCCTCAAGTACTAGATGAGAATCAATCGCTATTTTTGGTTTAAAGTCGATTTCTCTATGTCTTCAGCAATGGTTACTAATAAAAACCGAAACGTCAAAAATCCAATATAGAATGATTATTCCTCAAGTACTAGATGAGAATCAATCGCTATTTTTGGTTTAAAGTCGATTTCTCTATGTCTTCAGCAATGGTTACTAATAAAAACCGAAACGTCAAAAATCCAATATAGAATGATTATTCCTCAAGTACTAGATGAGAATCCAATCGCTATTTTTGGTTTAAAATCGATTTCTCTATGTCTTCAGCAATGGTTACTAATAAAAACCGAAACGTCAAAAATCCAATATAGAATGATTATTCCTAAAGTACCAGATGAGAATCAATCGCTATTTTTGGTTTAAAGTCGATTTCTCTATGTCTTCAGCAATGGTTACTAATAAAAACCGAAACGTCAAAAATCCAATATAGAATGATTATTCCTCAAGTACTAGATGAGAATCAATCGCTATTTTTGGTTTAAAATCGATTTCTCTATGTCTTCAGCAAAGGTAACGGATAAGAAAACAACTCAGTTGCTATGGTTACTTATAAAAATTCCTCCCAAATTTTTAGCATTTCACAGAGAGAAGCCTATCCATTCTTACTTAAGCAAGGCTAAATGAGCTATATTAAAACTTTCAAATGAATAAATTTTAAAAAATTAAAAAAAAAAAGTACTCTCTTACTCTAGAGTAAAGTACTTTAAAATATAATTTTACTAAAAACTTTATTTAACCTTTTTTTGTGGTCCCCAAGGTACTTAATTAGGATATTAAATTTCATCAAAATTGGTTAAGTCATTTTCAAGATATTTAGGAAAAACTAAAAAAAGTACTGAAATAAAGTACTAATGTTTGTGGGCCGATATATACCAAAAACTAATCAGCGCTTCATTTTGTTAAACTAATGGTAGGTTTTCAATTTCATTTCAATCGGTGCAACGGTGTGGAAAAAATCGTGGGCCAAAAAACGATAACATACATCCATCCATACATACATACATACATCCGCACGCACTAAATGAAAAAATCGCACTTTTTTGGCCTCTCGACGAGACCCCATGTAATTTTTGGCAAAACCGTCACGTGCTAAAATTCAACCTAATTGAATACTACAATTTGTGACTTTAATTGAGTCCATGGGTTCCGTAGTCTTTACCTGAGGACCCTTTGAAGCCACGCTTGCCCCGAGAGCGATTACAATACTTTACCCATGCTTTGCATTGGATAAAGTAAAAAGATTTTCATATTTTATTAACTGACCCTTTAGTTGCAAAACTCGTCCAGAGATCGACCATTTGTCTTGAGATTCGAGCCTCTTCTTCATTCATAAACATTCCTTTATGTGGAAATAGATAGAGTAGTTCATCTGAATGAGCGATGCCTAAAAAACAAATAGCATCTTATTAGGAACAATAATAATGAATAAATGAAAAGATTTCGATTTGCCGAAAGTAGCAGAGTTGTTGATATATAAACAGAAATTAATGATAATGAGCTTATGAAAATTCAAGTTAGTAGTGTATAACAAAGAATAAAAATAATTTGAGTTAAGACCTGTAGATATTATATATATCGATATATTTCGGGTTATTAGCCCATCATGAGGAGTTTTATAGACTGTCTCTAATAACCCGAAATATATCGAGATATAGAACTACATGTCTTAAGGAGGTTCGAGACAGCTTATCTATCTGGTTGATCTTCGAAAAAATCTTTTGTATTTCTGCAGAGTGACAACTTCAGCCTACTAAATTTTTTAATAAAAAAATAGTTAATAATGAGGTTAAATTCAGTTAAATATCTTTGTTTTGATAATATTAATAAAAAGAATATTGAGATAAATTTTTTCTCATTATAAAAACATTTATTTAACGCAAAAACGATTTCAAGATATAGAGTTGGAATTCTACACTAGTGCTTTTGTTATATTCTGTTGGCTGAAAATAACTTTTTATTTTCTTTTACATTTATGAATAACTAATTAACTAGACTGTCAAATCTATTGAAAAATATATCATTCGATTAATAAAAGTTGAATTATTGATCTATATAAATTTGTTGAAAATGGTATAATTTCTATAGAAGTAAAAAGCTTTTTAAAAGCTCAGTCCATTTACTTCCTTGTTAAAATGACAATTTTCAATAATTTATTTCTCGGTAATGGGACAGACGATCAACTTCAAATTTCGGGAATAAATATTTAATGCATCAATGATTCGAATTTGAGAATTTTCTTATAAAAATGATAAACAGTCATGAACCCCCTTAACGTATTTTATTTTTTATCCATACTGTGATACTCCCCACCAACTTCAAGTTCAAACTCATTATAATTTAACAAAATGTTTTAAAATCAACCAAACGCGGGTTCCCTAAGTTTTAGAAATTAATGAGATTGTCCTCTGCTTTTTTTCTGGACGATTACAATACTTCTCCATACAAAATAAAAATAGATAAATAAAATAATTTTACCAGCAGAAAACGCATAATCAGTTGGGTGGCCAGAACCAATTTTTGAATATCGGCCAACATAGTTAAAAGAATAAAGAAAACAGCTTCGTGAGCGACTCATCTCTTGTGTGAATGTAAAAACAGGGACTTCATTAAAGCAGAGCTGGCAATCTAGAATTAAAGACATTCGGTAAATATTTATTTTATCTTTTGAGAAATTAATACGGCTAATTTAGAAGCATCTTAATATAGTTATTAATAAAATATATGTAAAAAATAAAAGCACATACATCGATTAATCCCTTGGTCATGCGTGTGAAGTTGCCCAACACAGATGGAGTGAAGAATTTCTCTTCAAGTAATTGTAGGTGAAGTCCAGTTGGATCAGCCAAGCCTTAAGAAAAACAGACAAACAGAATTTATGTCTGTGAAATGAAAAAGAAATAAATTAAAACAAATATTCAATGCATACCTCCCGTTTTGAAGATCATTTTAGTGATGTTATGTGTCATAAAGTCGTGAGTCATTTTAGCGGAATCTGTTCGAATATATTGTTCAATACCTATAATAATAAATTAGTAATTTAGAATTAGGGTAAATTTTTCAGAATTTATTTATATTATATCAATTGTAGAAAATTTTTCTACTCCTTAGGTCCGATTTCACCAGCCAAACTTAAACTGAGGAAACACTTAAATTAACATAAAATTAATTTTTAAGGTAAATTATAATTTTCTCTAATACTTTTTCTCATCCATACCCTGTTCGGGTTTTGAATTTTTGCATTTTAAACTTTTAATAATCTTATACAGTGAAACCCCTCAAATCCGAACTAATGTAGCCTGTTTGGATTTCAATTTGTTCGAATTAGCCGAAAGCAGCTTCGACTATTGAAGATAACTGATTTCAAGTGAAAGATTAAGTGATATTTTGTGTGTTTCTATTATTATTTCATTGTTTTTGCATTGTTTTTGCAAACCTAAAGAATTGCAATAACCAATTTTTAGTGTTTTTCAATCCTGGGTAACATAATGGTATGTAGACACTTTGATAAGTAGGGTAACTGTACTACTTTGTTAATTTTTCAACTAATTATGTAAAATAAGGTTATAATGTAGAATATATACATAATTGTTTTATCACTAAATAAATAAGTTTCTTATTTTTGCGTTCGGATTTCCCGGATTCCGGATTTCCGGAGTTCGGATTTGAGGGATTTCACTGTATTATCAATATTTAAAATCAATAAAATCAATATAACTTCTTATCTTTTTTTAGCTTCTTCTCCCTTCTTTTTTCTTGTTTTTTCTTCGCCTCTATATTTATTTTTCCCTAATATTAACGAAATTCAATTTACCTTAAAATTTGGATTGAGGTTAATTTAAGTGGTATCTTAATATTTAGTTTTGGTTTGTGAAATAGAACTTGGAAGTTTTATAATCTTCTATTTTCTGCTTATTATATTAAATTTCCCTATTTCCTAAAAGTAAATAAAATTAAGGGATCCCCAAACTCAGGTAAATACAGTTCAAAAAACAACACTTTTTTGGACTCTAGAATTTGAAAAAAATATTTTATCTGTTCTCTTAGAAACCTCCTCCCCTTAAAATTTTTTACCTTTGATGCAATTAAGGGGCAAGTTATCAAACTAATAGGAGATCCAGCAATAACTCTTTTGTTTCCCTAGCTCATCTCTCTTATTTAAAAATACTACCATCGCGTTTGTTCCGACAAGACAAAATCAATACCCTCTTAAAGCTTCATTGCGCAAAATACAGGATTTTCAAACATTCAGCACCCATTCACGATTAAAAATTAGATTATAACCAAACGCAGTTGTCAATTCATTTATCCCTATGAGTTCTAGAAACTGGAGCTCGCTTCCTCCCTCCTTCTTACCGGCTACATATAGCCTTCAGTCTTTCAAGACCTGCATTCACCTTCAACTCTTGCACAATCCCCGAAAAATCATCTTTTCACGATACATGGGTCCATCTCGGACAAAAGAAGATGTACCTTTATGGTACAACTTTTTCTGAATCAATATCATTAGGTATAAAAAAATCGCATGTTAGAGTTAAATTTAACTTTTTAAGGTGTTTTATCACTCAAAAATTTTACAAGTCTAGTTCGGTTGGGAATAATTTCAAAGGTAATTTAATATTTTATTTATAATTTTCTAGTATGTTTGTAATCAGATTTGTTACAGAATTTTCCTATTTGAACAAGAGAATTAAAAAACTCTTAGAATTATGTACGAACCTCCGACGATGAAGCTTCCTCCTGAGCGACGACTCCTGCGAGAATCGACTTCCTCTGGAATTGACCTCGGCTGAATAATTCACTCGGATGGGCGGTTAAGAAACGTAATTTGCCGGTCGTCTGGACTACAGGTGCAGTTGCCCCGAAAGTTGACTCTCCGAGTGTCTTCGAATGCATCTGTATTTTTAGAAATATTAAAAAGCATACTAGGATCCCGGAAAAATCAATGAGAAAATGAGATTCTTACCAACATCTTCGAGTGAGCCTTCAGGATTTCAATGTAGGGAAGTCTTTTTAGACATCCAATTTCCCTCTCAATAGTCTGTCTGGTGCAATTGGCAAGTTGAGCGATTCCACGGGCTGCTTGGATAGGATTTTCATCTATAATCCAAGGACTGAGAGCCGACCCCGATTGGAGGATCAATCGATGAAACAATACTAGAGAAGATATCAATTAGATATTTGATTAATTCAGGCTATAATTATTATAAAAATATTTAGATGAAATCGTAAGTAGTTAGATAAAACAAAAAAATAACAAAATAAAAATAAATTAAAAAATGTTTTTTGTTCATTAAAATGGCCAGTAGAGGCCAATAGTGTGTCAATAGCTTCTTCGATAAATTTAGATTTAAGCAGAATTGGGAATCTCACATTTGGTAAACTTTAATACTGACAAATCCTAATCTCTAGGCACGTAGATTGGAACCTTCCTGACATTTCCTTTGATTCGAGCTCATTAGAATTCCGTGACAAAATATCAATGTTAGGTATCACCTTAGATTCTGAGCTCACGACGCAAGTTGGCTTTCTCTGAATATTTTAATTTATATTGTTAGAGTTCGTGGCTGTGATGAAACTGTACTAGATGAATGAATAAACTAAATTCACATGAAGCTAAAATTTTTATTTTTATTTTTGACTAGGCTTGGTTCGATCACATATGTGTACTGCATTTTGTGTATAACTGTAAGTCTAAACAACCAACTTGGTTAACTTATAATTTTGTATAAAAAGTATATCAATTAACATCCATTTGTAAAGAGTTTTTTTTAGCCTAATTGACTGAAGATGGCCAAATAAAAATACAGGCCGAAACGTCTTATTAAAGGTGTTTTATTGAACCCAGTGATTCCATCTTTGGCTGATACCTCCTCCTTCATCTATGTAGTACTATTTTAAATCTATTTTAATTTATATTATCCATTTGCATTATATAAATAAGAAAGTGAATTATATATACCTGGATCGACAAGAGGGCTGAAGAGCATCAGGGCCGCTGCTCCAGCACCGGAACTTTGGCCCCAAAGAGTCACCCTTCCGGGGTTTCCACCAAAAGAGACAATATTATCTCGAACCCATTGAAGTGCAAGTAGAATATCAAAGAGTCCAGCATTTCCAGGTGCAGAGTCAACACCGGCTGCTAAAAATCCAAGTGGTCCTGCACGATAGTGTGGAACAACAAGAACTACGTCTCGTTCGAGGAGTAGATGAGGTTTAAAGTCATAAGGAGAATGCATTGCGAATTGGTTTCCGTGAAGGTAGACCATGACAGGCAGACCGGAATCCTCGGAAATCTGGATCCATCAAAATCAAAGTTAAAACAAAATAAACCCAAAATATGATTTACATATGAATTCTAATTTAAGTCTGATCCATTTCACATATACAGTGAAACCCCCTCAAATCCGAACGGAAAAAAGAGAAACTTATTTATTTAGTCATAAAACAATTATGTATATTCATAAAGAGAAACAAAGAGATTGTCTTCTGCTTGATGCAAATAAACATATACACATATATATCAAGATGATATATCTGTATATATATATTATTTATTTGTTTGAGACTATAGTTTCGAAGACTTGGTCTTTCATCATCGTCTTTCTTCAATTATAAATGTTTTGCATGGAGTCAATATCATATGGATATTGACTCCATGAAAAACATTTATAATTGAAGAAAGACTGATGATGAAGACCAAGTCTTCGAAACTATAGTCTCAAACAAATAAATAATATATATATACAGAATATATCATCTTGATTATATATGTGTATATGTTTATTTGCATCAAGCAGAGGACAATCTCTTTGTTTCTCTTTGTGAATCAACAACTCTGTTACTCTCGGCAAAACAAAAACTTTTCAACTAAATTATATATATATTCGACATTATAAACTTATTTTACATAATTAGATGAAAAATTAACAAAGAAGTATAGTTTGCATACCTAACAAAGTGTAAATGTGTCTACATAGTACTTATGTACTAACACTAACACTACATACTTATGTCACCCAGGATTGAAAAACGGTAAAAGTTGGTTATTGAAATTCTTTATGTTAATCACTTTGCAAAAACAATGAAATCATAATAGAAACATACAAAATATCACTTAATCTTTCACTTGATATCAGTTATCTTCAATTGTCGAAGCTACTTTCGGCTAATTCGAACAAACTGAAATCCGAACAGGCTACAGCCCCAATTTGTTCGGATTTGGGGGGTTCACTGTATATCAAAATAAAATACAGTTTTTTTTTTATATATAAACCAATGGCAAAACTTTTAAAGCAACTATTTTTCTAATTTTACTTTGATAAACGGAGAATTTATCCGGAAAGTTTTGGATTTTTATTAAATGTTTTTGTTACAAGCTTTTATTTTTTATAAAAGTACTCTATTTAATACAAAATTTAATCAATAAATTATAAAATGAATAATAATATTTTTTTCATATTACACTTTCTCTATTTTACTTATTTTCAAATAGGATTTGTAGTAGTTTAAATTGATTTAGTTTTTAAAGAAAAAAATAGGTTTTTCTATTATTATTGGTTAATAAAGTTATTTTATTATTCATATTACAAAGGTCAAAAACTATCTATATATGTTACCTCTAAGGAAAGTGGTGTAAGTTTTAAGTGAAACATTATTAATAAATGAATAGTAAATATATAAAAATTATATATAAAAAATGTGGGGTTTTCCAGGAATAAAATAAAACAGTTTTTTATAAAAACTCAATATATTGCAAAATTCTTTTTGATTTTAAGTCGATTCTTCCACGTTTTCAGTCATCAAAAATCGAATACAATTAGGTTATTCCTCTAGTATTAGATAAGAATCGATCGTTATTTTTGATTTTAAGACGATTCCTCCATGTCTTCAGCAATGGTTACCAATAATAATCGAAACGTCAAAAATCCAATGTAGAATGGTTAGTCCTCGAGTAATAGATGGGAATCAATCGCTATTTTTGATTTTAAGTCGATTCCTCTATGTCTTCAGCAAAGGTAACGGATAAGAAAACAACGCAGTTGCTGTGGTTACTTATAAAATTTCCTTCCAGATTTTTAGCATTTCACAGAGAGAAAAGCCTATCCATTCTTACATAAGCAAGGTTAAATGAGCTATATTAAACCGATCAAATGAATAAATTTTAAAGAATTTAAAATAGTACTATTTTACTCTAGAGTAAAGTACTTTAAAATATAATTTTACTAAAAACTTTATTTAACCTTTTTTGGTCCCAAAAGGTACTTAATTAGGATATTAAATTTCATCAAAATTGGTCAAGTCATTTTCAAGATATTTAGAAAAAACTAAAAAAGTACTGAAATAACGTACTAATGTTTGGGGGCCGATATGTACCAAAAACTATTCAGCTCTTCATTTTGTTAAAATAATGGTAGGTTTTCAATTTCATTTCAATTGGTTGTTAGGCGGAGAAAAATCGTGGACGAAAAAAACGATAACATACATCCATCCATCCGCACGCACTTCCTGAAAAAATCACACTTTTTGCCCTTTGGACGAGACCCCTTGAAATGTTTGGAAAAACCGTCACGTGGTAAAATTCAACCTAATTGAATCCTACAATTTTTGACTTTAATTGAGACCATGGGTTCCGTAGTCTTTATCTGAGGACTCTTTGAAGTCGCGCTTGCCGCGACTGTACTTTCCCCATACTTCGCATTGAATAAAGTAAATAATAATGTAAATTTTAATTTGGAAATAAAATATTTTGTTCAAAAAAATTCTACCTTAAATTTATTTAGCTTGATTTAGCTTTTTACAAAATGATAAAATAAAACAAATGATTTACCGATGGAGTGTAGACGTTGATTTTTAGACAGTCTTCTTCTATCCCAGTATTAGGATAATTCGTGTAATTTCCATCCATCGGTTGAGGCCCGAGAGAAACAGGACAGGCTCTTCCAAAATGTCTTGCATCGAAAATTCCTTCCCATGCATTAGCGGGTTCAGGAGCCTTAAAAAAATATTTAAATTATACGATATTTATTTTCAACAAGCAAATATTAAAAAATTTAACAAAATTATATTCTATTTCATTTAAACAATTGTGATTTATAACAATATAAATTCAAAAGAGATTGTATACTTCAGGGCTGTCCAATCTTTTGACCTACACGGGCCACATTTGAAGAAATAAAATTGTCTCGGGCCGCAGATAAAATATACTAAAACTATTAATATTTGTTAATAAAAAAGAAAGTTAATAATATAGAATATTGATATTCACCATGACATAGAAGCAATAATGGCATAGTATAACAATCTTTTAGTTATTTTCCTTAAGGATTTTCTTTTTAAATCAATTAGCACTTGAGTGTAGTTCTTTCACAAATGCAAAAATTCAAGAAGTCTTCGAAACTTTGAAAATAAGTCATTAAAAGCATAATAAACACACTGTTAAAATTTGAAGAAGATTTACCATACCAAACATGAAATAATTGCAATTAAAAATAAAATTTTTTACATATGGTAGATTGGGAAAGGGTGGGAAAATGATCATTATTTTATTTTTTCATTGAAAGACTTTCACCATCTTGCTGAAAAACTAATATTTGTTAGAATAATGTATTCAGACTTAAAAAAATTGAAATTATTTACCACGTAGATTTGATAAAAAAAAAATATTTGGGCGATTATTTTTAGTGGAGGGGATAAAATGGCTTGGAAACGATCCATTCATAAATAGAATATAGTAGCGTAAAAAGTACAGTCACGTTAAAAAACATAACCTAAAATTTTATCACCGTTCATATTTATATAGTGGTTACTAGGCTAAAACTTTTGGTGTGGATTGTCGCGAAAGAACATCCTTAAAAATTTTAATTACTAAACTAATAAATACGAGTATTTTAATCAATGCAAATATGAGATGAAGAATAATTTTTAAATATTTGAAACTTCATTATTTTTTAACCTGATGTTTGAGCTTATAATTTTGCTTTTAGTGAATTTAATTCTTGAAAATAGCTTTACGTACATACCTATATGTAAATATATATTTCTAAAAGGGGGATAAATATTGTGAAGCCAGGAGTATTTGTTTCTGGTAGACAATTTTTGTATAATTCTAATAAAGAGACATTTTAAAAATTTTCTTTCACTGATTGCTGTTAAATAAGAAAGTCTTCAGGTAAAATATTTAATTACATTATAATTCTGCTGATAATGAAATACAATATATTATTGTTACTGCCGCTGAAAGAGGAGACAGAGGGGAATGCCGCATTGGATTTCCTTCACTGACTTTTCAAAACCCTGAAGAAGGAGGGAATAGCCTCCGAAACGTCGTTTTTATGAATAAAAAGATAGTGTAAATTATCTTCTTCTTTTTTTGGACTGTCTCATCAATATCCACTTAATTTTGATATATTTTTTCACATTCAAAATTGAAATTCTGCCTTTATTCTTAAAAAAAACTTTTGGGGAGATTTTCATTTTCTTTTTATTTTAGAAAGACCCAAGGTATACTGATTAGATTTTGGAATATTTAGTTCAAAAGGCAGAATATATTTTTTGAATTTTCTATTGAGATTTTAAAGAGAATGTTAAAGTATAGCCATAAATGAATAATTTGTATTAAATTGAAAGTTTTTTGCCGAGAGTAGCAGAATTTTTATAAATTGAAGGAGACAATAAGAGAGTGTGTCTTCTGATGGAATTATACATTTTTAATTTATTTATAACAATTTATATTTATGTTTATTAATAATTACTAGGGCAGCTCTAGTGTCTTGAAATAGTTTTTATTTTTTTATTATTTAATATGCGGGTAAGCGATTCTTTCATTTTAATCTGATCGATGAAAATAACTAAAAAGAGCGGGGAAAGAATCATCTCTCTTTCTTTAGAGCTAAGGTGTATTGCAAGGATGCCTGAAACAGGCCTGGACTTGTAAGTGGATGCCATTTATAAGAATAGACTTGTTTCAGGCTATTAGAGATTAATTTCTATTATTCTAGGAATGCCCTTTTGCACTCGGACCAAAAGATACTCGTTATAGAGAGAGAGAGAGAGAATATTCAATTGGACTTAATTAAAATTCAGACAAAAATCTACAAAAAAATTACTTGTTGGCGCTTTAAATAGAAAGCGTACCGAGTCTTGAAAAAGGGAAATTTCAACCGAAACGTTTGGTATTCTTATAAACGTTTTCAGATTGTTTTTTTTTTATATAAAGGATTTGTATTTATTTATAAGAATTCTTATAAATATTTTAAATCATTTCAATTAAGCTTTATTATTTTGCAGTGGGTTGATGGAGAGATCAGCCAAAGTGGGATGCACTGGGTTGAATAAAAATTTTAGGTTATTTTTATAGTTTTTTTAACATCACTGTACTTCTCACATTACTATATTCTCTTTATGAATGGATCGTTCCAAGCGTTTATTCTTAAATCCCTTCCACTAAAAATAATCGCCCAACATGTTTTTTTTATTTTTTATCAAAACAACGAGGAAAATAAATTATATTATTTTTTTAATTACTCCGAATTTATTATTCTAACAAATATTAGTTTTTCATCAAGTGGTGAAAGTCCTTCAACGAAAAAAAATAAAATTATGATCATTTTCCCAATCTACCATATGTAAAAAATTTCATTTTTAATTGCAATTATTTCATCTCTGGTATAGTAAATCGTCTTCAAATTTTAACAGTGTGTTTATTATGATTTTATGACTTATATTCCAAGTTTAGAAGACTTCTCGAATTTTTGCATATGTGAAAGAACTACCTTAACTTCTTAACTTATATAAAGCACAACGACTGTTTTTGTTGGAGGACGGTCATAGAAACATTGGTACTTACAGAGATAGGCACAAATGCCCCTTAGTAGTATGTGATAAAAAACAGGAAAGGGAGTATCGATTTAACTTGCTCCAGGGCGCTGAACATGTAGCTACGTCATTGACACCGAGACTTTAACTCTTTAAGTGAGAAACTTGGAATGCTTACCTTAAATCGAAGATCGCCAACTGGTGGTTTAGCGTAGGGCATTCCAAAAAATTGATAAATCGGTCTTCGAGTCCATCTGCTAAGCTTGACGGAGCCGAGAGCTTCTCCATGCCGAAGGGTCACCGTCGGACCATCCCTCTCTGGATCGTCATCGTCGTCTTCGTTGATCTCGGGTATGAAATTATTTCCTCCAGGGAGCGGAGGAGCCGACAAGCCACTGCGAGGTGCTCCATTTCGCAACATAAAATTATGAGGCGAGATTTCGCTACGTCGAGGGCTGATCGTCAAACGCTCAGTCCCGTAATCGGCAAGGCAAGACGACCAAGGGCTCACAACAAGAACTACCAAGCAAATAGACCAGGGTACTTGCGCCATAGCTGGTGAGATATGCTTCTGAGCAACGGGGCCAGCCCATTTTATTGGAGCTTTTCTCCCTACTGCACTCAGCCCCTTACCCGAAAACTACCCTGCAACACTCATCTCATAGCAATCTTATTAATCATCTCTTAACACTTTCGCTAATTGCATATTGGGATTCAACAAACTTTCTCTATTTATGAAAAGTTACGGGGAAAGTAAATTTTTTTTGAAGATTATATATGAATCAACATGTTTGAATTATAGAATATTTTTCAAGAAATTTAATCTTTTTGGTGAGGATTTCTAAATACCTATATACCATTGGCGGTTGGTGACTTTTCAACCAGAGGATGCTATCCAAAAAAGTACCCTTCATTTTTTGAAATTTTAATCTTCGCTTTTTTGGAAATTTCATTGAATACGGCATCATTTTCGTTATTTTTCAAATTTAACATTAGATTTTTTTAAAATATACTTAAATTTCTCCTAATTCAAGCCATGACTTTTCTATAGCGCTCTAAGTTATTTGCGATCTTATATATTTAGAGTACTTTGAAATGGATTAGTCCAAATATTCTTGAATCATCTTCATTTATTCCTTTTTTTTGTATTATTACTATTTTAATAATTCCTCAGAGAGAACAATAATTGCGAGACCCTTAGGAGAAAAAATAAGAAAAAAAATAGACGATTGACGATAGACGATTGATCTATCACTAAATAAAAATAAATAATAATATTTTATTCACACATGATAGCAAAATAAGTTTCGCAGTGTATATGAACAGTTTTAAGATTGTATAAATACATTACAAGTTGACTCTGAGAAAGTCTCTCTTTAACTGATTCTCCTGGTTCAATGGAGCTTTTTAGAAAATAAAGAAGGGTTAGTTTTTAACCGACTTCAAAAAAGGATGAAGTTCTATATTCGACTGAATTTTTTCCTTGTTTTTTTTTGTGCCTATGTTACCTCACATCTCCGCCAATTATGAACCGATTTTGAAAAAAATTTGCATTGGGTTCAGTCTACCTTCCGATTGGTCCCATTTTTTCATAGGTATTAGACCTTTTTTGTTAGGTTTGTTTAGGCCTAACTTCTTTGTTTATGAACCGATTTCGATGATTCTTTTTTTATTTGAAAGGGGTATCTTAGGGATGGTGTCATATTAATTTGGTCAAGTTCTGATGATATGATCACTATTAATAACATCACCTAAAAGAGAAAAATAAAAATAATTTTTAAGAAAAAATAAAACCTACTTCAAAAAATTAAATTCAACAAATAAAATACACTAAAAGGTATAAAATAACTATTATCTTATTTAGTTACAACTAAACGACGAAATATTAACATGAAATTACTTTTTGAAGTCGGTGCCAAACATATACCTTTTATGAATCGCACTCGACGGATCTTACTTAGTACGTTTGGAGGGTATGCATGCTTATAGGTATAGTTTGTTTGGTACAGACTTCAAAAAGTAATTTCATGTTAATATTTCGTCGTTTAGTTATAACTAAATAAGATAATGGTTATTTTATACCTTTTCAGTGTATTTTATTTGTTGCATTTAATTTTTTGATTTTTTGAAGTCGGTTTTATTTTTTTCTTAAAATTATTTTTATGACAACATAAAGTTTGACACAACATAAAAATCTGTAATTTAGTATTAAAAAATATATTAATAAGTGAGTTGTCGATGTTTCGACGGCTGAGCAAGAATACGATATTGCACCTGGAAAATTTTCCCCTGAATATGTTCAAATAAAACAATCAAAATCGTTACATATATCATATAAATTAATGTTTTTAAATCCATTTTAAATAAACTTGTCTTAACACTTTAAGTTATTTAATAAAATAATTATTATCTGCTTTGCACTGATCTCTGACGCTTCTCCTGGTCGCCAGGTTCATTGCTTTTGATAGTATAATCGTATATTTAAATTATTTTATTTATTTATTTATTATTTAAATGTAATAAATTTTGAATATGTTAAAAGATATTTCAATAGTGTAAAGTGAATGGACTTCATGATCTACAACAAAAGATTGTAGTCCCTATCTAAATAATTGTCAAGAGACTGCCCAACCAAACTAGAAGGTCTCGATAAAACAGAACCAAAAAGAAATAAAAATTAGAGAGAAATGGATCTATTTTATCGTTTTAATCTATCTTGGGGTTAATAGTAAGTTTTAATAAAAGAAAAATAGCATTTTGATTAAGAATTTTGAAGTTTAAAAGAAATTGTATGAAAAGATTCAATTTCTTTTCTCCGGGAGCGAATCAACTAGAAATGGCAAAAAGTTTTATTTTTTTTCATTGGATATTTATTCAAATGTATTGAAATTTCATATCTGTGTGTTATTGTCATTTATTTTTTATATCAAATAATTATTATTAGGAAATTTGAATTTTAAAGGGTAGTTTATTTAAAGTCCAAATTAAAAAAACGCTAATAACTCCGTTGAAAATTTTTTAAAAAATATGAAATTAATAAATATTATAAAACAATTAATTATCAATAATTTAATTCAATTTTGAACGAAATCCATTCAGTACTTTTTGAGAAAATGATCAATAACCATCTGAACCGTCAAAAAACGATGTTTTTTGAAAGTACGAGATGCCTTTGAAAAAAGTTCAAAAAGTCATATGAAACGAAACATTGACTTGTGACATGGAGGTGAATTTTAAAATGTTTCTAAAACGGCCTTTCATAGACAGTTTTCGAGGTTTTTGACAATTTTCTTAAAAAGTACTGAATCGATTTTGTTAAAAATTGAATTAAATTATTAAAAATTAATTATTTTATAATATCTAATTGATTTCATATTTTTAAAAATTATTTCAACTGAGCTATTAGCGTTTTTTCAAATTGGACTTCAAATTGGACTTTAAAATCCAAATTTCCTAATAATAATTATTTGATATAAAAGATAAATGACAATAACACACAGATATGAAATTTCAACAGATTTGAATAAATATCCAATGAGAAAAAAAATAAAACTTTTTGCCATTTCTAGTTGATTCGCTCCCGGAGAGAAGAAATTGAATCTTTTCATACAATTTCTTTTAAACTACAAAATTCTTAATCAAAATGCTATTTTCTTATATAATAGACATACTGTGAACCTTCAGATAGATGAAATCGATAAAATAAGGCCGTTTTTTATTCATTTTTTATTTCTTTCGGTTTATTTTATCGAGGCAATGCGTTGGTTGGGACGTCTCTTGACATTAGATAGGGACACATTCTTTGTGATGGATTCATGAAGTCCCTACTTTACACTATTAAAATATCTTTTAACATATTAATATTTAATACATTTAAATGTACTATTACATAATATAATAAATAAATAAATAAAATAATTAAAATATATTTAAAGCAGAAATCCCATCAACGTCAATGAGCCTGGCGTCGAAGAGTAGCGTCAGAGATCAGTTCAAACCAGTTAAATAATTATTTTAATAAATAATTAAAAACGTTAAGGCAAGTTTATTTAAAATCATTAATTTATATGATATATGTAACGATTTTGATTGGTTTATTTGAATATATATTCCGGGGGAAATTTTCAAGCGAAGCGAATCATGTGTCAAATAAAAATATGTGATCTGAATATTAAAGATAAATGCCGATATTAGTATCTTTAAAACTTAAAGATAAAATCAAAAGAGGTGGTCAACTCTCAAATCTAAGGTGTAATGGATGATTTTTATATATTGTGTCAGAAAGGTTGTTTCACCTCTTCTGAATCCAGATTCCAAAATACGATCCGGGCTTTTGACTTTGCCACCGACATAAGCCATACCTTATAGAGGGTGTTATAAAAATCGGCAGCAAATGCTTGCTAATTTTGGCAGTTAGTTTTGAATACGATTGGGGGTAAAAACATCCCCCTTCTGATATATCTTTAAAAACAATCCATTCCATTTCGGATCCAATAGATCAGCAACAGGGGGCAGAGAAAATATTAGCATTTTTTAAGTTTTTATATCTTTGCAAATAAAAAATAAAATGTTACTAGTTTTTATAAGTGATACATAATTATGTAAGTGACAGATGAATTCAATGACATCTCAATATTCTTAGGGCCAGTTGTATGTCGGTTGGTAAACTCTTTTTAAACGTTGACAAAGGGTAAAACCTTAGAATTCACCTTGTGTCTGGTGGGAAGGCCAATCAGATGAAAGTGCCTGTCAAAATTACAAGTTGAATAAAACCGTGTAAATATTTTTTATAAGTCTAGGTTTACAATTTTTATACTATAGCTTATGGCAAATTTACTTTCATTTCCAAATATACCTATTTTTCAAGAAATATTATTACTTACAATCTGATAAAGCAACTAAATTTACTTATCTATGCAATGAAATTAACACAACATTTTTTCCATGCGAGATAAAATAGAAGCGATGAAAATGAAACTTCGTGCATGGATTCGAAGAATAGAATAGAATGTTGTTCTAGCCAATTGAGGTGAGTCTTATGTAATAGTAATGTTGTTTTTGTGATATTTGTGATTTTGGTTGTACCTGAATATTTAGTTGATTTGTGAAGACTCCCACCTAATTGATTTTTGTTCTTGTTTGCAGTACTTGAAAAAGTCTCGAGAGAGACGAAACGTTGTACAAAAATTGAAGAAGAACTTCAATAAAAAAACTTTGTCCAATAAACTGATTTTTAATCTACTAATTATAATGGACATTAATCAACATAATTTATCAACATAGAATAGAATGTTTTCGAAATGTTTCCAAATTATTCTCAAATGATTACAGATAATTTTGAATTTAATAAAGAACATACAAATTATTTAATTCAATGTCATCTCCAAAAATTAATTGAAAAATTTGACAAATATTTTCCAAATACTGAAATTGATAGCAGAAAATTGTGGATTCGAGATCCCTATAATAACTGGGATAATACCAATATATCACCAACCCATGATGAAACTCTGATTGAATTGATAAAGGATTTAAGTTGTAGGGAAATAAGGACAATAGCTTATGCAAGTATTTTTTATTTTATGCCAACGTTTAGTCAACTTTGTTGATAAATTGACAAATATGCAAAGAAATTAATTTGTTTGAGCCCTGAGAATGTCAACAAAGTTGACGAAACGTTGGCATAAAATAAAAAATACTTGCACAACCTATTGTCCTTATTTCCTACAACAACTTATTAATTTAATCGATGGACATAAATAATCAAAATAAAGTATTAAGCTTGAATTCTCTTTTCAAGACAACAAGTTTGGTACACTTTTGGATACATATTCGGAAGAAATATCCACACCTGTTCATCATCGCCATATAACATTTATTGGCTTTTGCTTCCACATATCTATGCGAAAAAGGATTTTCCACAATGATCAATATTAAAACGACTACAAATAGACTCTTGCATGCGAATAGCTTTAAGTAACGCAATTGAAGTGCGAATAGACAAATTAGTGGAGTTGATTCAACAACATTTATGAATTATTGTTACATTTGAGAGAATTTTTACTTTACCATACAGGGTATGGTCAAGTATTATAATCGTGCATGAAAAAAGTGGTTTTTTGCTTCTTTTTTTTCGAAATATCTCAAAAACGGCTGAACATATTATGATTAAAAAAATTAGGCGAAACCATGGCAAATCGGTCTACAAAAAAGCCCTTATAAGTGAACATCGAAAAAATTGTATTTTTCGGGATAATTGTTTTGTCAAAATGTCAGTTAGTTTGTATGTTAGTCTGTGCGTTACCAAATTTTTGTGGACGAGCTAGCTCAAAAACTAGTGTGCATATCAAAACAAAATTTCACGCATAGTTTTTGTGCATTGAAATAAAGAGCTGATTAGATTTTGGAGCATATCGACCCAAAATTAAGGCAAGTAGGTTAAAATTTAAAAATCTAGGCTATTTGAGCAAAGTCAACCAAATTTTGTATACGTAATCAGTGGGCGCCCAGAAGTCTAAAAATACAAAAATTAATCACTTAAAATGAAGGGGATGGGGGTCAAATAATGAAAATCTAAGCTCTTGTAGCAAACTCAACCAAATTTTGTATACATAATCAGTGGGCCCCTAGAAGTCTAAAAATTCAAAATCTAACCCCCCCCTAAATGATGATAAATAGTTTTATTAAATATTAAATATAAGTGAGGAGCCAGGTTGTATGGTAAAGTCAAGTGGATGGCCACATCAGAACGTGTCAGTTTATTTTGTACGAGTAATTACGAGTATGTTAACTAATGGTGGGGGGGGGGGAAGGTACTGGCCGCAAAAATATTTTAGGATTTTAAGGGAGCCGCGACTAATAAAAGGTTAAGAACTACTGCAATAGATGACAACCTGTTATGAAATTTTTATTTTATTTTTTCTACAAAAGAACGACAAATAAAATTAGCTTATGGATTGTTAAAAAGAATATTTAGCTATAATGAATTAATTTCTAAAATTTTTATATAGTAAATACATAATAAATTAACTTTTAAGTTAGATAGTCATTCTTTAAAACTTCAAGACCCGGGTGCACAGACACCTACGTCTTAACTCATTTGCTTGATCAACCTCCCCTTCCCTTTGGTAATGCAAGGGTCTTTCGAGATCCATAGGGGCTGTATCTTGGTTCGCATTAAAAAAAATTATCATCTGAATTAATAATTAATAAATAATAACTAGGGTTCGAATTTTGAATATAATGCATGCTTTTTTCTTGATTGCTATCCTTCTAATCTTTTGTATCTGGCGGTTTTAAGGTATCAGGACCCACCCAGAGAAATCCTATTTTGCATATAAATCCATATTTTACATATTTAGTGATTTAAGCTATATTTTGCATATTTGTGTGATTTTTCTCCCTCGTTTATTGGCAAACCAGGAAAATAATTGAAGAAAATTTCAGAGACTATGGGACACAGATTTAAAACCTTTTTTTTGATCCCCCACCCACTCCCTCTCACTGTCAAACAATTCGAGAAAATTTAAGGAAATAATTAAAATATATTTAAATTAAAATAATATTTTTTATGAAAATTATTCTAAAAAATAAAAAAATAAATAAATAAATATTAATAAACTTTGAAAACATTAATTTTATATTAAACAAATTTCAGTTGTTTCTTAAAATTTTCTTAAATTTTTAAAGAGAAATAAATCATGCAGTTGTTCTATTAATTATGCTAAAAAGATATAAAAAAGCCGAATTTCTTTAAATATATTTTCGTTAGCATTAATTTTAAACTGAAAATGCCAAAAAATAATCCTCTAAAAGTGCTACGTTTCGTAAATGGGTTATCCATTTATTGACTATTTCTTCTTTTACCCGTTATTTGAGTCAGTTTAAAGCTATCAAGCACTAAATATTATGGGTTTAGAATGCATATTTTTAGTGCATATCGATCCGAACACTAAAAATAACCAAGCCTTTTTTATTGATGACTCATTTATGTGCTTCTAGGCTGGATAGTGGTTTACAATTTAAACAATTTTTTTAACCTGAATATGATACACTAAAAGATTGAAAGCTTGAAGATAAATAGGGGTTATTTTTTACTGAAAATTCGATACGTCTTTAATATCCTCAAAATTTATTAATTAGAAAGATTTTCAAATTAACACTCACACCGACACTAATTCATTACACAGACAATTTTTTAAATCTTTTTTAAGCCTGGTAAAACATTTAACATTTCTTAATTTCAAAAAATCCAGAAATTCTTAGTAGTAATTTCTTGCAAAGTATTTATATGATTAATATGTTTACTGATTCATTTATTATCTTCAAACAAATTTCACTTTCTAGCTCTTATAGATAGATTATAGATGAATGCAGTGAATAACTATAATTAGAGAGAAAGTTTTCTAAGGCAATTAGTACGTATGATTAGAGTACTAATAATGAGATTGCTATGAGATGACTGTTCCAGGGTGGATGAGGCTGGTTGGTTTATTAAAAAAAAAAATAGCACTCAGGGGTCGGTAAACTTTGAAGACCTGAGTCTTTTATAGTCATAACATTTTTAAAATTATTTGAGAGCCATAAATATATACATTAATTTTTAAAGCTTTAGGTGTTGGTTCAAGGGGAAACATTTTTTAATAATAATAAAAAAAAAAAAAATGAACTGCTAAACTTTATCCAATGTACTATCTTATTCTAGAGTAAAGTACTTTAAAATATAATTTAACAAAAAACTTTATATGACCTTTTTTGTGGTCCCTGAGGTATTTAATTAGAATAATAAATTTCATAAATATTGGTTAAATAATTTTCAATATATTTAGAAAAAACTAAAAAAGTACCGAAATAAAGTACTAATTTTTGTAGACCGATATGTACTAAAAACTAAGCAGCGCTTCATTTTGTTAAAGTAATTGTAGGTTTTCAATATCATTTCAATCGGTGGAACGGTGTGGAAAAAATCGTGGACGAAAAAAACAATAACAAACATCCATCCGCACAGACTAAATGAAAAAAATCACACTTTTTGGCCTCTGGACGAGACCCCATGTAATTTTTAGCAAAACCGTCACGTGCTAAAATTCAACCTAATTTGTGACTTTAATTGAGACCATGGGTTCCGTAGTCTTTACCTGAGGACCCTTTGAAGTCGCGCTTGCCGCGAGACCGATTACACTACTTTACCCATGCTTCGCATTGGATAAAGTAAAAATTAAGTAAAGGGGGAATTATAGAAATTTTTAGCTTTTTTGTACATTTACTCTTTAGAAAACTGTGGATTATTTATTTGCAAATATCTAAAAAATAATTTCAACATCCCAAAATGTGAGTGGGGGAAAAAAATTAATACTCTCTCCGATATAGATCAAATTTTGTAATGTTAGTTTTTAAGACTATATAAAATGTATGCTGTAAAAATCAATAGCCAAAATGAGTGCGTGGGGGGCGAAAGAAGGAATGAATTTTGGAGACCTAATAATCACATGCTGAGCATTATAGTGTAAACCTGATAAATTCATTTTTTTATCAAATATTACTAGAGACCGGATTTTTATGGAGTAAAAAGTGCCAAAATATTCCATAAAATGTGCAATTAAAAATGCTGAAATATGCAAGCAATATGCAGAATAAGTTGAAATATGCAAATATATGAAGTAAAAGATGGCAAAATAAATTTTTTTATGCACTAAAAAATTAAAATTGAAGACAAAATGACTATATGTTTTAAAGAGTGCTATGAAAGAAAGAAAATGATAAAGCAAGCTATAGACACCAAGTGTCAAATATGTACTTTCAATGAACTTGAATAAAATAAACATAATAAATATAATTAGGTTTCAAAAATGTGAACGAAAAAATACGGGGGGGGGGGGGGGGGGGGTAGTTTTATTAAACAGACACGATTGTATTGTATTGCTCTTATTTTTTTACCATATATTAACAAGCTTTTCTTATTGACGTACAAATAATAAACTAATAAAATAATGCAAATATTTTCCGGCTATAATAATCTGATCCCTACACCCTACACTAATTTACACACACTTCACCACACACACACGAACTCTCAATTTACATAATTCCAGAAGGCCGTTAAAAAATAATAATAAAGAAATAATTAACAAATGACCTCAAAAATAATTAAAATTTGATTGTAATTGTAAATCATTTATCTTACAAGTGTCCTCCCGTTTTATTTCTTCTTGTTTTCATTTTTTCTCCGAAAAGTTACTTTTAAAACATCTGTATTTGTGTAATATTTGACAAAAAAATCATTCAAATATGCAATTTTATGCAATATTCTTCAAATATGCAAAAATATTTAGTATAGAATTTAACCCACAGTATCCTTGATGCTTGATTCCGATAGATAATTGATTTCCTGGGTCATATGTGTCGGCAAACAAAATATGCAATTGCAGAGGAATCAGGTCTCTATATACTAGTATGACATATTAATACCGTTCTAAAAAAAAAGAGATACAGCATCGACCAAGTAAAACTGCTACTTAAAATTACGATCGTAAAATGTAGGAAAAATAATGTGGAAAATTGTTTCTTTACATAACAACAATATTAAATTTTTTGTTTTTTTTCTCGTTCTGTGAAATTTCCTTGTTGTGAGTTAGCAGGTTTACACTCTAAGGAGACGATATATTTGTTTTATTTCATGTGAAACTCAATTGTGACTTTACTTAATTTTTTTATAATAAATATATAGAGGCATGAAAACAAGTTCATAATTGTTTGATCGAATTCGAATAAAATGATCAATTGGATACTTATAAAAATTCCTTTTTTTTCTATTATGCATTTGTATAAAAAGAGAGGCTTGAAACAAGTTCATAATTTCTTGTTTGATCGAATTAAATAAAATGATCAATTGGATACTTATAAAAATTCCTTTTTTTTCTGTTAAGTGCATTTGTATAAAATGAGAGGCTTGAAAACAAGTTCATACTTGTTTGATCGAATTCGAATAAAATGATCAATTGGATAATTATAAAAATTCCTTTTTTTTCTGTTATGCATTTGTATAAAAAGATAGGCTTGAAATCAAGTTCATACTTGTTTGATCGAATTCGAATAAAATGATCAATTGGATATTTATAAAAATTCCTTTTTTCTATTATATAAAGCTCACAGAGTTTCAAAATTTTTGAACCTTTACTTTAGGAGGAATAAAAAATTAAAAAACCTCTATTTTAATTACCATATATAGGAAACTTACATCACTCTGGGGCACAGGTTAAAATTTAGATAGAAACTTGAAATTAAGTCGATATTTTTTTTATTTTTTATTTATTTCGTACCTCTGCCAGCGTAAAAATTCGAAAATACGCCAAATTGGGCGAGAGTATTATATACCTATATATCATGCCTATACTTGAATTTATATAGATTATTCCTAAGCAATATATAAAGATTATTCTTCAAGAAAAATTCTAGACTAAGACACACCATACGCCTGAATATAGGCAATCCAGTCGTCACCTCTTCTTCAAGGCTGCGTAAAAATCAGGGAGTCCAAATCATTTACAATATTTAAAAATAAATATTACAATCTTATATTATTATCAGATTATTTTTATAATTATATCGGTTCAAGAAGAAGAGCATCCTCTGTAGTTCGGAGTAGACCCATGCATCGTGAAAAAAGAATAAGACGAAATCTCAGGGATTGGATAGGAATTGAAGGTACCTGTGTGTGAAAGATTGAAAGATATATGTCTCCTAGTCTAAGATCCCGACTTAGATTGACTTTCACCTATCGAGTTTCCTAATTAAATTAATATTAGGATAAGATATAATACGTTGGTACATCCCTTGGTATATATTAATAAACAAAGCTTGATAGGGTCGACATCCAATTACCCTGCATAGCTATTTTTAATAAAAAAATTAAAGTTTTTAATTTCATTACATGAATGTAGTTATCGATTTTCCTGAAAAATATATTACCAATTGAGAGTAAACAATATAAATAAAATGCCAACGTTGGGTCGCCATTTTTTTTCTCTGCATAAGTCCAGGTAGACAGGGTATCAACAGGTAACTTCGAATTAGTATTTTGTAGTTATAGTTTCCTTTATTGTTATATATGAAAATGTAGATAATTTTATTGGGAATTAATTAATTTTTTTTTATTTTATTCAATTTTTTTATCAAAAATAGCTATGCAGGGAAATTGGGTTTTGTTTATTAATACATATTATCAAACTATTTATTTAATCAGGAAACTCGATAGGTGAATGTCGACCTAAGTCGGTGTCTTGTATTATCCGGAAAGACAGACGATGGAAGAGATTCCAGTCTCACAGTTTGAAAAGATTTGAGCTAGATGATTTTGGGGCATGCGTTGGTACATCCCTTGGTATATATTAAAAAAATAATAGCGAAAAATCTCAGATTAAATTTCTTTCTAAGTATATATTTTATGAGTAATATTTTTGCTAATACATTTAAAACAAGTTCACTTTCTCTCACAAATTATTTTCTAGATGAACTCATTGAATAGTTTTAGTTCTAATCATAGAGAAAGTTTACTGAATACCAATAGGCAATAGCGAAAAAAGGTGAAAGTCGAGAAATTAAATTTTTCTGAGATGAGTGTTTTCCAGTGGTGTTTGAGAGCAAGGGGCTGAGCGCCGTGCGGGGGAGTCCCTCAATAAAAGCAGCTGGCTCCGTTGCTCAACATCATACCTCATCAGTGATGGCGCAAGTCATCTGGTGTATTTGCCTGTTCATTTTTGTTGGAAGCCCTTGGTCGGCTATCTCTGTCGATCTCGTGGCTCAACCTTTGATCAACCCTCAGCGAACTGGACAAGGTTTTTATTTGCCAAACGGAGCTCCAAGAAGCGGCTTGTCAGCGCCCCCGCTACCTGGAGGATCCAATATAATACCCGAGACTAACGAAGACGACGACGACAACAAGGTGGATGATGGTCCGACAGTGGCGCTTCGGCATGGAGAGGCTCTCGGCTCTGTGAAGCTGAGCAGATGGACAAGAAGACCGATATACCACTTTCTTGGAATGCCTTATGCCAAGGCACCAATCGGCGATCTCCGATTCAAGGTAAGTTAACAAGATGTCTCAGTTGTATGTCGGTTGGTAAAGTCTTTGTAAAAGTTCACAACGAGTAAAACTTTAGAATTCACATTGTGCCCGACGGGATGGCCAATCAGATGAAAGTGCGTGTCATCTGATTGGTCATCCGGCCGGGCACAATGTGAATTCTAAGATTTTACCCTTTGTCAACTTTTAAAGAGGCTTTAGGGCCAGTTGTATGTCGGTTAGTAAAGTCTTTGTTAAGTTGACAAACGGTCAAACCTAAGTATTCACCTTGTGCCCGGCGGGATGGCCTATCAGGTTTTACCATTTGTCAACTTTTACAGAGAATTTAGGGCCAGTTGTATGTCGGTTGGTAAAGTCTTTGTTAAGTTGACAAACGGTCAAACCTTAGTATTCACCTTGTGCCCGGCGGGATGGGCTATCAGATGACAAACCGACATACAACTGCCCCTTAAAAGGTTCGATTGAAACAGCGGAGCCTACTAGGATTCGACACACACCCTTATGTAAATAATTAAATATTTGATAATTAAGTTGAATGATTGTTAAAAATAATTATTATAATTTTTTTGAGATCTAATTGATTTAATATTTTTTAATTTTTGATGTCGTATAAAAAATAGTTCTAATAAAAGTTGTTTAGTTTTTTTTTGTAGATTCAGAATTTGTACAGAAACAAATAGGTTTCCATTTAAAAAAAAGAAGTTGAACTCGAAATACTCTTGAAAGCTTGTTCTAGGTCGACAAACAATAGCCTAGTTTAGTTTCCCCCCCTGATATAAATACATTTTTATGTGAAACTTTTTTCATATAATGCAATGTTTTTGAGTTATAAGACTGTCTCAAGATAAAAAACTCACCCGGTATATAAATAAATACCGTATATACAATTTTGGCTCGTTTAATAAGAGTAGATAGATAGATTAATTTTTTTTAATTAAATAATTAAATTACCTACAATTTATCTAGTTTTCTAATCATATAAATTAATATAAAATAAAATATTTATTGAATCAATTATTTTACATGAATTAATGTATACAGTGTATTTGTGCTTCGACTTCGGAGATTACTTCTCCACCATTGAGTGTCCTTGATCATCTTTTTATTCCTTGTTTTTAATAAGAGGAAAAAACTAATTAAATAAAAAACCTCTTTTTCGATAATTATTCCAATTCAATAAGTAAGTAGAGCAAAAAATATATGTTATTTCATTTATTTTTATAAAATAAAAAATGTGTCTTTCTTTAATAAACCATTAATTAATCTCCAAACAATATGGCTCTCTTTGAAACAGTTTTATAAATTTGCGGCTTCCAAAGTTAAGGTTAGTGGCCACTCCTGCTATATACAATATATACAAGAATTGCTCGTTTAACATAATATGATTCTACGTTTTCATTTTTTTTAACATATAGTTGGAACGTTTAAAGTGCATACTGCATTATCATCAGTCCCATATAACGTGTCATTTCTAACAATCGCTTTTGACGAAGAATTCCTGTAATTCGATTATTTTTTTAGGCTCCCGAACCCGCTGATCCATGGGAAGGAATTTTCGATGCAAGACATTTTGGAAGAGCCTGCCCGATTTCCCTCGGCCCGCAATCGATGGATGGAAATTACACGAATTATCCTAACACTGGAAAGGAAGAAGACTGCTTAAAAGTCAACGTCTACACTCCATCGGTAAATGAAAATGTTTTCTTTTAACAAATTTAAGGTAACATTTTTTTTTTTTATTTCACTGTCCAATGCAGATTTCCGAGGATTCCGGTCTGCCTGTCATGGTCTACCTTCACGGAAACCAATTCGCAATGCATTCTCCTCATGACTTTAAACCACATCTGCTCCTCGAACGAGACGTAGTTCTTGTGGTTCCACACTATCGAGACGGACCTCTTGGATTTTTAGCAGCCGGTGTTGACTCTGCACCTGGAAATGCTGGACTTTTTGATATTCTGCTTGCTCTTAAATGGGTTCGGGATAATATTGTCTCTTTTGGAGGAAACCCCGGTAGAGTGACTTTATGGGGTCAAAGTTCTGGTGCTGCTGCTGCAGCTCTGATGCTCTTCAGTCCTCTTGTGGAACCAGGTATAATCCACTTTGGTATTTGTATTATGGAAAATTGGGCTTGCAATAATATGTACTTAGTTTGAGAAATTTCGATAAAAATTATTTTAGGTGGTTTAAAATAATTAGTTTGGATTACAAATGGAAAAACTACGAGTCCATCTTATGTGCATTCCTCCTTTTCAACAATAAACTAAATAAAGTAAACTTATTATACACTGTTTAAAAAATGGTAAATTTACTATATGTTTATAATACAAATAGATAGGAAATCTACAAGATTGTGTATAGTAAAAAAATACAATAAAAGCGTTTAATTTTATACAATATAAAGTTTATTAAATGTAATTTTAGTTTTTGAAAATTAAATCATCAAGATGACGTCCTTGGCTGTTGCAACGCTCTTCCAAACGGGAACGAAAATTTTGAAAAACTTTTAAGTGTTTCTTTTGAAATGGCTTCCATTTCTTCCTGAATATTCAGCTTCAAATGCCGCAATGTTGTCGGATTATTAGCGTATACCTTTCTTTTAAAATGTCCCCTGAAAAAGTAGGCTCCTGGACTTAAATCGGGACTCCTCGGAAGCCAGGGTATATCAACGCTCCTTGAAATCAGTTTCTGAGGAAAATATCCCTTATCACGCGCATGCTCTCATTCTAAGTTGCAAGAATCTCAATCAAACAAGACATAGTTTCAGCATGATAGAGCCACGTGTCACACTTCGAATAAGAGCATGCGCGTAATAAGGGATATTTTTCCTCAGAAACTGATTTCACGGAGGGATGACATAACCTGGCCTCCGAGGAGTCCCGATTTAAGTCCAGCAGACTTCTTTTTACGGGGACATCTTAAAAGCAAGGTACACGCTAATAATCCGAAAAAATTACGGCAATTGAAGCTTATAATATTCAGCAAGAAATGGAAGCGATTTCAAAAGCAAATCCTACTAAAGTTTTTCAAAATTTTCGTGCCCGTTTGAAAGAGTGTCACAACAACCAAAGACTTCATCTTGATGATTTAATTTTCAAAAACTATAATTATATTTAAAAACTCTATATTGTATAGGATTAAACACTTTTAAATATAATAGTTTTGATTTCTTTCTATTTTCAAAAATGAATTTCTTTCTGGACCACCCTATATTACCATATATTTTTAATAACGTTAATGAAAACTAAGGTTTGTGGTAGATTTTCTGCCTATTATAGTACTATAATTCAAATTGTTTTCTCCTTCAGTATTATTTCAGCGATTGATCATCCAATCGGGTTCAGCTCTCAGTCCATGGATTATAGACGAACATCCTATCCAGGCTGCCCGCGGAATTGCTAAAATCGCCAACTGTACCAGACCGACTATTGAAAGGGAAATCAGATGTCTAAAAAGGCTTTCCTACATTGATATCCTGAAGGCTCACTCGTTGATGTTGGTGAGTATTATCTTTTAAATGAATATTTCAGGGCTTTCTAGTGTGATTTCTAATGTTTGTGTAAAATACAGATGCATTTAAAAACAAAAGGAGAGGCGACTTTCGGGGCAACTGTACCTGTGGTCCAGACGGCCGGTAAAGAACTTTTCTTAACCGCTCATCCTAGTGAATTATTCAGCCGAGGCCAGTTTCAGAGAAAGCCAATTCTTGCAGGAGTAGTCGCTCAGGAGGGGAGCTTTATAATCGGAGGTTCGCACTTTTTAAGTCTTTTTTCGAGAAAATAATAATATTTTAACGAAATAATGAATTTAAAGTCCAAATGACATTTCAAGAATATATATTTAATTATATCCCACTGCTAGATCAAAACCATTGAAGCTCAAAAGATCCAAAAATTTAGTTTTTACTATTTTTGGTGATCAAATTTATAAACAGAAGAAACAGCATTCACAGTGTAATATATCAAAAAAGTACCAGCAAAACTAACAATTAAAAATATTTCATATTTCTGAATATTAAATGGTATTAAAATGTATAGATCCGAAAAGAATATAAAAGTAGAGAAGTAGATTCGATTTTTAGGAAAAATCACGAAATTGTCTTCTAATGAATATAAATTGATCTTTATTGTGTTGACGAGGACAGTCATTGGACGGATTACTTTTTGGTACATGATTTCAATTTCCATTTTGATACTTAATAAAAATCATCCATAACATCTTGAATTCAGTAGAAGATAATCTCTTGATTATTCCAAAAAAATAATTTAATTTATTCTGGGATAAACTAATTGATTAAAATAGTCAGAAAATAATTAAAAATATTTTCTTGATCAACCAACCTGACTGAATCAGTTTTCCTCTTCTCAAGCAGGCAGGTATTCTGACCTGTAATCTACCGCCCCATCAGAATCTACATAGCGGTCCTCTAAAATTAGTCTAAAACAATTAAGGAGGTTCGGGACACGGGACTGTTTATCATTTTTATAAGAAAATCGAATCATTGATGCAGTATATATTTATTACCGAATTTTTTTTTTTTTTTTTGGGCTTTTCGGCCTTTCTAACCATAAGCCAATTTACGATACTATATATTTTTTTAAATTTTTGTCTCTACACCGGGGATCAGATTTTAGCCGAATGCCTCGAGTCGGATTCGAACCCGGGTCCACTTGGTTAGCAGGATGATACGCTACCGCCTAGCCTATCTGACCCCCCATTACCTAAATTTGAAGTTGACCATCTGTCTGAGAAATAAATTATTGAAAATTGTCCTTTTAACGTAGAAGCAAATGGACCGAGCTTTTAAAAGGGCTAAACTTCTATACAAATTATACCATTTTCATTAAAAAGTAGGCCTCATATATCTGTGTAAAACAACTAAACACACTCAGCACAGGTATATGTGGAGAGAAGCCAAAATGTCAGGGAGAACTGATATGGCACTTAAAAAAAGAAGATACAGATCAATAATTCAACTTTTATGAATCGAATGATACATTTTTCAATAGATTTGGCAGTCTAGTTAATTACTTGTTCATAAATGTAAAAATATAAAGTTATTTGCAGCCAACAAAATATGACAAAAGCACTAGAACTCTATTTGTTGAAATCGTTTTTGTGTTAAATAAATGTTTTTATAATGAGAAATTTATCTCAATATTTTTTTTTTATTAATATTATCAAAACAAAGATTTTTATTCGAAATTATCCTCATTATTAACAATTTTTTTATTAAAAAATTTGGTATGCTGACATTGTCACTCTGGAGAAATTCAAAAGATTTTTTCGAAGATCAACTAGATATTTAAGCAGTCTCGAACTCCCTTAATATCAATTTATTCTAAAAGCAAGTTTTTAAATATTTTGTTACAGATATTGAGCAATATGTTCGAACAGATTCCGCTAAATTGACTAAGGACTTTATGACTCACAATATCACTAAAATGATCTTCAAAAAAGGAGGTATGTATTGAATAATTGTTTGATTTATTGCTCTTTCATATCACAGACTGAAACTCTGTTTGTCTTTCTTAAGGCTTGGCTGATCCAACTGGACTTCACGGCCAATTACTTGAAGAAAAATACTTCACTCCATCTGAAATAGGCAACTTCACACGCATGACCAAGGGATTGATCGATGTATTGCTTTACTTTAATCCCTTGACATTTATTTATTTTTATTTTAACGTAGTTCTTTCGCGACAATCCACACACAAAGTTTTAGCTTCGTAACCACTCTATACATATGAACGGTGCTAAAATTTTAGGTTATGTTTTTTAACGGGACTGTACTTTTTACGCTACTACTAGTTTATTCTATTTATGAATGGATTGTTTCCAAGCCATTGATCATATATCCCCTCCAGTAAAAATAATCGCTCAAATGTGTTTTTTTTATTATTTTTTATCAAAACTACGAGGTAAATAATTTCAATTTTTTTTAAGTTACTCCGAATATATTATTCTAACAAATATTAGTTTTTCATTAAGATGGTAAAAGCCCTTTAATGAAAAAAAATAAAATAATGATCATTTTCCCATCCTTTCCCAATCTAACATATGTAAAAAATTTCATTTTTAATTGCATATATTTCATGTTTGGTGTGGTAAATCGTCTTCAAATTTTAACAGTGTGTTTATTATGCTTTTAATGACTTATATTCCAAGTTTCGAAGACTTTTTGAATTTTTGCATTTTGGAAAGAACTACCTTAAAATAATTTTTTTAAACTAATGCTTAATCCTTTGGAGGCTTTTAGTTGGGCTTTTTATTATCTTAAAATTTAAATTAATTTCTTGATTAATTCTGAGAATTTTATATATATATATGTCTAAATTTTTTGAGGATACAAATTCTCTTTTAAATAGGATTTAGTTTTATTCTTTTTTGACAAAAAACACATTTTTATCTTTTATTTTTCTTTATTTTATTGTTTCCCAGGAACGTTTCGACATTTACAATTATGTCATCTTCAGCCTAAAACATTTCAATCATTACAAAATATACAATGACAACTTCTCATCACAAAACAACAAACTCTCAAATTACATCAAAATGACATACCTTGGAACAATCTTAAGATGGGAAAAATTCCCTCACATCGAAATTATTATGTTACATATTGTAATAATTTCGATGTACAATTATCAATATGTTACATATTGTAATAATTTCGATGTGAGGGAATTTTTCCCATCTTAAGATTGTTCCAAGGTATGTCATTTTGATGTAATTTGAGAGTTTGTTGTTTTGTGATGAGAAGTTGTCATTGTATATTTTGTAATGATTGAAATGTTTTAGGCTGAAGATGACATAATTGTAAATGTCGAAACGTTCCTGTGTAACAATAGAATAAAGAAAAATAAAAGATAAAAATGTGTTTTTTTGTCAAAAAAGAATAAAACTAACACCTATTTAAAAGAGAATTTGTATCCTCAAAAAATTTAAAATTTAAAGTTAATAATTATCGATTGTTTTTAATTCTAGATCGCCAGTTCTGTCTTGATGAAGTCTCCTGTTTTTACCTTTACTCAAGAGATGAGTCGCTCAACAACCTGTTTTCTGTATTCTTTTAATTATGTAGGCCGATATTCGAAAATAGGTTCTGGGAAACCCATTGATTATCCGTTTTCTACTGGTAACTTTTAAACTATATTTTTAATTTCTGGTCAAGAAAATACTTAATTATTTACTAAAATGTTTCATTAAATTGAAGGGTTGGTTTTGTCACAAAAATAATAAAACAATAATTTTAATAACTTTTTTAATAAAAATTTTAATAATTATGCAAATAACTGTATAGTAATCAATTAAATAATTCTAATAGTTATTAAAATTATTGTTTTATTATTTTTGTGACAAAACCAACCCTTCAATTTAATGAAAAATTTAAATCAAGTCACTTAAGTTCTGGAAGAAAATTACTAAAATGTGTCTTATAATTATTTTGATTACTTATGTCCATCGATTAAACTATTAAAGTTGATATCGGGAAATAAGGACTATATTTTTATGCAAATAAGTTTTATTTTGTTGCCAACGTTTCATCAACTTTGTTGACTTCTTCAGGGCTCAAATAGTCAAAGGTCAATGACTTGCCTTGCTATGTTTTTCGCTAATTGTAACTATGAAAGAATTATAAAAATGACAAATATGCAAGGAAAGTAACTATTTGAGCCCTGAAGAAGTCAACAAAGTTGATGAAAGGTTGACAACAAAATAAAAATTATTTTCATAAAAATATAGTCCTTATTTCCCGATACCAACTTTAATAATAGTGTCTTATAATCTTATAAATTATCCCGAAAGATTGAAGGTATTTTCTAACAGTCATGCTGGTTAATTTTTCTAAAAAAGTTGCTGTCAAGGATAATGAAACACCATTAGCGAATAAAAAAAAACTAATCGAATCTTTTATTTCAGTCATTTTTAATCAACTTATCGTAAGTTATTCCTTCCTTCTTCAGAGTTTAAAAGGATTAATGTAGTTTGCGTTTATGTCCTTTTTTCTCATTGAGTCTTTTCAACCTTGAAGGAGGAGGTAATAACTTCTGAAACGTTAATAAAAATATGTTGAATCGAGCTCGATTAAAGTTATTAATTCAAAAATGGTGTTTTACTATTCATAAAATTCCACTTAGCACAAAAGATTTGAAACTTAATTAAACGTAGTAATTTCATGTATCCTGACAAATATGTTTAAAAATGAGCCACTGAGGAAGTCGCTAATCAGTGACGAAACGTTTGGCCCATTTAATTAAAAAACTTTGCGTTTAATTTAAATTCTGGTTCAACTCCCTATGATCCTTTTAAATATTTGATTATGGGTGCGAACAATGAAATTTTAAATTAAACGATTTCTTTAATGTTTTGATAAAATAATTGTATTTGTTTCTTGAATATATAGAATTTAAATTCAATAACGGTCCTCAGGGAGAATTTCACTGTGAATTTGAATGTTGAATAAATTTTTTTCTTCTCGTCCATGTTGAAAAATTATTCTATGTGAGTAGTTATTGGACACTTGGACTTGAAATAAATTAGAAGTTAAATTTTCAAAATGATCCTACGTTTCGCAGTATATAGTTTAAAAATTGGCTGAGAAAGCAGAAAAATTTACTGCGAAACGTAGCAACATTTTGAAAATTTAACTTCTAATTTATTTCAAGTCCAAGTACCCAGTAAGCAGCCACATAAAATAATTTTTTCCTTATATTTGTGGTTCCATATTAATATTACATTAAATAGTTTTTTTAGATATTTAATTTTATTATTCATATGTGCATTTCAGGCATCGCTCATTCAGACGAACTTCTCTATCTCTTTCCACATAAAGGAATGTTTATGAATGACGAAGAGGCTCGAATCTCAAGGCAAATGGTCGATCTCTGGACCACTTTTGCATCTAAAGGGTCAGTTTATAATATATCTAAAAAATTTAATAATTTTAAGATCATGTTTTTTGATTAAGGGGTTTCGGGACTGTTTACCATTTTTATAAGAAAATCCTCAAATTTTTTATCATCGAATCATTGACCTATTAAATATTTATTCCCGAAATTTGAAGTTGATCGCCTGTCCCATTACCAAGAAATAAATAATTGAAAATTGTCCTTTTAACATAGAAGTAAATGGACTGAGCTTTTAATAGGGGCTATAACTTCTATACAAATTATACCATTTTCAATAAATTTATACAGATCATTAATTCAACTTTTATGAATCAAATGATACATTTTTAACAGAATTGACAGTTTAGTTAATTAGTTATTTGTAAATGTAAAAATAAAAAGTTATTTACAGCCAACAGAATATAACAACAGTTCTAGTGTAGAATTCCAACTCTATTTCTTGAAATCGTTTTTGTGTTAAATACATGTTTTTATAATAAGAAAAAAATTATCACAATATTCTTTTTATTAATATAATCAAAACAAAGATTTTTATTCGAAATTAACGTTATTATGGTGGAAATTTTAATAAACATTTTAAGATTGTTTTTATAAAAGAACTGAATTTATTTTATATACTTAAGTCCAAATTGAATTTACATATTTTTTCAATTCACTGCACTATAACCATTTTTCTAGAGAAAATTAAATTAAAAATTGAGTCGATTTTTGTTAAAAATGTATGTATTGGGTTGGGGAATAAGTTCGTTCGGTTTTTTTCAAAGAGCTTTCTTTAAACAAAAAACAATAATTATAACAATAAATTAATCAATTATGTATTCGCCATTACTATTTACAACCTCCTCCCACCTCTGAACCAATTTGTTGATGCCGTTCCGCCAAAAATCGCCCGGTCTGGTGTCGAAGAAGTTGTTGAGCCAGTTTTTGAGGTCCTCTTCGCCGTCGAAGGTAACACCCCTCATTTGATTCGATAAGGAGCGGAAAAGGTGATAATCTGTTGGCGCAAGGTCCGGAGAGTTCGGTGGATGTTGAAGATCCCCCCATTCGAGCTCTTGGAGTGCGGTTTTGACGACTTGTGCAACATGGGGTCTGGCGTTGTCGTGGAGCTGTGCTGTGCGCTCACCTATGACACCTTCTCCATACACGTTGCATATATCACGAGCGGCTTCAGCTGCTTTTTGACAGCGATGAAAAGCGAAGAAAAGTAGGTGTCAAAAATGCTGATTTTTGCCACCTGGGTATTCTATTTCTAAGCGTGGAAAATAGGAAAAACTAAAAATGTTCGAAAAAACAAATAACAGAGTCCTGTAGAGCAGAAAAGGCACTGTCTAATGAATACAAACCCTTTGCTCAACAACAAACAAATCCTTTAAATAATCCTCTTTGAAAAAAAACCGAACGAACTTATTCCCCAACCTAATAGAATAGACGGAAGACAATCATTAAAAATGTTATGTTCAGATCACCAAGAAAAATAACTACGGAACGCTTAATATGTACTTGGCTGTTTTTATTTATTTTAATTATTATCCAGGAAACTTTATAAAGAATAGAATTTGAATTTCGAAGACTTGAAAAAATAAGACTCAATCCAATCTTAATATAAATAAATTAATGGATTAAATTAATGAATAAATGATATTGAAGGAGACAATAAAAGAGTGTGTCTTCTGCTGGAATTTTAAATTTTATTTATTTATAACGAGACTATATTCATAAACTAATTCCTGTGAATCCATTGTAATAGACTGATGAAGAGGGCAAAGCCCTCGAAACTATAGTCTCGTTATAAATAAATAAAATTTATAATTCCAGCAGAAGACACACTCTTTTATTGTCTCCTTCAATATATAAAAATTCTGCTACTCTTGGCAAAAACTTTCAATTTAGAATAAATGATAATTTTCGAAAGATAATTCCGAAGAACTAAAATGGTTTTTTTTTATTTCTAGCCGGCCAATAGCATCTGGAGCGCCTCGTTGGAATAGAGTGAGCACCGAGAAGGGCCCATATCTGCGTATTAGTAACGACTTGAGCGAAAGGAAGAACTTCTGCCATGAATATCGCGTGACTGTCGAGGAAGGGCTCCCCCAAGGGCCTTTCTTCCAAGTCGTTTAACCACGATCCATTTATTACTTAATCCACTCTCAATGTATTCATTATAGTTACTACTCGACAAAAATTTTAAAAAATATCCGTAAATCTAATGGTTCCTAGTCCAACTTTTTACGCCGATTCTTATGGTATTTTCCGATTTTTTACAAAAATTCAGAGTTTTGAGATGTTTTTGGTCAAAACTACGAAAATGGTAATTTTGACCTATTTTCGAGCCGACTTAGATATGAAATAAGAATATTTGAGATCTAAATTTTGTTCCCTCAATAAAAAATAGATTTCTATTTGATTTTCAATTTACCACTTTTATCTCGATTTAAAGCAAAAACAAAACTAAAGCTACATTATTTTAAAGGAGTGGTTCCTAACCTAGGGGTGTTAACCCATTGGTAAAAATAGCTACTTGAAGGGGGTAATGAAACTAATTATTTTAATATGTTGACGATAACGGATTCAATTTTTACGTTACGGGACGGGGATGGATAATTTTTTAACAAGGTAAAGCTGGTTGGTCACAGGGGTAATGAAACCGAAAAGGTTAGGAACCATTGTTTTAAAGGATAATAAATATAGATCAAAACAAATGGTCTTAGTTTTTGTGTTATACATTGAGATCGAATTGAGTTAAAAAAGCGATGAATTGAAAATCGTAAGAGGAAGCTTTTTTTCTATCAATGAAACAAAATATTTTTCGAAATTAAGATCAAAAACATCTAATAAAAAAACAAAAAAAAAAAAAACTCCTTGTGAATTAGGGCAGAAAAGACTACTAGGATCCATTGTTAGGCTTACAGATAAAAATTTGTGTTAAGCACTCTTATTTATATCGAAATAATAAAATCCACTAAATTATAATAAATTTCTAACTTAAAACGTTTAATATGCATATAATAGTGGATGAATTTATTTACTTTACTCTTTGACAAGCAAATACTTGTGGAAGGAATGTATTTAAAATAATTCATATACTTATATAAACTATATAAAAAAATTAAGATTAAAGAGCAAAAATGTTTTAGATTTTTTTTAAAATAAAATTATTTTAATTTAATTTTTGATTTTCTTTTATTTTTTTTTAAACTGTTAACAAAACGTAAGCAAAACGGATATTTGATATTCGTCAACTCAAAATATATAATCCTTCCACTCCAAAACAGTCCTTGAGATAAAAATCGACCATCTTCCACAATGAATCAGCCTGTCCAATAAGGAAATCTTAAATTTTTTCTAATTCTATTGCTAGAAGCAAGCCCATGACTTGTCTATATCACTCTTAGCTATTTCCAATCTTATATATGTATTGAGAGTTTTTAGAAATGGATTAGTAAAGAGATTCCCGAATCATATTTATTTATTTCTTTATTGTATTATTACTATTCTAATAGTTTATCAGCGAGTACAATTTTTATTCGACTAAAACTTGTCTGGACTTGTCTTAGACCTGCTTGAACTGGAAGATATACCAGGCAGGGACTTGAAACCTTCTATCGGCACCCTTTTCCGAAAAATCATTAATTTTAATTGCCCCTTGAAACTATGCAACAATTTTATTTCATTTCGAGAACCAATATACTTTACAAAACAAAAAATGTTTATTTATAGTATACTAAGTGCAAGGCCCGTCTTCGGCGGTCCTCTTGCTACCCAGGGTCTACTCTCTTGCTCCCCGAACCGCCCCCCCCCCCCAATGTCACCACCATTTGTATTTACATAGAAAAAAAAAACAGAGCCCGGGATATATAATTAAATCAAGCCAAATCTCTGTCGATCGCATGCTATTTCTCTCCTCGATTTCCTTAATCCATAATTTTCTTTGATTATTATTTTTTTATTATTATATATATTTTCAACAAGCAGAGGATAACCTCAATAATTTCTGTTTATAAATCAACACCTCTGCTAGTCTTGGAAAAACAAAATCTTTTAAATGAAATAATTTTGAACCAGACAATAAAAGAGTGTGTCTTCTGCTGGAATTATAAATTTTATTTATTTATAACGAGACTATAGTTTCGAGGGCTTGCGCTACGAGAAAACCCTTATTGACAAACTATTAAAAAAGAAAATTGAAAAGTCAACTCTGAATCTGATTTATTCCCAAAGGTCCGAGTCAGAACCAAAACCAAAATTAATATTCCCATACTATGGAAAAATTTCGGAAACATTAAAATTAAAATTCAAAACTTTAGGATATGAAACTATTTTCAAATCCTCTAGAACATTGGGATCTGATATTAGCAATAATAAGAAAGACAAAATTCAAAAAATGGACAAAAAAGATGTCTATTCCATAACATGTGGAGAATGTGATTCGACCTATATAGGAAAAACAGAAAGAAATTTAAACACACGCATTTCGGAACACAAAAGAGTTTTTAAAGGGGGTTCGGGGAATAGTGCATTTGCAGACCATTTAATCTCCGAGAAACATTGTTTTCCAGATGAATCAAATATTAAATTTAATTAGATCAGAATTAGATCCCTTAAAAATTAGTATTTTCGAATCTTTAAAATCATACAATAATTCACCAAGAAAATTCTTAAATCGAAAAATAAAAATTCCCGAAAGCTTTATTTTAAAAATAGCCGCTAAAATAAAAACTTCATGAACGCCACCTACAGTCAAAATAATAAAACAAGTATAAATTTCAATTCTTAACTTGGCCACCCTGAACAATTTCTTAACCTAACCACATGAAAGATTTTAACCTTACATTCATAAATTAATTCCTGTGAATCCATTGTAATAGACTGATGAAGAGGGCAAAGCCCTCGAAACTATAGTCTCGTTATAAATAAATAAAATTAATAATTCCAGCAGAGGACACACTATTTTATTGTCTCCTTCAATACATAAAAATTCTGCTACTCTCGGCAAAAAAACTTTCAATTTGAAATAATTATATTCGGATTTTTCACTATATGTACCTACTAATGAAAAAGGAAAATTAAAATAGATAAATTTATACGCTTTGACAAAATAACATACATTTGAAATGAATTTATCGAAAGAGAAATAATATTATATTAAAAAAGATAATTTCATCTAAATTAATATTATCTCCCTCGACCAAGAGAATAATGCATTGAGACCATCGGAGAAGTGGTTTGGGCGCTACTAAAACCACCCACTAAACAAGTTAGGACTTGTATCGGAGAATGGCTTCTTAGCCTTGGGAAATTAAATATTCATTAACAAATGGACATGAAAGATATTTACCAACCCTAAGAGGCATGATAACACTAAATGGGGGACCGTCAGGATTTCGAAAAAAAAAAAAATATTAAAAATTACTTAATTTACTGAAAGAAAATCAAAATCAAAAACATTCTAACAATAAAAAAATCAAATACGCCTTTACATTGATATAATAAATACACTTATAAATAGGGTGTATCTATTATTGTAATATTCTAGGTAATTTTAAGGTTTGTAATTAAGGTCGTGGTGTAGCTTTAGCGTCAAAATGCACAAAATTGTATACATATAATTTCTTTATTAGCTATTTTTTCAGCTATACATATACAATAATAATATACAATCATAAAAATAAACAATATAAAACATACAATAATAATGTACAACAATAGTACAATAGAATAAAAATATTATAACAATAATACACATACAATACAAATACTATAACAATAATATTATAATAATATACAATATAACAATAATAAACAACACAAAGTATACCACAACTTAGCATTATCATTTTGGTGGAGATTTCACAAGAAGTTCATCTCTTCGAAATTACAAATTTTAACAATCGATTTTTGAATTTATGAATTCCCATGGCATTCTTGATCTCAATTGGCACTTTATTGTATTCCGACAAACCCCTGTAGAATAAAGTTTTAAATTTTTTATTTGTCCTGCAAACATCAATTTTAAAATTTTCCCCACTTCTCAAATCATAACAACCCTCTACATTTGTATATTTTAATTTTTCTAGTAAATATATTGGTGCTAAATTGTCCCTTATTTAAAAGATCATAATTATTGAATTACAATATATAGTCTCCTTAACATTGAGAAAATTAAGTGTATTTAGCATGGTATTAATACTGATGCATAATACACCGTGTATGTATTACATTTCAAGATTATTCTCATGCAAAACATTGTTATTGTAAGAGAGGGGGTGGCGATGAAAATTATGATTGAAAATAGGGTCGCAAATTCTGAAAGGTTGAGAAATGGTGGGTTAATCTGCTCTTTTGCTTCGAAGATGAGTCCATTCTCCAAGATGTGGCTTTTGAGACTATCGAAATACCTCTTCAAAAATATATTTGTTTTTTTGAACGAATCGACCCTTTTATAAGTGGCAAAGATTTATATAAAAATTAAACTATTAAAATTAAGGAAGTTCTTTCACAAATGCAAAAATTCAAGAACTCTTCGAAACTTGGAATATAAGTCATTAAAATCATAATAAACACACTGTTAAAATTTGAAGACGATTTACCACACCAAATATGAAATAATTGCACTTAAAATGACATTTTTTACATATGGTATAAATTGGGAAAGGGTGGGGAAATGATCATTATTTTATTTTTTTTCATTGAAGGACTTTCACCATCTTGATGAAAAACTAATATTAGAATAATATATTCGGAGTGACTTAAAAAAAATTTACCTCGTAGTTTTGATAAAAAAAAAAAAAAATATTTGGGCGATTATTTTTAGTAGAGGGGATATAAGAACAATCGCTTGGAAACGATCCATTCATAAAGAGGATATAGTAGTGTGAGAAGTACAGTCACGTTAAAAAAACATAACCTAAAATTTTAGCACCGTTCATTTTTATAGAGTGGTTACGAGGCTAAAACTTTTTGTGTGGATTGTCGCGAAAGAGCTACCTTAAATAGAAATGATGAAATTAGAATTTAAAAGTATCAAAGATATTATTATTTTTTTATTTCATTTCAAAAGAGATTCATCCCCTCAGAAATTGAGTCGCCAGCCAAATGCATCCAAGATGAAGCTCTCTTGGCATATACTAGGGGTGACCATTGGCGTAGTTAGGGAGTTTGCCTAGGTGGGTGGGAAGGGGGAACCCGGTCAGCTGATTAGCCACCACAAGGTTGTATTTTCGGTAATCCCATTATTTTTAGTAGAATTGACAAATTTTGAAAGTAACGAAATAATTTAATGAGAAATACATAAGTGATACATAGAAACAGTATATTTCTTCAATACTGTTAATTTTTCTAGGGGGGGGGGGGGGGTTGTGGGGGACTCCCCCCCCCCTAACTACGCCCATGGTGGTGGCCAAGAGGCAGACCGCAAGACCTCTGGAATAAGTCCCCCGCGAATATGACGTGAACATTGACAAATTATAGGGATAAATTCGAAGCTGGTTTGAATATAAATAAAAATAAAAAATTATTTATATTACATTTTAGTAGATATAATATGTTCAAAGTGGAAAGAACAATAGAGTTTCTCAAAGAAACAGTGTTATATAATTGTATATAAGTAATAACAAAAAAATGTAAAATTATAATATTATAAATAATGTACACAAAGTAGTCGTTGATGGCCTTGGTAGCTAAAAAACGACCTAAAATAAAATAAATAAAAAAAAAAAAAAAAATATGTTCAAAATAATGTTCCCAAATATGTACTGGCTAAATAATAACATAAAATCGATATTTTTCTCGCAAATGAAAGAATGCAAACGCCATTATAAATAGAGAATATGCGCTTGTTCTTTATTGAAAATCTATAATAAAATATTTCATTCAAGCTAAACAACAAATTCTTTATATATTTATATATATAATATAAAATTTCATTAATTCAAATTCTATAAAATTAAATTAAATTTATCTATGAATAGAAAAATTATATTGAAAGTTTCTTTTTGCCGAGAGTAGCAGAATTTCTTTAACAAGTCTATAGTTTCGAGAGCTTTGCCCTCTTCACCAGTCTAGTACAATTAATTCACAGGAATTAATGTAAGTAAATGTAACTTAAAGCAGAAGACACAGTCTTTTATTGTCTCCTTCAATTTATAAATAGATAGATTTTAAAAACAACTTTGATTTTGCTCTAAAAATAAACCGTGCAGATATTGCCTTCTCAATTAATTTAGACTAATTAAAACTCAAAAACTGGGGGATCCCAAAACTTAGTTAATTTCAATGCAGTGAAAACTCAGTGTTGCCTTATTTCTAGGCGCATCGACAGAAACCTCCCAAACATATCATACGACTCAAACTCACTAGAATTCAGGGATAAAATTTCAATGCTAGGCGTTACTTTAGGGTCTGACCTTTCATGGAATGACCATATCTCAACCACTGCTAGAGCTGCAGCGCGCAAGCTTGGTCTCCTATTTAGGTCTAGACGCTGTTATACTCCCAGTCAACTTCTTATACTGTATAAAAATAATAAATAATAATAATTATTATTATTATATTGTCTTTATTTTTTTACATAGTTGCGGGGGGTATTTACCCAACGCAAAAATTTATGTACAAAAGTTTTTATTTACATATTTACAAAGGAATGAATTTGAAGATATAATTTAAGTATTTATGGATGGAAACCAAAATATTAGTATTAGTAGGTATTGAAAATTATTAGTAGGTTTTCTTATTAGTTTAATTATATTTTTTAATGTAAAATAACAAAAATAAATGTAAGCACTGTTATGCTTTGTTTAGGTAAATAAATTATCCGTTATACTCATTTATAATAATACGTCCATAAATTACGTCACACGAATTTCAAGATATTTAGACCACCATCCCCCTGTGTCACACATTGAGTATTGTGACGTCACACTATCATTTTTATACCCTATTGTAGATTTTTTTTTAATTAAACTCAACTAAAAGGATTCAATATTATTTCAAGTTTAACTTAATTTTTATTTATATCATGAAATTTAAAAAATATTTTTGAAAATGTTTATATTTTTTAATTTTGCTTTTGTGATATCATAATTTTTAAGATTTCCGGACCAATTCATTTCGGTAAAAGCAAATGAATTGACTAACTGGTGTTTTATAATTTTAAAAAATATCCAGATATTCTTATGAATAATATTAACTTTCTTGTGAAGTATTTAATGACTAATATTATTCATTATCTTGAAGAAAATTTTGCTTTCCTCCATTTCTTAGTTCTTATAGATTAATGATGAACTCATTGAATAGTTATAGTTTTAATCATAGAGAAAGTTTTCTGAATACCAAAAGGCAATATCACGAGTGATAGTAGTACTAGTAATCAAATTGCTACGAGATGAGTGTTACATTGAGGGGTAGTTTTCGGGCGAGGGGCGGAGTGGCGGGTTGAGGAAACCGCTAATAAAAGAGGCTGGTCATGTAGCATTTGTCACCAGACAATGGCGCGAATTTGCTGGTATACATGGTTTTTAATTTTTGTCTGGAGTCCGTGGCTTGCTCGCTCTTCAGATACCGAGGATGAAACCACGCTTCACAGTTTTTTATTGTCAAAGGCGGATTCAGTACTCCCTGGAGGAGCTGACTTTAACCATGAACTCGGCGAAGAAGCCGATGAAGAAAAAGTGGCCAACCCGGTGGTGACGCTTCAGCAGGGGTATGTTCTTGGCTCAGTAACTCTTAGCAGGTGGACGGGAAGACCTATCTATCAATTTCGAGGAATGCCCTATGCCAAGCCACCTGTAGGCGATCTTCGATTTAGGGTAATTATAAATTCTATTTAACTTGTACAGATCTCACGCCTATCATCGTTGCCAATATACACAGCGTAGTTAAGGGGGCAGCCCCCCTACAAAACTCATTGCGCCCCCTAGAAAAATCGAATCTCCATTATTACGAGGCATCACTTATGTTTTTCACATTAAATTATTTCGTTACTTCCAAAATTTGTCAATTCTACTAAAAAGTTAATTGAATTTTCTAAAGGAGGGGCAATGAGTTTTGTAGGGGGACACTGCCCTCCTTGCCCCCTAACTGCGTCCATGACTACAGTAAGCTATTGGTTATCTCCGAGACCCATAGGGAGAAAAATAAGAAAAAAAATAAGACTATTGACCTAACAACACATAAAATTAGTTTCTATGACATCAAAGTAGGGATAGAAATGTCACATTATTTCCTACGGGAGCTAATATACATTATTTCCCGTGGGAAATAATTATGTTAATACAAATGAAAAGCAAAATTTGAAACGTTTATTTATTTATATTAATTACAGTTTATCAAGAAATGAATGCATTTTGTTGTTATAGCAATAACAAAACTCTGGAAAGCATGGTAACTATATAACCTTTTCGCCAACTCTTTTAGCCTATTTATCAGAAGCTGGAACTCGCTCCCAGCCAATCTTCACCGACTTATAACCTTCAGCTGTATAAGACTGGCATCCACAGATAGCTTCGGCCCCTGCCCAGCTCCTCTTCTTCTTCTTTTCTGGAGGGATCCAACTAGGCCTGAGGATGCACCTTTTGATGTGACTCCTTCTCCATCATTTCTAAAATTTTTTTATTTGATTGTGAAAAAATTAATGCGTCAATGTATTTGAATATTCATTTTAATACCGGGTAGTGAAAAAAATAGTATTATATACACCTCAGAAGAGAATGCTATTTATCTCTTCAGTACTTTAAGCCTCAGAGCTTCCCCTTAATACAAAATGCATCCTGGAGAACAATCATGCATTTCACTCCCGTGATGTATAATATAGGTACTATTATCTTTTAATAAAATAATATTGTATTTAATAACATATTATTCACACATGATAGGAAAATATGTTTCTTATTCCTATATGAACAGTTTAAAATTGCAATCTTTTACTCATGAAAGTCTCGTGAACTGATTCTTCTGGTCCATTGGAATTTTTTTAACTTAGCTGAAGAAGGGGTTAGTTTTCAAGTATTTAGTGCCCCAAAATAGAAAATCTGTAATTAGTTATTAGAAATGTATTAATATAAGTGAGTTTTCAAAAGTTGTTGATATATGGCCACCTGATCAAGAATTCGATGTTGGACCCTTGAAAATTTCCCCTGAATATATTCAAATAAAACAATCAAAATCGTTAGAAAGAACTCTATCATATAAATTAATGCTTTTAAATAAACTTGTCTTATGTTTTAAATTATTTATTCAAATAATTATTGCTAGTTTGCACTGATCTCTGACGCTTCTCGTGGACAGGCTCCAAATATGACATTAATTGGGATATCTGCTTTAAATATATTTAGTATTTTATTTATTTATAGTATATATATGTGAAGAAGTAATGGAAAGCAGCCGAGGGGTTGTGAGGAATGAAAAATTAACACATATATAATAAGGTGTAATTTATTGGAATCCTTCCTCCTTTCCTTTCAAACCGACGCGACGCGACGTTTCGGAGGATTCTTCCCTCCTCCTTCAGGGTTTCAAAGGTCGAAATCCTCCGAAACGTCGGTTTGAAAGGAGAAGATTATCATCCACCTTATTGATATGTTTTCTTCTGCATTCTCGATAAATTTATATAGTCTCCGTCTCTCCAGAAAATTTCGTTATACCATAAAATTATAATTATATATATTCGCACATTTAAAATTATTTCAATTTTATATTATGATATTTAAAAGAAAATTCATTTCAATAGTGTAAGTGAATGGACTTCATGAATCCATAACAAAGAATGTGTCCCTATCTAATGTCAAGACCAACCAACGCAACGTCTCGATAAAATAAACCAAAGCTAAAATTATGAATACCGACGCAATTTTATCGATTTCATATCTGAAGGTTTTACAGTATGTCTGTTTATGAAAATAGAATTTTGACTAAGAATTTTGTAGTTTAAAAGAGATTGTATCAAAAGATTCAATTTTTCTTCGGGAGCAGATCAACTAGAAATGGGAAAAACATTTTTTTCTTATTGCATATTTATTCAAATCTATTGAAATTTCATATCTCTATGTTTTGTCGTTATCTTTTAAGTCAATAATAATTATTGGAAATTTGAATTTAAATGGTAGTTTATTTAAGTTAATTTTAAAAACGCTTATAACTCAGATAATTTCACGAAAAATGTAATCATTCTAGATATTATAATTAATTATTAATAATTTAATATACTCTTGAACGAAATCAATTCAGTACTTTTTTGAGAAAATGGCCAAAAAACCAGAAAACCGCCTATGAAATGCCATTTTAGAAACATTTTAAAATTCACTTCCATGTCACAAGTCAATGTTTCGTTTCATATGACTTTTTAAACTTTTATTTTGCATCTCGTGCTTCAAAAAACATCGTTTTGACACGGTGTTCCGAATGTTTTTTAAACTAACTAGCAAAAATAATTAATTTCATTCAAAATTGTATTAAATTATTAATAATTAATTGTTTTATAATATTTATTAATTTCATATTTTTAAAAAAAATTTCAACGAAGTTATTAGCGTTTTTTCAAATTGGACTTCAAATAAACTACCTTTAAATTTTCCTATTAATATTTTGATATAAAAATTTTATGACACGACATATAGATATAGATTTGAATAAATATCTAATGAGGAAAAAAATAAAACTTTGTTGATTCTTCCTGGAGAGAAGAAATTGAATCATTTAATAAAATAACAAACTACAATGTAATCATATTTTCTTATGATATATGAAGCTCAAGATAGATTAAATCGATAAAATAAGATCTAATTATTCTCATTTTATAATTCATTTGGTCAATAATATAGAGAGGATGTGTCGCCATCAGAACACTATTATATTTATTCATAATGATATACATTCATAATATTGATATACTGGCATAACTCATCAGCTATTGAACAAACCACTTATATTAAAATTATTGAAAAATTTTTCTATTGAAGTATATCTTCTTTAATAATGTTCATTATATAAATTTGTGTACCTCAAAGGTTAGGCAGTAATGGTGTGGAAAATTTAGATAATACTCCCATCCAAAACTAATACTACATCTAGCTAAACTTAAACAATACGATGTATCATTTTATAGGACACCATTAAATTATTTCGTTACTTCAAAATTTGTCAATCTACTAAAAAATTAGTCTATCTCTAATCGGATTACCGATATTGAAATCTTGTGGTGGCTAATCAGCTGGCCACCCCCCCTAGAGCTACTTCATGGCAGATAGCAATTGTAATTAACCCAGTTCCACTATGGGAGCTAGAAAAATCTGTAGAAGTTTCTCATTGAAGTTTATTAACAAAATCATACTATAAATTTCACATAATAAATATTAATATTTAAATTTATTGAATATAGATACTAAATAATATATTGTAATGTCTTTTTATTGAAAATATAGTATATTTTCATATTCCTATTACAAGTTAAATAAGAGGGTCAATGAATGAAACAAATAAAATGTTTCCTTCTTCTCTCCACAGTAATGATATTCAAAAGCTTTCTTTATTTGTTTCATTCATTCTGCAAGCTTTCCCCCCTGAAGAAGGAGGGAAAAATCTCGAAACGTCAGTTTGAAAGGAAGGAGGAAGGATTATCCTAAATTACATATTATTTTATATATTGTTTTTTCTTTCTCCTACCTGGGCTGCCTTCCATTACTTTCAATTAAAATTTCTTTTGTTAGGTAAAATATCTCTCCAGATTTCGTTAAAAAAAATTAATAATATATGTTTATATGCAAATTTCATTTGTATGTAATTGTTTGTCAACCCTTACATTCAGTGAGGCTATTTTAATTCTTTCACATTGTGATACGAGACTAATATAGAACAGGAAAGCAAAAAATTATTTTGCCCATATATAATGTCAACATACGAAAACGTGACTGAATATGGCGAGTGAGGCAATTAAATTAATGTGAGAGAATCTATTTTTTTAAATTTATTCAATTGATGAATAAACATTAATAAAAAGTCAACAATTTAACCAAATGTCATTCGCCATTTTCATTTATTTTTCACATTTTTAAAATAAATTAATTAATAAAATTGAACTACTGTTGTCCAATTTCACCAAACATAAGAAATAATAAAAGGCGGGAAATATTTCACTGAAAATAATTTTTTGCCTTCCGTGTTTCGGATCTAAAAATAATCTCGGGACTTTTTAGAATCCAGAATATCAGCAGAAGAACTAAATAAAAATTGTCCTCATTTTTATTTAACTGTAAAAGAATAAAAAGTGGAGCCTCCATAATAATGAATTATTTCAAGGCCCTGAACCCGCAGATAGATGGAAGGAACTTTTTGGAAGGTGGGAGGGGATTTCGGAAAATCTTGTCCAGTTTCTCTCGGCCCACCAGCAGCGTGCAATGGAGCCAAATTACTGTGACCTGGGATATGAAGGATTGTCCTCATGATCATGTCCCCTCTCCATCGATGAGAGATAAAATTGTTTTATTTTGTCTTTTTGTAAAATCAAGTTAATTAAATTTAAAGTGCAATTAATTAGAATCAATTGATTATAAATATATACACTTGGTCAAGGAACTTAGAATTTGATATGAAGTTTACTAGTCGTTTAAAACAAGAAAGTTTTTGAAACATTGGATCATTTTCTCTATGTGGAAAATACGGATATCTATAAATCTAAGAATTTTTAACAAAAAAATTGTCCAAATAAACGTTCAAGTAAATAAAATTTCCTAAACAATGAGATAGGAATCAAGTTTCTGGGACAAGTGGTTTTAATTTTTAGAAGGAAAAAGTGAGTTTTTGTAAAATATAAGCGTAAAACTTCAACCTCATTACTTTTAAGTTTACTACAAAAATTATTCAGATAAGATGAAACTCCTGCTAAATTCTTAGAAAATTTTGTCGTTTACTTATATAGGTAACTTTATTTGGAAAACGTATATGGTCAAAATGGGGAAAAATGAAAAGTACATTTTTAGGGATATTCAATAGTCTCGGCAGTTATTTTTTGACAGGCGATAGTACCGGTTCTAATGAACTTAAATAGATGAAATTTATATCATTTTAAATATGTTAAAAGTCGAATATTTCTGACTGATTCAATACTTTACATGAGAATCTAAATGTAAATTTTATCATTATTGAGTTAGTATATCGAACTTAATAATACAAAAGCTGAAATAGAATGTTAAACAAATTTATAAAATTTTTCTCATTAACAAATCAAGAATAATTGATATATCAACGAAGTTATTTTGACCAGCAGGAAGAATATTTGTATCTTTGGGAATTTTCTGCAGATGACCTGTTAGATTCTGCCATGGTCTTAGTCTGGACAGAAAGATGAGTCATTTAAAGCTTTGTCCAGCATCATTTTGTTATTTTACTATTGTATGTCATCGGATGGATCTGATAGATTTGAAATCTCTCAGATGTTATATATTTAATCTACTGATGGGAAAAATAATTATTAGCATGTATTGAATTCTTTGTATCAGATGTCAATAAACTTACATTTGGATTTCCAACTGCAGAATCAAATGGCAAAAGGAATTTACTAAATAAAATATTGAGTGAAAGGTATATCTGAACTTTATATTTCTAACTGAAATAGTGTTAAATAAATTTATAATTTTAGATTTGCCAGGAACGAAGAAAGATTTAGAAATTTTACAGATCTATTTATAATCATGGTCAAAATAATTCTAGTATATCAATTTTTCTTTGATTTAATGTGGAAAAATTATATAAATTTAAAACATTAAATGTTCAACGCCCCCCAATAGATCTTGAACCCAAAAAGATGTGAAAATAATTTTCTCTTCACCAGGACACATTACAACAGGCAAAAATTATGAAGAACAATTAATAACCAGGAAGATTTCAAATTGGAAGAACTAGAACAGAAGAATTCAACAGATGCTAAGTTACGATCATTAATGAATATTTGGTATTTGTCAATGAATCCAAACTTACAGCAGAAAATTGAACGATTAAAAAAATTCCATAATTCATATAGTAAAAAAATTATAATGAATTTTGGAGTTCAAGAGGATATTCTTTAAAACGGATGAGTAAAGCCTCTTATGACAAAGCGTTGCAGTACTGCGCGCGCATATGCAAAGATCCCAGGTTTCAGGCAACCTGATCGCGCTGTCTATAATAAAATAATCTTTTTCTTCGTTCCCTAAATTTAAAATTATAAATTTATTTAACATCATTAAAGTTTAGAAATATATGAGACTACATGTTGTAATGAAGAAAATTCACTGTGATTCTTTTGATTGAATCAAATGAAAAACATTAGATTAATTATGTGGCAATAACATACATGCAATATATTCCGAGCTCGGTTTCAGGAGATTAAATATGGCAACAAATTTCAAAATTTCATTTGGTAGTCCATCGGAAGAATGTCAGGCTATACGCAAATGACGTTTGGATTTTAACAACAAATGGATCATCTTTCTCTGGTCCAATTCCGCAGACTCCAATAGCGTCATCCGCAGAAGTCTAGCGATAAATATCTTTTTCAAATAAGCGCAGTCAAAGGAAATAATTCTCGTTGATATATCAATTATTCTTGATCTATTAATGAGAAAAAATTATAAATTTAATTTAAAGAGCTTAAATTTACCTAATAGAAATATCTTTTTGATTTGATAAGCTTTTAAAATTTATTGAAGAAAACTCGAAAATTTTCTAATTTGAAGACACCTTGTAACAACTGAATTTGGGAAAAACTTAGGGTAGTAATATTGCCATTGCCATGAAGGTATTCCAACCATATCAAATCTTGCAAAATTATTTCCTGTTAAAATCATGCCTGGACTATATATATGTTAAAATTGAAAAAAATTTTCAATACGGTTACTACTGCATCTCAAGAGAAAGACTAAATAAAAATTGTCCTCATTTATTTAACTTCCATAAAGAATAAAAAAATTCACGGAGCCTCCATAATAATGAGATTATTTTTTTCAAGGCCCCTGAACCCGCAGATCGATGTGGGAAGGAACTTTTGATGCGAGGGATTTCGGAATCTTGTCCAGTTTCTTCACTCCGCAAGCGATGCCTGAAATAGAATACAAAAATTATACAGACACAGGATATGAAGAGGGGATTGTCTCTTGATCAATGTCTACACTCCATCGGTAAATAAAATTGTTTTATTTGTCTTTTTGTAAAATCAAGTTAATTAAATTTGAAGTGCAATTAATTAGAATCAATTGATTCTAAATATATACACGCTTGGTCAAGGAACTTAGAATTTGATATGAAGTTTACTAGTCGTTTGCTAAGAAAGGTTATTTTTTGAAACAATGGATCATTTCCTGTCATGGAAAAATGCTGGATATCTATAAATCTAAGAATTTTAACAAAAAGGGATCCAAATAAACGTTCAAGTAAATAAAATTTCCAAACAATGAGATAGGAATCAAGTTTCTAGGATGAGTGGTTTTTATTTTATGAAGGAAAAAGTGCGATTTTTTGCAAAATATTGTATCTTTTCAAAAACTTCAGCCTCATTGCGGTATGGGTTACCATTATTCAATTAAGATGAAACTTTATTTAAATTGTAGAAAATTTAATCTAGTTTAAAAATATATAGAGTAGGCTTTGTTGAAAACGTGCTCCTTCATGGTCAAAATGGGGAAAAATCGAAAAAAATACGAGCTTTAGGGATATTCAATGAAATCGGCGGTTATTTCTTGACAGGCGATAGTACTGGTTCTAATGAACTTAAATAGCTGAAATTGCTATCATTTTACGTGTAATTTAAAGAGCCGAATGTTTTCTACATTTGATTCAATCGCGAATCAAATGTAGGAATTTTTGTCAATTATTGAGTGAAAATAATATCTGAACTTATATATTTCTAACTTGAAATAATGATGTTAAATAAGTTTATAATTTTTCATTAACAAATCAGCATCAACGAGAATTATGCTATTTGAAAAATATTTATCGCGAGACTACGAGATGACGCCATTGGAGTCTGCAGATTTTAAGTTCGGACCAAGCATGATCCATTTAAGCTACAATCCAACGTCACTTGTACCTATAGCCTGCATGCATTCGGATGGATCACTACGAATTTGAAAATCTCAGATGCCATATATTTAATCTCCCAGTCCAGAGCGCTCGGTCTATTAGCATGTATGTTAGATGCTTGCCATTAATTAATCTAATGCTTGCCGATTGATTCAACCGCGAATCAAAATGTGAATTTTCGTCAAATATTGAGTGAAAATAATATCTGAACTATATATTTCTAACTTGAAATAATGATGTTAAATAAATTTATAATTTTAAATTTAGGGAACGAAGAAAGATTTGAAATTTCAGATGTTATAATCAGCGGTCAAAATAATTCTCGTTGATATATCAATTTTTCTTTGATTTATTAATGAGAAAAATTATAAATTTAAACAATTAAATATTCCAGCGCCCCCCAATAGATCGCAGACCCCAAAGATCGAAAATAATTTTATCTTCACCCGGGGCGCGACCACAACGAGGCCGTGTAAAGACAATTAATAACAAATTTTAAATTTAGGGAAGAATTTAGATGAAGAGAAAATTATTTTCGATCTTTGGGGTCTGCGATCGATTGGGGGGCGCTGGAATACTAATTGTTTAATTAATGAATCAAGGCCTACGCTGCGAAAAATGAACGAGGAGAGGATTAAAAAAGAAATTCCATAATTCATATAGACAAAAGGTATTAGTTTGGGTTCAGGGATCAGTAGCTTAGTGGATATGGGAAGTAAACCTCTTATGACAAAGCATTGCAGTACATATGCAAAGATCCCGGGTTCGAGCCCCGGCTGATCCTTTTGTCTATAATAAAAATAATCTTTCTTCGTTCCCTAAATTTAAAATTATAAATTTATTTAACATCATTATTTCAAGTTAGAAATATATAAGTTCAGATATTATTTTCAATTAATATTTGACGAAAATTCCCTACATTTGATTCGCGGTTGAATCGAATGTAGAAAAACATTAGATTAATTAATGGCAAGCATCTAACATACATGCTAATAGTCCGAGCGCTCTGGACTGGGAGATTAAATATATAACATCTGAGATTTCAAATTCATTTGGTGATCCATCCGAATGTCACTCGGGCTATACGCAAAATGACGTTGGATTGTAGCTAAATGGATCACATCTTTTTCTCTCTTGGTCCAGACTTAAGATTCCGCAGACTCCAATAGCGTCATCCGCAGAAGTCTCGCGATAAATATCTTTTTCAAATAAGCGCAGTCAAAATAATTCTCGTTGATATATCAATTATTCTTTGATCTATTAATGAGAAAATTATAAATTTAATTTAAAGAGCTTCTTAAATTTACCTAATAAATATCTTTTTGATTTGATAAGCTTTTTTAGAGTTATTCAAGAAAAAACTCCGAAATTTTCTCATTTTGAGGCGCATAGAAAAATTTATACAACACAGATTTGGGAGAAAACTTAGGGTAGTAATAGAGCCAAAATTAATGAAGGTATTCCAGCAATCAAATCTTTACCGGGAATTATTTCCGTTAAAATCGTAATTTGCCTGGACTATATATATTAGGAGTTAGAAAAAAAGGTTTCATTTCAAAGATAACACGATTTCTTCTGTACTACTGCATCAGGAAATTTGAAATTTTGTTCAGAGGTTATTTTTAAGATATAAATGTTTGCAAAGAGCAATTTTAGAAAAATTTAAATTATTAAGGAACGAAAAAAGAGATCAAAAATCACGTTTTCATCAAGTTTTGATTATAATTTCAAAAACTACTAAGACTAATATATTTAATGTAGAATTTCTTTAAAAAGGGAATGATTGCTAATAAAAAACAGTTTGAGCAGAGAAGTCCAGAGTTGGGGCTATATGCTAAGTAGAGTATATTATATATTTATATATAAGTAGTTTGATCTTTGTAATTTTAATAATAAAATAACTTTATTAAGCAATAATAATAGAAAATCCTATTCGCAATATTTTCAATTGAAATTCTACCTCGAACGACGTAGGCCCCACCATCGCTTGTCCTTTTTGAAATTTTCATAAATCCGTTGTCCTTTTTATTCTTCAATTTGAAAAAGGGAAAAGAATCAGGAAAAACTCTTCATACTTGGTGGAATCTTTATATATTTTTGTAAAGAATCGCAAAATAAAGTTAAAGCTAATATAATTAGGATTTATTCTGTTAAGGGAGAATGGTGTGTTCTTGGTGATAGATTTTAAATAAAATAATGAAAATTTTGAAAAAATTTTAGAATCTTTTTTTAAATAAGATTCTATGTAGGTTCACCAAAATAAAAGATAAGATAGTTGTTTTTTGTATTTTAAATTTTAAAAACTTTCTAAAATTTTTCAAAAATTTTCTTTTACTTTCGGATTTATTCATTTACAGTTTGTTAAAGTGATTAAACTTAAATCCAACTACACAAGAAGATTCAATTTTAATTTAATTTTTTCATTTTGATTTTGACGGATGTAGATTTCCGAGGATTCCGGTCTGCCTGTCATGGTCTATCTTCATGACAGCCAATTTGGCTCGCCATACTCTAGAATTCAAACCGAATCTGTTACTCGAGCGAGACGTGGTTCTTGTGGTCCCTCATTATCGTGTCGGACCTCTTGGATTTTTAGCAGCCGGTGTTGACTCTGCTCCTGGGAATGCTGGACTTCTTGATATACTCCTTGCTCTTAGATGGGTTCGTGATAATATTGTCTACTTTGGAGGAAACCCCGGAAGAGTGACTCTATGGGGTCACAGTTCCGGTGCTGGGATAGCAGCTCTAATGCTGTTTAGTCCACTTGTTGATCCAGGTATAGTCTACTTGTTAGTCTATTATTCAATTGGTAATTTAAGTTAAAATAATAAGACTGGAAACTCGCATTATCAAGTTAGATTAATTTAGGTATTAATCCAAATATGCTGTTTTTTTAGGGTTTCATTGTTACTAGGCTGTATTTTTACAATATTCTATGTGCTATGTGTATGTTTCAGTAAAAACACATTTTTAGTAAGAACGGGTTCTTACTAGTTAAAACGCGTTTCATATTTTCAAAATTTTTTAAAGAAAATGTCCAAAATTAGAATCAAAGTTGTAGAGCAGGACTGTTCAACCCGCACACATGCGGCCCAGCACTGCAATGAATGAGGCCCGACATAAAATTATAGATTTCATTAAAACATTAAAATTTTAATATACCTACTTACTGGAAAACATATCTGATACAATTTGACTTATGGTAATTCTTTTTTGATTTTACAATAAGAAGATATTGGACAATCTCCCAAAAATTTTTTAAAAAATAAAAGAGCAGATTTTAAATCTTGAATATGAAAAAATATATATATCAAGATTTCCGAAAAAATAATCACAATTTTGTCATATTTTGACTCCATTTTTTATTAGATATAAATATTTTTAAGATATTTTTACTTCTTTGTCATGGTGAATATCATTATTCTACATTATTAACTATTTTCTTTTATTAAAAAATATTGATAGAATTAGGATATTTTAGCTGCGGCCCGAGGCATTTGTTTTTACTTCAAATGCGGCCCGTGTAAGCCAAATGGTTGGACACCCCTGTTGTAGATGTAATTTTTGACATTTTCGTTTAAAAAATTTTGAAAATAAACATCCAAAATGAAGCGGAAGGTCAAAAATGAAGTTTCTAGACCTATGAACCGAACTCAACCAACATAAAAAACTCTAGTTGCCGCAAAGACATTCAGTGAAACGCGTTTTAACTAGGGAGAACCCGTTTTTTACTGCAACATATACACCAAGGGTTCTTAATTTATTAATTCTAATTGATCTTTTACAGTAATGTTTCATCGATTGATCCTCCAATCGGGATCGGCGCTCAGTCCATGGATTATAGACGAACACCCTATCCAAGCAGCCCGTGGAATCGCTCAACTCGCCAATTGCACCAGACCGACTATTGAGAGGGAAATCAGATGTCTAAAAAGGCTTTCCTACATTAATATCCTGAAGGCTCACTCGAGGATGTTGGCAAGAATTATTTTCTAATTGATTATTTCCGGGTTTCCTAGTATGCTTTTTAATGTTTCTATAAAATGCAGATGCATTCGAAGACAAACGGAGAGGCAGCTTTCGGGGCAACTGCACCTGTAGTCCAGACGACTGGCAGAGAACTTTTCTTAACAACCCATCCGAGTGAATTATTCAGCCATGGCCAGTTTCAGAGAAAGCCTATTCTCGCAGGAGTCGTCGCTCAGGAGGGAAGCTTTATCCTCGGAGGTTCGCACTTTTTAAGAGTTTTCTTTCAATTAACCTTATTAAACTTATCTCAAATGAAGATGATTATATAATTTAATCATCATTTAAATCATTACCTACTAAAGTATTTTTTAGAAATAAATACATATTGGAATATTTTAATGAAATATATAATCTTTTCTGTACAATATGCATATTATAGGGAAGTAGGTATAGTGATTGCGAAGGTAAAACAAATGCATATATTTCAGATTAAAATTTTTCCTGAATACAAGTATTTAAACTTATATATGAGCCGTTTATTTTGAAAGTGGCCTAACTCCATTTATCTTCAAATCGAGACATTTAAGGGTTTGTGTTTCAATGAATTTAAAAATATACGTATAGAATACTAATGAGTCCTACTGCTTAAGTATATCTAAGGGTGTTAAATTTATAGTTCCTATTAAAATAGTGGCAATTATTAAGTGAATAATATGCGTTTTCTTATCAAGAATGGAGTTAGGCCACTTTCAAAATTAACATCCAGATTCATTATAAAATTTGAAGGTGCCCAAGTCAATTCAACATACTTTAAGATGCTTCAAATTGAAAAAAACAATACTTAATTTATTTTACATATCTTTAAAACACTTCGGAAACTTAATTTATGCGTAATAATAAAACTTGAGTAAGATACGAGGTAGGTTTCACAAAAAAAAACCTACCTCGTATCTTACTCAAGTTTTATTATTATTATATTAAAATGTTTCACCTAGAACCAACACCGAACTCCTTAAAAGTTATTAATTTATGCGATTCAAAACATTTTTTAACTACATAACCTACAAAACATTAAAAACATAAATTTATTTATTACAAAACTATTTACTATTCATCTACATTTTGTGTGTGTGAAAGGGATTTGAAAAAATCATGATGTTCCGGTGGTATATATCGTAATAGGTCAATTATGTCCTTGAATTTTACTGTTGTAATTTGTCTGATATTTTTATAAAGTGGTGTCAACACGATATTTTCGAACTTTCTTGGTCTACCCCGACGTGGTAATAAATCTAGGACTTTAAAATTGTCATTCTCATTCATTGATGTCTTATAGAAAATTGTATAAGGTTTATTTCTAACAAAACGCATCCAACATATTTTTAACCAGTTTATTGATTCTCCATCAGAATTCTTTACCCTTTTAAAAATTGCGTCTTCTAATAATTGACAAATGGATTTAAGCCACTTTCAAAATAAACTTTTATATAATTTCATTAACCAGCAAATTTTCATGTTACAAAATCTTAATGATTTTAAATATATTAGTATCAAGTTGCTTCAGAATGAAAACATCATGTAAAAATGTAACTATTAAGGTTGCTAACTCGATTTTTTTTGGAAAATGGAGTTAGGCCACTTTCAAAATAAACGGCTCATATGTATAATGGTATATGTCTGTCGGATACTAAGCGTGAGGGAGGTACATTTTACTAATATTTTAACTATAATAGAATAAAAAAAGCTCTGAAAGAATACTAATGGTATCCCTGAAAATGCCCAACAAAAGAAGACTATAGGCTAAGTATGCTAAAGATATATATGTGCCCATAATTATGAAAGTGGTCTAAGTCATTGATTGCTAAAAAACTTATTTTTTTATTTTTTGACTTGGACCACTTTCATAATTATGGGCACATATATATCTTTAGGGTATAATACTGCAAACTTATAGCATAAAAGGATATATTATATAATGATCTTCAAGAACAAGTAGATCAGGTATCTCCCAATAACCCCATTCTGATTTTTGGAGACCTTAATGTGAGAATTGGTAATTATGTAATCGCCCGAGTAAACCAACGCATTAAAGAAATATAACAAATAAAAATGGAAACATATTTACCCAATTCTGCATAGACAATGAACATAGGATAAATAACACATTTTTCTACAATAAGCTACAACATAAAATCACATGGCAAAACACCCGAGGACAAAACTCAATGATAGAGTATGTTAGACTAATAAGAAAGTTCATCCTTCACAGATTCTGGAAGTGCGTTCTCTCAACACTACAGACATTGGAACCAACCATAGGCTAGTGCTATATAAATTAGGTCTAATTATTCAGAAAATAAAAAATAAAAATTTGTTTTCGAAGAGCGTTTAAATCGAGAACTCTTGGACGATGAAAGCATTGAATACATTTATAAGAGCCGGTTGGATAATTGCTTTAAAACAAACCCCTTGGAGATAGAGGAAGACGTAAACGAAAAATTAAAATTTCTTTAAAAGTAAAACTTTATTTTCTTAAAAAAATTCGAAAATGAGAGGTAAGGGTCCCCCCCTTTTGTATCACTTCACGATTGTTGGAAGGGTTCATGAATTTAATTTTTAGGAGACATAAAAAAAAATATTATATTCGAGCTCCGTATGTAATATATATTAGAATAAATTAAAATTTCTAAAAAGTAAAACTTTATTTTCTTAAAAAAATCCGTAAATGAGAGGTAAGGGTACCTTTGTATCATTTCACCATTTTTGGAAGGCTTCATAAATTTAATTTTTACTAGAGATATAAAAATAAATATTATATTCGAGTTATGCATGTAATATAGTATTAAAATCAATTAAAATTTATTTAAAAGTAAAACTTTATTTTCTTAAAAAAAAAATCCGAAAATGAGAGGTATTAAAATCAATTAAAATTTATTTAAAAGTAAAACTTTATTTTCTTAAAAAAAAATCCGAAAATGAGAGGTAAGGGTCCCCCTTTGTATCACTTCACCATTTTTGGAAGGGTTCATAAATTTAATTTTTAGGAGAGATATAAAAGCAAATACTATATTCGAGCTCTGTTCATAATATAATATTAAAATAAATTAAAATTTCTTTAAAAGTAAAACTTTATTTGCTTAAACAGGGGGTCTACCCAAAACAGAAAAACATGGCAAGGGGTCTACGAGCCAACAATTTTGGGGAATCTCTGTTCTAGAACAACAAAGAAAAAATAATTATTATACGAGTATTACCTTTTTTGTATGCTAAATACTTGTTTTTCAATTGAAACTTTTAATCAATATGACTTTAGTTCATCTTGAGAAATCTCAATACATAAAAAAAATAAAATGTAAACAATTAGCAGACTCTTTAAAAAATACTATAAGTATAAAGCGAAACAAAGAGGTTGTCCTCTGCTTGATGCATAAACCTACACACAAATATATATATCATATATACAATACATATATATTATTTATTTGTTTGAAATTACATTTTCGAAGGCTTTGCTTTCATCATCAGTCTTTTTTAATTATAAATATAATTTAATTTTTCATGTGCTGTAAGTATCGCGTGGATATTGAAAAAATTGTTGGTCTTACTGAGCCGAGAAGCCAGTTAGCATTAAAATTGTGTGTGTGTTTATTTGCATCAAGCAGAGGACAGCTTCTTTGTTTCGCTTTATGATTCAACAACTTATCTACTCTCGGAAAAAAATAAAAAACTTTTTAAATTAAATATTAAATTCGACTATTTTATGATCAGTAATTATAGTCAAAAACTTAAATTATTAATATAGAAAATCGGTAACAGACAAAAACTTTTTCGCTCTATTTTCATCGAATTTAATTTATTTAATTAACTTCAATGAAATAGCGAATTTATTATAATAAGTAGGAAAAAGTAAGAAGGTTAAGCTTTGGATTAATTTTTTTCTGTGGTTTAAAATTATTCAGATAACTCTACAATTAATCCCAATTGTTAATTATTGTTACAGATATTGAACAAGTGATTCGAAAAGATTCCGCTAAATTAACTCATGACTTCATGACACATAACATCACTAAAATGATCTTCAAAATTGGAGGTATGAATCCAATTAATTCCTATTCATATCACAGCTTGAATCTCTGTTTGTTTTTCTATCTATAGGCTTAAAAGATCCATTTGGACTACACGACCAATTACTCAAAGAGAAATACTTCACTCCATCTGTATTGGGCAACTTCACACGCATGACTAATGGATTGATAGATGTATGGCTTTAATTTTTTCTATTTTATTCGCAATTTTTCTAATTAGCTTTTTACTTTACCTTACAGGGTATAGTCAAGTATTGTAATCGTGCATGAAAAAAGTGTTGTTTTTTTTACTTCCTTTTTTTTCGAAATATGTCAAAAACGGCTGAAACTATTTTGATTAAAAAAATTGAGCGAAACCATGGCATTTCGGTCTATAAAAAAGCTCTTATAAGTGAACATCAAAAAAATTATATTTTTTGAGATAATAATTGTTTTGTCAAAATGTCTGTTTGTCTGTTAGTTAGTCTGTGCGTTAGCAAATTTTTGTTGATGAGCTAGCTCAAAAACTAGTGTGAATATCGAAAACAAATTTCACATGTAGTTTTGGTCCATTGAGGTTAAAAGCTGATTAGATTTTGGTGCATATCGACCCAAAATTAAGGGGGGTGGAGGCGGGTTAAAAATTAAAAATCTATGCCATTTGAGCAAACTCAACCAAATTTTGTATACATAATCAGTGGGACCCAAGAAGTCTAAAAATGCAAAAAATAACCTCCCAAAATGGGGGGAGGGGGGGAGGTTGTAAGGTCAAAAAATGAAAATATAGGCCCTTGTACCAAACTCAACCAAATTTTGTATACATAATCCGTGGGCCCTCAGGAGTCTAAAAATGGAAAAAACTAACCCCCCTCCCCTACATGATTATAAATAATTTTATTAAAAATTAAATATAAGTGAGGGGCCAGGTTGTATGGTAAAGTCAAGTGGATAGCCACACCAGAACACGTCAGCTTATTTATTAAGTATCTTAAAAATTAAAGTTAATATTTATTGAATGTCTTTAATTCTAGATCGCCAGTTCTGCTTTAATGAAGTCCCCTGTTTTTACATTCACGCAAGAGATGAGTCGCTCACGAGCCTGTTTTCTCTATTCTTTTAATTATGCTGGCCGATATTCAAAAATAGGTTCTGGGAAACCAACTGACTATCCGTTTTCTGCTGGTAAAATTTTTATTTTTTGTATTTTATTCTTTATTTTATTATTTTAAACGTGGATTTAATATTTTCGAAATTTCAATGGTTGCTAGCCACAAATAAAATAATAATTTAGTAAATATATTATTTTTTATTCACTTTAGATTTTCGGTGACCACTGGTAGGTCATCCTAGTAAGGGACCGTCCATAAATTAAGTAACACAGTCACTACCGGCCGGCCTAAGTACAACGAGCGCTCTAGGCGAGTTTTGTTTGGCGCTCCTATTTTTTTACTTTATTTTTTTTTTTCGTTTACGATAAAATGCACCAGAATGCTTTTTTTTCTAAACATAAAAATAAGTCATAATTCGATTGAAAAATACATTTATATTTATTGACATTATAAAAATATTTTCCTTACCTTCAAACCTGCAATATTTGTTTTGTTTCTTTGATCAACTTTTTTATTTAAAATTTATATGGTACAAAACTTTTAACTAGTGTTTTTGTGGACCTTCTTCAGTTCATCTATGAGTCTTATTTGTAGAAGTGGGGATTCCCAAGTTCAGCTGTTTTTTTTACACAGTGCTTTTAGAACAACAGTGCTGTAATTAGCACGTTATTTCAATCCACATTTGTATGATAAAATTTTCTTCTCATAAAAAATTAATACAAAAAATAATTTTATAGATTAAATTTTTTCATTTATTTTTTATTGTCGAAAAATAAAAATGAATTGCTAAAAATAATCTGAAATTTGGCGCCCCTAAAAATCTAGCGCCCTAGGCGGCCACCTAGCTCGCCTATGCCTTCAGCCGGCTTTGAAGACAGTAAGGGGAGAGGGGCATCTCAGATTCGTGATAAATTGTTACAGGGGGGGGGGGGCGAGATCTTAAAAATTGTGCTGTCACAAATGTCAATTTAACAAATTTAAAAGATTAAACATAAAATATTTAGGTGAGTTTAATTTATAAAATAATTTATACAATTATTAAATTATAGGGTATAAAAGTGATAGTGTGAAGCATGACAGGGGGGGGGGGGGGGGAATCAATGAAAATGTGACAGAATATGGCACAGGGCGTGGAGTTCTAAAAATCTTGAAATTCGTGTGACGTAATTTATGGACGGCCCCTATTACTAAAAATATGAAACATTTCTTTAAACAAACTTGGTCCAATATATAAAACAAATTAGGTTCCTACATAAATTCATAAGTAAAATGTTGTATCATTATATTTTTTTTATATTATCTAAACTAGTAGAGGGACGATTTTTCAACAATATTTCCAAAATATGATTCCTAGTCGCTAAGATTATTTAATATACTCTAAGGGGCAGTTGTATGTCGGTTGGTAAAGTCTTTGTAAAAGTCGACAAAGGGTAAAACCTTTGAATTCAGCTTGTGCCCGGCTGGATGTCCAATCAAATGACACGCACTTCATCTGATTGGCCACACCGCCGGACACAAGGTGAATTCAAAGGTTTTACCCTTTGTCAACTTTTACAAAGACTTTACCAACCGACACACAACCGGCCCTAAAATTGTATAACGGAAGGAAAAAATTTAATTGAAAGTTTTTTTGGCGAGGGTGGCAGAATTTTTATAAATTGAATAATTCCAGCAGAAGACACACTCTTTTATTGTCTCCTTTAAAGAAAAAATGGTGGATATTTTTAATGAGAAAGTTTCATAAGTGCATTCTGCTAAGTTGTTCTCATTCAAAATGAGAAATTTAGGATAAACAACTCAACCATCAAAGCAACAAATCTGAAATTGTATTAAATTTACATTATAAATAAAAGATTCACGGGTTTTGGACAATCTTTTTTTATTAATGTTAGATATTATGACTTTTTGTTCTTTTCAGGACTTTATCAAATACTCAATTACTCAAACATTAATCGTTTATAAAATAGTAAAATAATCGAGTCAAGAAACAATATATTAATAATATCTATCTTATAACAAATTAGCACAACCAATTCACAAAAAATCAATCTTAAATTTTATCAAAAATCTAGTCGCGTTTTAAAAATAATATACATGACTCATGAAAAGGATGAAACGTCGTACGAAAATTATTATTTAACATTAATAAAAAAAGATTGTACAAAACCCTTGAATCTTTTATTTATTATTATAATGGACATGAATCAACTAAATTTACATTTTAAATTTACTAATGAAGCGATTTTCTTAGAGAATTTCATTGTGAATGTTCGCAATAGTACAAGATCCCGACTTAGGTCGACCTTCACCTATCGAATTTCCTGATGAAATTAATATTTTGATAATGTAATGTATTAATAAACAAAACTTGATAGGGTCGACATCAAATTTCTCTGCAAAGCAATTTTTGATAAAAAATTAAATAAAATTAAAATAAATAAATAATGGCGACCCAACTTTGGCATTTTATATACATGTTTTACTCTTGATTGGTAATATATTTATTCGGAAACTCGATAACTACATGTATGTAATAAAATTAACAACTATAATTTTTTTATGAAAAATAGCTATGCAGGGAAATTGGATGTCGACCCTATCAAGTTTTGTTTATTAATACATTATATTATCAAAATATTAATTTCATTAGGAAACTCGATAGGTGAAGGTCGACTTAAGTTGGGATCTTAGACTACCAGTTTAATTAATTATACCCAGCATATAATATTATGATGTAATTCGGGTCAATCTTTGTGTGAATTTCAGGTGTTGCTCATTCAGATGAACTTCTCTATCTTTTTCCACATAAAGGAATGTTTTTGAATGAAGAAGAGACACGAATTTCAAAACAAATGGTCGACCTTTGGACGAGTTTTGCAGCTAAAGGGTCAGTTTAAAAAATATATCTATCTACAACTAGAAAAGGATTATATTGGTCCTGCTTGATGCAAATATTTTAAAGGTTTTGCAGTACTTAATGTCCAAAAAAAAAAATTCACAACATGAATGAATATTTAATAGAATTTCAGTCGAAATTGAATTTACCTTCACAAATCAATAAATTATAATATTTCTATTCATCTTCCCCAAAAATAATTAAAATGATTAAAATCATTCGTCCAAGCGTATTATTTTTAAAATATAAGAATATATTGGGTGTTTAAATATTATTTAATAGATTTATTTCTCTGTGCTGATAATTAGTCCAGGCAAATTACGTGAAAAAATGGCATAAACAGCAAATAATACCCTTAATAATAAATAATAATATTGGTAAAGATTTTATTGCTGGAATACCTTTATTGGTGCTCCAATATTACTACCCTAAGTTTTTCCCCCAAATTTGTGTTGTGGAAATTTTTCTACGCACCTTAAAATGAGAAAATTTCTGAATTTTTTCAGTTTGTCTTGAATAACTCTAAAACGGCTTATCAAATCAAAAAGATATTAATTAAATAAATTAAATCTCTTTAGATTACACGTAAAACGATAACAATTTCATCTATTTAAGTAAAGTAGCGCTTGTCAAAAAATAGCCCCCGGGATCACTTGAATATATCCCTAAAACTCGTACTTTTTTCGTTTTTCCCCATTTTGACCATGAAGGAGCACGTTTTCGACAAAGACTACTTTATTCATTTTTAAATTAGATTAAATTTGCTACAATTTAATTAAAGTTTCATCTTAATTGGTAAGTGGTATCCCGTGCCGCAATAAGTTTGAAATTTCCAGTTTTTTGCAAAAAATCTTAGTTTTTCCTTCATAAAATGAAAACCACTCATCATAAAAACTTGATTCCTATCTCATTGTCTAGGAAATTATGTTGCCTTGAACGTTTATTTGGACCACTTTTTTGTTAAAATTGTTAGATAGCATAGATATTCAGCGTTTCGTAGATTTGAAATGGCTGGTAAATGAGAATCAGACACAAATAGAGAAGGTTCAGAACTTTACGGAAGATATCAAATTCGTTTTTCTTTGCCGTTGATAAGGAGATAATGAGGGAATTTGTGAAATTTATTGATAATTTAAGCCACTTTTGAACGCCGACAGGTACAAAAATTACCTAAAAATGACCACTTTGGAGTTCTCAATCAAAGTGATTTAAATTTAAAAACTAAGTCTAATAAGATTGAATTGAAAAGTTTTTGTTTTGCCTAGAGTAGCAGAGTTGTTGATTCATAAAGAGAAACAAAGAGGTTGTCCTCTGCTTGATGCAAATAAACATACACACATATATATATATATATATCGAGATGATATATCTGTATATAGATATTATTTATTTGTTTGAGACTATAGTTTTCAATGACTTGCTCTTCATCATCAGTCTTTTTTTAATTATAAATATTTTATTTTTTATATTTGTCTAATAAGATTTTCGAAGTAATTTTTGGAGAAGGGCTGATAAGTGAATCGAGTGGATATTGATAACGCAGTCCAAAATTCAAAAAAAAGATCTTTTAAACTATCATTTTATCCATAAACCGACGTTTCGGAGGCTTATTCCCTCCTTTCTCAGGGTTTTGAAAGGTCAGTGAAGGAAATCTAATGTGACAATTCCCTCTGTCTCCTCTCTCAGTGGCAGTATCAATAATATATCCTATTTCATTCTCAGCAGAATTATAGTGTAGTCAAAACGTACGTCGGTTTATGAATAAAGAGATATTTTAAATTATCTTGTTTTTTTGAATTTTGGACTGCCTCATCAATATCCACCCACTAAGTCTAAATCTAGATAATGAGATCTTTTCAGGGACACCTGACACACGATAAAAAAAACGTTGACTCTCTCAAAATAATCATTTGATTTAAATTTTAATGCATTTTTGTTTTACAGGAAAATGAATACATTTGTGTCTTAAAAATCAGTACTGAACCATCCCTAATAAAGGGTGTTTTTTTAGAGGTTCACAATTTTAAATTAAAATAAAACAAAGAAAAATATTTTTAATTGAAAAGTTTTTGTTTTGCCGAGAGTAGCAGAGTTGTTGATTCACAAAGAGAAACAAAGAGGTTGTCCTCTGCTTGATGCAAATAAACATACACACATATATACCGAGATGATATATCTGTATATCATCATCAGCCTGTCGCTAGCGACAATCCAATGCTGAATATAGGCCTCTTCCATCAAATGGAAGGGGGTTGGCATTAAGTCACCACGCTTGCCAGACGGGTTGGTGACTAGGAATCAGATTATAGCCGGTCAAATATCAATGCAGGGACTCGGACTCGAACCCGGGACTCCTGCTTAGAAGGCTAGTGTCTTTAAGCTCTCGGCTAATCCGATTCCCTATATCTGTATATAGTATATATTATTTATTATTAAATATATTATTTATTATTAAATAAATAATATATATACAGATATATCATCTCGATATATATGTGTGTATGTTTATTTGCATCTAGCAGAGGACAACCTCTTTGTTTCTCTTTGTGAAAAATATTTTTAATATCAATGAAACTGTCTTTATTGGAAAGATAATTTTATGTCATTAATGTTCAAAAATGGTATCGGCCTTGTGGCCGCCCCGGTTAGCGAATAGATGGCGCAATCTGGATTTCCAATTTTCACAGATTTTTCGCAGCAATTGCGGCCGTATTTAGGCAATAATTCGCCGCATGTTGTGGCCAAAAAGATCGTGTGATCTAACCCCACTGGATTATTTTCTTTGGCTGTATGTCAAGTGACTTATTGTCTACGCCGATAAACCAGAGAGGATTGAACACTTGAACACAACATTCGGCGAATTATTGGCGAAATACGGCCGCAATTGCTGCGAAAAATGTGTGAAAATTGGAAATCCAGATTGCGCAATCTACGCGCTAGCCGCGGGGGCCACATGGCCGATACCATATTCGAACATTAATGGCATAAAACTATCTTTCCAATAAAGTCAGTTTCATTGATTTTAAAAATATTTTTCTTTGTTTTATTTTAATTTAAAGTTGTAGATCTCAAAAAAAAAAAACCCTATATTTATGAAATAACACCCTATATTTATGAAATAATAATGTTAATAAAATCAAAGAATTTTTCTTCTGATTACTTATTTTGAATTTATCTGATTTTCAAAATATAATATTGAAGAACTAAATAGATTTGTTTTTATTTCTAGCCGGCCAATAGCATCTGGAGCGCCTCGTTGGAATAGAGTGACCACCGAGAAGGGGCCATATCTCCGCATTGATAACAACTTGGAAGAAAAAGAAGATTTCTGCGAAGAATATCGTACTACTGTCGACCAAGGGCTGCCTCAAGGGCCTTTCTATAAAATCAAATAGCCAATCTACATTTGAAATATACTCCTCATGTAAAAAATTCAGAATTTTAAATATCTTATTGTTTTATTTATTATATTATATAATATTTTCTTGGAGACGGGCTGGTAAACCTAAATGGAGATTTGATGAAGTGGCAGCCTAAAAATAAAAAAAAAATCCGAAAAAAAATAATTAATTGTAACGTCATTTTCTCTCTTTTAAAAGCCGACGTTTAGGAGGATTTTCCCCCCATAAGTGACTTACTCTAATTGAATAAAGGACCAAAAAAGAAATATTAAAGATGACAAGTAGAGGGTTAAAAGCTTTCTTCATTTACTCTTTTAAAACTTCAAGAAGAAGGAATGATCCTCTAAAAATTCGGCTTTTAAAAGATAGAAAATTACAAAACTAAAGATTTGATCATCTTTTTTTTTGAAAAAAGTGAATGTTTTTCAAAAAATCACCTCAGGTTAAAACTAACCAATGTTTATTAAAAGAGAAAGAATTTAATTTTTAGGACAAATTCTAAGGTTTTAGTAGAAATTCTAGCTGCAAGGCTCGCTACCTGAACCCCTCCCTCGATGTACAGACAAAACGTTAATTTTATATATATAGATAATTTCATTTAAATTGGTAACCATGACTACTGTTTTTGTTGGGGGACGGACATAGATTCATTGATACATACAGAGGCAGGCACAAATGATCTTTAGAAGTATAGGATTATTTAATTGCGATATCAGAGGGGATTCATTATTTTAAAAAAGATGCTCAAATCTTTAGTTTCATATTTAAATAAGAGGACTTGTTTGAATTTTTTTTTTTTATTTTAAGTTAAATTTTTTAATTTCCATTATAGAAGAATGGAGTAAAAAGATTTGTATTCGTTTTATTATAATAATTCAAACTGAAATAAAAAAATAATATATATTTATATTTTACTTTTTCATTTATAATATTTATTTAGAAACTCGTTTATAAATGGTTTATCATTTTCTTGTGTCTGATTTGCCTTGAAGCTTGAACCCTTCGTTGTCGCCCACCAAGATGATTCCTAAAAAAATAAAATTAAGATTTTTAACATTTATATAATTTTTTGACAATTGTATTAATTAATATTTTAAATCTAAATAACTAAAAGATGTTTTGAGAAACAACACTCCTTGAATTCCACATCCTTCTCAGCTCGTATATTAACATTCCTTATACATATCCAGGACATCAGGAGAATAAAAACCCAAACAAACGAAATTACCAGGATTTCTTTAATTCATAAGTAATATTTTTCAATTATTCTCTCCCTTTATTAATAGTCTGACTGTTCTGTTCACCAGATTAGATAATTCTTGTTGAAATTAATACCTAATAATATCTTCATTTGAATCTTGGTATTTATAGGGCCTTACCGTGAAGCGCATTTTTCGATAATTGTATTTTCTTGTCGTTTTCTCACAAATGAGCTTTGGGGGTGTAGTAATTTTTAATGAACTAAATGAACGATGTTTCCCCTTGGACCAAACTCAACCAAATTTTGTTTGTATACATGCCCCCAGAAGTCTAAAAATGCAAAAACTAACCGCCCAAAATGGGCTAAAAATGAAAATCTAGGCCCTTAGACTAAACTCAACCAAATTTTTTATATATAATCAGTAGGCCCCCAGAAGACTAAAAATTATTAATTTTAAATACAGGTTTTTTGAATTATTGACATTCGGAACATTCAACAAAGTTCATCGCACTAAATTATATTAATATGGATAGAACTTTTATTATAAAGTCATAGAGCAGTTATATTTTCAAAGAATTTCCCTGGGCAAAGCCAGAAATATGAAGAATGCTGTTTTAGGATTCTAGTTAATAAGAATATGCCCTCTTGCCAGGGTGGGGCAATAATTGTAGAAAGACTGGGCCAATAGCTAGGTTTCAGAGACATTTTTTGAACTTTATGTCTTTTTTAAAAAATGGTTCCAGAATCTTACATTTTTTATTTTGAGTCAAAAGAACTGTACTTTTAGCATTCCTATAGAACATTTTTAAGTTGATTCTCTTTCCGGGCTTTCAGTAATTGAGTAAAAACAAGGTAAATTTGTTTAGGGGGGCCAATAGCTATGGACTTTACCCTATCAATTTTGACTATAATTAAATAAATGTCAGATGGAACCAACACCCTTACAGGATAATCATTTGCCCGGATTCCTTTTTGGAACTAGGATTCAATTCGAGGAGGTGGGCACAAATCTTCTAACATGTAACAAATATGATCCATAGCATCTCAGATTCAGTATAGGAATCGTTCTCCACAAACTCTGGTGTTCCCCAAGGCTCTGTAATCTCCTCCACACTCTTCCTTATTTATATAAACGACCTTATTGATCAAACGGCAAACCCCACTCATTGTTACGCCGACGATAGCACTCTACACGGCAAACCCTCTCTCCCGAATAATCGAATCAATATTGCCTCCTCAATTACTCTCGACCTAGACAAACTGAATAAATGGGGCTCTCAAAATTTAGTTAACTTCAATTCAAACAAGACTCAATGTTGTCTAATTTCTAGGCGCGAAAATAGAGATTTCCCTGATATTCACTTCGATTCGAATACCCTGAAAATGTGTGACAGCCTATCCATGTTGGGCGTCTCTGTCGCATCTGACCTGTCTTGGAATGAACACATCTCCTCTGTGGCGAAATCTGCAGCAAGGAAGATTGGCTTCTTATTCAGGTCCAAGCGATTTTACAAACCCCCACAACTTCTCACCATCTACAAGGCCCAAATCCGCCCCTATCTCGAATACGGCTCTCATCTGTGGAGAGGAGCCTCAAAATATTCTCTTGCTACCCTTGATGCAATTCAGAAACGAGCCGTCAGGCTAATTGACGATTCTACCCTCACCGACTCCCTCGACTCGCTGGCTCATCGAAGAGATGTCTCCGCCCTTTCCCTTTTCTATAGATACTATCACGGCAAGTGCTCTGATGAGATAAAATCAATAATTCCCCCCAAAGCATGCTTTGCACGCAGCACACGTTTTGCCGACTCCCAACACTCTTTCGCGGTCAAATTAGAAAAGTGCCGGACCACTTCATTCGCGAATTCATATATCCCCATGACGTCAAGGAACTGGAACTCTCTCCCAGCCTCTATCTTTCCCAGCACCTATGATCTTCAAACATTCAAAACCAGGGTGCATAGACACCTACGTCTACACCCTCTCACTTAAACAACTTTCCCTTCTCTTCGGTAATGCAAGGGTCTTTCGAGATCCATAGGGGGCTACATCTTTACTGGTGCACCCCTTCTTGCATTCGATTGCATTAAAAAAAAAAAAAAAAGGAAAAATATTATTGCTTAATGAACAACCGAACGCTTAGTCATGAAGTAAATAAATCCTCGTAGGTATTCCAGTTTGGGTTTTTATCCGAAAATCAAAAAGCCATTTAATAAAATATATTCCATATTATATTATTATTATTATTTTACCTACAAGATATAGGTTAGTATCAGATTTAATCGAGAATTTAAAAGAAACTATGTCCAAGATTAAAATATTTTCAAATGAAATTACTGCATTTTAAAAGGTAAAAAGCAAAAAATTGGCATTATAATTATAATAATTGGCTGCCCAGGATTCCTCTTAAAAAAAAAAAAAAAATGTACATGTTTTTGGGAGAATTCGGTACTAGTTTTGACGAAATTGTACTGACTTGTAAGAAAGATTTATTTACTTCTGTCGAATATAAGATTTGTCTAAAAAATTACCAGGCGTTTGTTTAAATATTTGTTTAAAACTAAAAGTTAATTTTATCGAAAGTAGTACAATTTAATTGGAAAATTCACTAATGTCATTGGATTCATTATGAATAATTTAATTTAATAAATTAATTTCTGAAACGTTGTATTTACCTCCTCTAGAATTATACTAAAGAGCCAAAAACAAATCCGCGAGAAAGGTTGAGCGTGAACGTGAAACCAGTTTGACTCGTGCGTAAAAAAATTTCAGTCAAGAATTTAAAATTTCATGTTTAAATTTAGAATCATTTGACAAGGAAATTTTTGCGATAAAGATTCAAATCATATTTTGAATTTTTTACACCTGATATCTGCCAGGCTGGTTTCACCTCGAATGGCAGCAATTGGTCTGGATTGTATACAACTATTCAATACAACTATTTATTTATTTTATTGTAATAAAAAATCATCCATAACAGTGTGCATTCAGTAGAAGTCATTCTCGTAATTTTTTAACGATTTTGTTATTTTTACTTTTATTTTTTACTAATTATTTATTGTAAAAAATGTATTATATACAATTTTATTAATATATACAATGATACTCTAATTTCTAATATAATAAATAAAATAATTATCGAGAGTAGTGGTATGGCTTTTTAGGAAAAATCAATAAAATGTGAGCCTGATAAGCTAGAAAAAAGAAATCTTAAAATTTTAGAGAAAGAATCAAGTTTATAAGTCGAAATAGTAGTAGTACTAAATTTTCATTTTGATTAGAAGAAAGAAAAAAGAAAATAAGAAGGGTGATTAAAAATGTTCATTAAAAATGATTAAGTGTGAAGATAACAATAAAAAATAAAATAAATAATTTTTTTTTTTAATTGTACTAGAAATGCCAACCCTCACTTCTCAGACCCGAACTCTGCCCAGGCTCGCAGAGTGCAGGCGAGGGGGGTAGAGGGTGAAACCTTCCCCCTCTCACTACTCCAGACTTCGCCATGTTTCGGAAGTTTCCGGAGCTATCCGTGAACTCTCCTCTGGAGGGGAAGCAGGGAGACCAGTATATAAGTCGTGTTTTCGGTTGGGATGGTGGTCGGGGATTGGGATGGTAGCTACACGGCCTTTGCATTAAAAGCAAAGATTGGCTCAATAAGTTATTTATAGATATATTAGATAAATATATATTTGCATGTATGTAATCAACTTGTCCAAAGTTGAAACTTTGGAAATATAAATAAAAAAAAATTATCAACAATTCTATAATACCCCCCGAAATAAATTCGTCATTATACGATGCGATATTATATAGAATATTTATCACCTAATCCTCCGACAGCTAGTTTTAGTATAAATATAAACACACTGCAATATGAGAGTCAGGTTGGAATATTTTTCAAATAGAAGATAATCAAATAATTAAAATAATAAGAGAATCATTTGTATTTAGAGATTAATTAAATATTAGTAATATATATACATATAAGACATTTTCCGTTAATATTTGTTAAAAAGTGGAGTGTGTATATTTTTATTGAAAAGTAATATTAATCAAAATTAATTAAAATTAAAAAGATTTAGTATACTATTCGCGTCACGCATGTACCAAGTGAGGTCTAATAGATTTTTGGTTAATTATTATTTTTGCAAGGCACAAGCATGATAGTAATTTAATGGTCTTATACATATATATGTGAATTAATAATTTTAAATTTATATAAAAATATTAAAAAAAAAAATATGTGGTTTCACCAAATGAAGATATGAGCAGAACCAGATGAACATAAGCATCAGAGAGACCTAAAAAGAAAATAATAGAGATATGTTGAAACAAATTACTTTTATTATATTGGATTTACATAACTTTGAAATAATGATAGAAAGAAAATTAATAATATTTATTATTATTAGATCAATATAGAATTTTTCTTATTAAGCGCATTGGGTGAGTGCTTTGGCTAGAACTCGAAAAGAGGGGAGGATTGGCCTAAAAAATAGTAGGTCCCAACAAGGGATGATTTAATAATAAATTTGCGTGAATATAGGGCTAACAAGTTTAGTGAAAATGGATAAACAGTGCATAAATGTTTTTTTCGTTTATTAATTATTAATCTTATTATTAGAAATAAATAATAATGTATTTGTGATAAATCCAGCACACTGGATGCGATTCAGAAGCGAGCAATTAAACTAATAGGAGACCCGGCCCTAACTAACTCACTCGACTCCCTGGCTCACCGAACAACCGTTTCTGACCTTTCCCTGTACTACGAATACTATCACGGTGTCTGTTCAGTCGAGTTGAAACCAATTATCCTCCTAAGCCCTCTTTACGAGAAACACGCGGTTTTCGAAAGCTCAGCACCCTTTCGCTGTCAAATTGGATAAAAATCGAACAAGCGCTTTCGCCAACTCTTTTATCCCTATGACTTCCGGAGACTGGAGCTCGCTCCCAGCCACCGTCTTCCCCGCTACTTATAACCTTCAGCTGTTTAAGACCCGTATCCACAGATATCTTTGACCCCTGCTCAGCCCATAAAATACTCTCTTCTTTTCACGATGGAGGGGTCAACCCAGGCCTTTAATGGATGCACCTTTTCGGTGTAACTCCTGTCATCATTTTAGTTAAAAAAAAAAATAATAATAATTAATATATTATGGAAAAAATTATATTTGTGCCATTTTTAATATTTTCATCAAAGTTGAGTTGAGAAAAAATTCAAAAAAACTAAAATTATTGTAATAAATTAAGGCTCAAAAAAATGATTTTAAAATAGCACTTTTTTTTTTCATTTTTACTCATTACCTCTAAATTTAAGGTGCCATAATTATTAGTTCTACGATCAGTCAAAAAATACCAAGAGGGACCAAAAACTATTTTTTTTTAACCAAAAGATCTTGATTCGTAATGATCTCAACTTTGAATTCCTCAGTACCGGCAGGCACTGCCGAGCGGGCTTGGCATTGATTCATTCAAATTTCTTTTCTCTTTGTATTTGAAAATGACTGAAAAATAGAGAAAAATCATTTTCAGAAATGATTTTTTTGCCTCGATTCTGATATCTACATTCAAGTATGAAATGTCCTATACCGTTTGTTTTGGTGTCAAAATATTGTATTTTTAATGCGGAGAAATGATTAGATGTTGGCACTCTCTAGCTTTAGTACTTCAGGATGAAAATATCAATTTTTCTTAATGTAGTTCTTTCGCGACAATCAAAACAAAAAGTTTTAGCCTCGTAATCACTCTATACATATGAACGGTGCTAATATTTCAGGTTATGTTTTTTTAACGTGACTGTACTTTTCACACTACTATATCTTTATCAAGCGTTTGATCTTATATCCCCTCCACTACAAATAATCGACCAAATATGTTTTTTTGTTTTTTTTTATCAAAACTACGATGTAAATAATTTCAATTTTTTTTAAATTACTCCGAATATATTATTCTAACAAATATTAGTTTTTCATCAAGATGGTGAAGTTCTTCAATGAAAAAAGAATAAAATAATGATCATTTTCCCACCCTTTCCCAATCTACCATATGTAAAAAAATTTAATTTTTAATTGTAATTATTTCAGGTTTGGTGTGGTAAATCGTCTTCAAATTTTAACAGTGAGTTTATTATGCTTTTAATGCCTTATATTCCAAGTTTCGAAGACTTCTTGAATTTTTGCATTTGTGAAAGAACTACCTTAAGAGAATAAAATAAAAAATAATTTCTAATACAGCTCTATCTTCTTAAAATATCTTGATGAAATCCAAACTGATAGAGAGAAAAATGATTTTTCTTTACTTCTCAGGCATTTTTTAACAGAATTTGAAAAAAATAAAAGTAAATAAAATAAAAAAAAAATGTACAATAGTAATAAATTATTGCAATATTATTTAATCTAATTAATACTTAGGTACTAGAAATGACAACCCTGATAGTGTCGCATCTATATTCACCCCGACCCCTTCTCACAACCCTCTTAAAGAAGTGGCCACAAAATTTGATTCAAGGTATTTATTTGTGTTTAGCGAATGAGGATTGACGACAGGTCACATGGAAACTATACTCCATTTTAGTCGAAATTTGAAAAAAATCAAAGCAAATTTTTTAAAATTTCCATTGATAAAGGGAGAATTTCTTCGAAAAGATCATTTTTTAAGGAACATTTGTATTTATTTATGTAAGTATATGTACAGGGTGGGGCATAAAGATCTACCACATTTTAAAGAGGTATAGAAAATGAAAAAAATTAACTAGAAAAAATTAAATATATTTTTGAAAAAAACATAAAATGATTTTTTTTAATGTGTTTAAAAAAAAACGGGGGGGGGGGGGTCAAAAATGAAAATTCTAGCCCTTTCGACCAAACTATGTATACAAAATTTCGGTTAGTTTTTGCATTTCTAGCCTTCTGGGTGTCCATGGAATATGTATACAAAATTGGGTTGAGTTTGGTCGAAAGGGCTAGAATTTTCATTTTTGACCCCTCCCCTCCCCCTTTTCTCTGATAATGTTTAAAACACATTAAAAAAAATTATTTTATGTTCTTTTCAAAAATATATTCAGTTTTTTTCTAGTGAATTTTTTTCATCTTTTATACCTCTTCAAAATGTTGTAATCTTTATCCCCCACCCTGTATAAGCCAAAATAATTAATCAATTTCATACGAGCATTATATTTATGAATGGGGGGGGGGGGGGGGGGCTACATTTAAACATTGAAATAAAACTTATCAAATAAAAAATGTCAAGAAATATTTCAATTCTTCGAAAAAATTTAGCAAAAATAGAAGCCTCTGATGTGTTTAGAGATTTTTAAATAACACCATCTTTTTTAAATATTACAAAACTCACTTGCTTTGAAACAAATTAGGTATTTTAATTATTATATTTTACTTACCTAAAACAGAGAGAAATCTGGCCTAGAGAAATAAAAGGTGAGGGAAGATACGCCGGCAAGCCCTTAAAAGAATAATTAATATAAATTAATTTATTTACTGTATATACCGATATTAAATTAAAATGATTAATTAATATGTAATATAAAAAGAAACAGATTCCCTTTAAATATAATTTGATTGCCCAACAAAATATAGTAATTTTTTTTTCAATTTATATAAATTTTCATTTAAAATAGTAATCACAAATTAATGTAACTTACCATACGCTAGTCTAGATATCAAATGTAATTTAGATAAATAAAAAGTATAGTTTTAATGAGAAAGTAGATAATTCGCTTACCGATTCAGAGAGTAGTAGAGATTAATCAATAAAATGGCTATGATCAAGTGGGCGTTGGACAAGTTGGAAGCTGCCAACGTAACGAAAAATAACTACCCTAGTGCAGTGGTTCCCAAAATGTGGGTCGCAACCCAAGTGGTGGGTCGTGAGCGGAAATTAGGAATTTTTTTTAGATGGGTCGCGATCCAGACAACTTTGGAAACCACTGCCCTAGTTATCAAACGACTTCAGGGATTACGTCATATTACGCGGCTCTATTTAAATGAATTTAGAGTGGTTCTCAACATGTGGGGCGCAAAATATCTAATGAAGGGGCGGGGAAGGAATGTACGAAGCCAGGAAAAACTATTTATTCATACGAAAAAAATACAAAACATATATAGTAGAATTCCGATATATCGTATCTTCAAAGGGACAAAGGATGAGTACGATATATCGACATGTTTGCTATATCAAGATTATGATATATCGAGGGTAAAAATTAAAAATCCAATTTATCGAAAGTTTTAATTTATAAACAAAGTTAAATTTAGGGAACGAAGAAAATATTATTTTTATTATAGAGAAAAAGATTAGCCGGGGTTCGAACCCGGGATCTTCGCGTGTATACTGCGATGCTTTGTCATAAGAGCTTTATCTCCAATGTCCTCATAGCTAAATGGCTTTCAACAAAATTCTACTAATAGAAAATGAATTTATATTAGGTAATTTATATTAGATGTTTTTTTTCTCGGAGACGGGGCTGACAGATATAACACCGAGGATTAATTGGAATGCAGTCTAGGGATAAATAAAAATATGGTTCCCAATAAAAGAAGATTTTTTGGTCGGTTTAAAAGCGTATAAAAGAAAAATTTGTAATAAATCTTTTTTATTGGGGATCATCTTTTTATATATTCCTCGACTGCCTTCAATTTAATGCTCAGAGTTTATGAACTATTTTACTTAATTTATTTGATCAGGAAGTAAATAAATAAAGTAAAGAAAATTTTAAAAATTTTAAAAATCTAAAATTCTAGGGTAGGTAGGTTTTACAAAAATAAAAGACAAGAGAGGTACGAGCCCATCTTTAGGAGTACACATAGAAAACTGAGTACAAAAATATAAAATTGTAAAGTAAAAATTTTTAAAATGAACAATATATGAAGGGGGAGGTAGTGGGGGAGGGAATACTGAAAGTACAAATAATAATTTTCTTCCCCCTTCTCTTATTTAATATATAAAAATTTTACTTCTAACCATTTTATATTTTTGTACTAAGCTTTCTCTGTGAACTCCTGAAGATGGGCTCGTTAGCCTGATATTTATATAGAGTCATGCTAACAAGCATTTTGTCTTTTATTTTTGTGAAACCTACCTAGAATTTTATATTTTTTAAATTTGCTTTACTTTATTAAAATATGTTTCACCAAGAACTTATACCAATCTCCCCTTTATCAAAAATAAATAAAGATTAAATAAATTAATATTTTCTTAAAATACCCTTGAACAGTTTTTTATCTGATGATGAAAAATGCCTCCACCAGGCTATTTATTGTTTTTTTAGAAAATTTTAATAGGGGCAAAGCGATTTTGAATATTTTCACCAATCTAACTTGCTATTTTGAAGTATAGATGTCAGGCGCTCCTTGATTTTAGCCTAAGAGTTTTTTTTATGATTCGCCTTCGAAAAGAGTTATTCTCTCAGCAATAGAAAATTACTTGTAAACTTTGTTTTAAGACTCGGTACGCTCTCCAGCTAAAACTTTACCTTAGTGTAAAAATAAAAAAATAATTATAATAAACCTTTAATTAAACTGGGATAAAGTACATTTCATAACTAATTTTATTATATAAGCTATTAGTGGGTTTACAAAAAATAATTTGATTAATTTAATAGTTTTTTGAAATTGAAAAACACCTGTTTTTTATTTATGCAGCAAAGTATTTATGATTTAAAAAGTTAGTCTTTTTTTGTGAATTGGTTAACAAAGAAAAACAAAAAAGTAGTATTTGATTTTTAATTACTCTTAACTGAGCTAAACTATTAATATATATCACTATCATAAACTCAGGTTAACAATTACTCTCCTTCCCAGGCGGCCCTAGTAATAAATTATGCATAAAAATAAATATCTACTCATTGTGCTTTAAATGTCTGAAAAGGGGAGAAAAATATTTTTCAATTATGATATTTTTTCTCTTTCTGTGTTTGAATTCGAATACCCACGATAGCCCAAGAATGGAAAGTCAAAAACATTTGTTTTTATCCATACATAGTAGTGATTAGATTTTGCAATATCTGGTTCAAAAGGAAGAAAATATTTTTTGAATTATTTAATTGAGATTTTAAGATGATGGCATTGTATAGCCATAAATGAACAATTTATATTTAATTTATTAATAATTACTAGGGAAGCTTTAGTGTACCGAGACTTGAAAAAGTTTTTACTTTTTTATTATTTCATGTGCGGGTGAGCGATTCTTTCATTAGAATCTGATCGATGAAAATAACTACAAAGAGCACGAATATAATGATCTCTCTTTCTTTAGAGCTAAGTTGTAATGCAAGGGTGTCAAATACAAGTTCAAACCTGTTTCAGACTATTAGAGATTAATTTCTTAATTTCTATTATTCTAGGAATGGCCTTTTGCACTCGGACCAAAACGATATTCGTTATAGAGAGAGAGAATATTCAGTTAAATTTCATTAAAATTCAGACAAAAATGTACAAAAGAAATTATTTGTAGCGGCTCTTAGCAAGCGAACCGAGTATTGAAAAAAGTTTTTACTTTTTACTTTATTTCTTTTTATTTTTAATCGCGTCGGGAAATCCACTAAAATTTACTTTACAATTAATTAACTTTGCCGAGGCAACACTTTATTTTTTCCAAATAACCGGGACAAAATGACAAATTGACCGGGACATCTGAACCATACCTTCAAACCGGATCCTTCCCGATCAAACCGAGACGTATGGCAAGCCTTTACTCATTTAGCTTTTCCAGGCTTTATGCCAAGGTCAATATAGTTTTTTCCTTAAGCATATCTTAAAAGAATAATTAAGTATTTACTATGTAATATAAAATAATTATTAACCATTCAATTTAGATTTTAAAAACTAAAAATAAAATTGGTGACTGATGAGAATATAGCGTATGGTAAGGTGATCAAAATATATTATTACTTGACCATATAACATAATAGTACCTGGAACACCCAGCGATGCTCGGTAATTTTTTAATTCAGTTAAAAGCGATATATGAATATTATTATTAATTTTAAATTCAGGTAAAAAAGTCGATTTTTATTCGCAGCCAAAATAAAATAAAATTTAACTTGTATTTTTGCCAAAGTTTACACCCACTATGGCCATCATCAAGACCTATCACTGGGCACAGTTTTAATTCTAATTGCAATTAAAAATATTACTTTATCATAATAATATTAATATAAACGGAAATTTTTCGTTGACCCTTTTAAATCCTGAAGAAGGAAGAATGATCCTTCGAATTGTCGGATTTTTTAAGAAAATGAAATTAATATTCTAATAAATTATTTTATAGAAAAATACCTTTAATTAATTAAATTGGCAAATTCTAATATATAATAATATTTGTAATGATCTATTTGTAGGATTTAAAATTAAAAATAATAATAATTATTAGATAATAAAGAAAATTGAATAAAAATGTAATTATAAATTTTTATCGACACAACCACCTGTGAATAATTATTTTAATTAACAAAAAACCCATCAAATTAAAGTTAGCCGAAGATGAGACCGTGACAGATCAAATTGACAACCCAAAAACCTCTAACACGCGAATTTGATCCAAATCTTTAGAGCCGTTTTCGAGAAACCGATTCTATATATATAGTATAGGTAAATCCAAGAATTGCTCGATTAATATTATAAGATATAATATGGGAAAGTATTGTAATTGCGAAGGAGAATAAATTCAGATTTTTGTACAATTTTTCGTCTCTACGAATCCCGAGTCCAATTTTTTTTTTTTTTTTTTTTGAAAATTATTTCAAGGTAGTCTGTGTGTTCGTTTGTCATAAAATATTATAACAAAATTTAATTTAAAATAAAATTATTTTCTAAAGAAAACACAAAAGATTGTCAACTACTAAAACCGATGTGTTAGAAATGATCTATATTATACATGTTAGAAGGGGTGATTTCACCCCATCAGGAAATAATGAATCCGAGTGCCAAAATACTATTCACTCAACCCTCGTGTTCAATTTTAGAATAGGTAAAAAGAGTGGGAAGATATAATAAAAAATATCACCCCTAACACCTCGGATTGAGTAGTAAACAATCTCTTGTGTTTACTTAATAAATCTTAATTCTGCTAATATCGATAATTTGAACTTATATTAAAAATTAATTGTAGATTACAGTCTAAATTATAGCTTAGAAAAATATCACGTAAGCAAAAGGTGCAGATTTTTAAGATCCTTAATAAATAATTATTCTAAAATATTTTTGGTCAAAGATGTTAAAAAATTTTCTTTAAGATCGATAGAAATGACCCTGAGATTTTTAAGTTTCACTTTTAAGAATCATAAAATAAATTTCTTATTATTAATAATTACATTTTTTAAATATATATTTAGTTTTTCTAATTAAATCTAATATTTTTTAATATAAATACATATTTAACCTAAGTACAAGGTTAATAAAGTTAATAGTTCAAAGAATTTAAAATTATTTAATTGTAAAAGAAATAAAATAAAAATACATTCATAATCGAAATTTCAAAAGCATTTTTTTATATATAATTAAAAAAAACCTTTGAACTATTAAATTATATTTAGTTAAGTAAGTATTAAGAAATGCTTTATATCCTGTATGATATTTAATTTTAATAATAAATTTTGTTATAATATGTAAAAACAACATTGGCATTTATTTGTATGTATTTTTGAGGGATTTTTCGATTTTCTGTGTCAGTTAGAAAGTTCAAAATTTATCAATATTATAAGTAGAATTTATCAAAACGAAAATGTGCACTAAATTTTAACTCTTTTTGAATGTTTTGTCTTGAAGTTTGTAAGCTAGGAATCCATAAAAAGAAATCAATGAGGTTGTCCTCTGCTTGATGCAAAAAATATACATATATAAACGAAATATAAATATGTATGTTTATAATTTATTTGTTTGATACTTCATAATAAATCTTTTAATTAGAAATATTTAATCTGTTATTTTCCAAGGGTTCAAATACCCGACTGGATTTTGGCAAGTTCGTCTTTTACATCATACATAGAACAACGTGGTTGATTTCTCTTTATAAATTATCAGCTCTCTTAGGGTCACTTGTATGTCGGTTGGTAAAGTCTTTGTAAAAGTTGACAAAGGGTTAGAACGTTAGAAACGTTAGAATTCATCTTGTACAACCGACATACAACTGGATCTAACTCTGGTTAAAACAAAATCTTTTCAATGAAAGCTAGAAAGTTCAAAATCTAATCAGTACAAACTCACTACTATTTATCTAGATATAGAACACAAATATGGTCAGAAAAAAACACCCTTAAAAATTATTTTCCCTCAGGTTTTCGATAGATTGAGACTTATATGCGGGCTAAGAAAAAACAATTAAAATTTTCGAGTGAATTCAATAGTACCGACTCTGGTCAAATTTCGGGGTCAGTGAGTGTCTCTAATCATTTCTTACTATAAAATAATAGTTTTTAATGTTTTAACATTCGCATTCATAGTAAACTAGTAACAGGAATAGTAAGGAACTGGACAAAATTAAAAACCCTCAAAAAACAATTTAACTATAAGATAAAAGATCTTTAATGTCATTTCTTCAACATATTCTTGGCTCCAATTAATCAACAATCAGAACCGACTTGTATTTAATTTTTAATTGTTAAAGAAAAGTCGCTTCCAAGATTGTTGATTAATTTAGTCCAAGAATATGTTAAAGAAAGATTAATTATTTTTTGTCTAATAGTGAAATTGTTTTTGACAAAGAGTGGGCCACTGAGAAAGTCAGAATAAACTGACGAAACGTCTGGTGCATTTAATAAAAAAACTTTGTATTTTTAAATTTGTTCAGTTCCCTAATATTCCTGTTACTAATTGTTTTTAATTTTGAGAAATTTTTTTGGCTTGTTGATGATTTATTTATTGAATTAGAAAGCCATAGCGTCGCCTGTCACCGCTAGGTTATGCATTCAAATAGAACGCTCTGTGCTAGGGGTTACGTCAGCAGGCGCTTAAAATATACATATTTAAGGAGACAATAAAAGAGTTTGTCTTCTGCTGGAAAAATAATAAATTTTTAAATTTATTTATAACGAGACTATATTTTTGAAGCCTTACTGTCTTACTAAAATTAAAGAAAAGCGTAACGAGTTTTGAAAAGTTTTCAATTATTTTCTCTGATTCGAAACGTAAAAATTTTTAAAAATTTTAAGCAATTACAATACTTCGTATGGTAAAGTAATAATTAATATATATTAGGGTGCTCCTCATTTTGGATATTATCGAATATTTACGGTGATAGGGGCTCATATGGTTAGAAATAAATAAAAAAATATCCCCCAAGTTTCAAGTATCTATCTCAATTTTAACCTAGTGCTATACAGCGATTAAGTTTCCCATCTAAAACACATGGGGTTTTTGGCATTGAACGATCAATTTTTTTATTCCGGCAAAAGTAATGTTTCAAAAAATTTTAAACTCTGTAAACATTATTCTCATAATTGTAGCTATGCTTCAGAATTTTTACAGATTTTTAGCTATTACAATTTTGGAGTTACATCTAAATAAATTACTGTATATATCTTAGTATTAGTAAGTTATAAACTCCAAAATTATAATAGCTAAAAATCTGTAAAAATTCTTACATTATACTTACTATTATAAGGATAATGTCTATAGAATTTCAAATTTTTTGAACTATTACTTTGGCCGGAATAAAAAATTGATTCAATGCCAAAAACCATGTTATTTAGATGAGAAACTTAATCGCTGTGTAGCACTAGGTTAGAATTGAAATAGAGACTGGGGGATATTTTTTTTTATTTATTTCTAATCATATGAGCCCCTGTCAGCGTAAATATTCGAAAATATCCAAAATAAGGAGCACCCTAATATACATAGATTACAATCTCAGCTTTTAATATTTAAACTTTTATTTATTCATTATTGAGCTTTTAAATAAAAAAAACATCAACCTTTTTCTTTTTTTCAATCGTTTGGCTTATATTTAAAAACTTGTATTCAAACAGCATCAATTTTTTGACCAAACATATTTCGATTAGATCTAACTAATATTTTAGTTAGAAGATTTTATGCATGTTGAAAAATTAGACAAGGATTTTTGTATAGTAATTTTTTGTGATAAATAGTTTTGTATAAATTTATTTTATTTTATTATATATATTTCGTAAAAAGAAATTTTTTTTATATACAACTATTAAAGTTGTTATCGGGAAATAAGAACTATATTTTTTATGCATATAATTTATATTTTATCGCCAACATTTCATCAACTTTGTTGACTTCTTCAGGGCTCAAATAGTTATCTTCCCTGAATATCGGTCATTTTTATAATTATTTGAGACCTGAAGAAGTCAACAAAGTTAATGAAACGTTGCCAATAAAATATAAATTATCTGCATAAAAAAGTAGTCCTTATTTCCTGATAACAACTTTAATAATTTAATCGATGGACATAACTAATCAAAATACAACGTTTTATAAAAAAAAAACTATAATTTTAACTGTATGAAAATTTTAATTATAATAAAGTAATATGAAGTACTATAAATTTTTTAATAATAGATAAAATAAAATATTGAAAAAGATAGAAAAAAAATGATTTTTTTTTTTAATTTAATATTTTCTAATGAATATTGAAATTATATATTATAATATATTGACAGAATGTTGTTGTGAACACATTTTACTCACTTTTAAATAAGGGTCAAACGCTGTTCATCTGAAGAGAAGAGATGTAGGAAAGACTTCTAAAAGAAATGAAATAATTAGCATCTAAGTATGTATATTTATTTCTATCAATAGAGTATTATTAAATAATTACTTTCTATAGAAATAGTTATTATTAAGAAATTAATATAATTTCAAGAAAAATTAATTTTAAAAAAAATTTGACTTTATTTTCATAAAAATAAAAAAATATTAAAATACTTATAGAATTCAAAGAAAGTAAATTTATTTTGATTTTTTTTAATAAAATATAATATTATAAGAAAAATTATAATCTCTTACCCTATTAAGTGAATCTGAATTGATCAATAAAATCCTCGAGAGCTTCCAACCCAACGGAACAATAATTACTTTCTATATATATATTTATTGTAAATTAAAAGTATCTTCAGAAATAAGCTCAGAATATCTACTAACAATTTGCCTGGACATTCTTACACAAGTTTTGATATTAAGTGTAAATTTGTCCCCAAAATAGGTATTGATTAGGACATTTTTCGCGGTTTTACTTGAAAGGGGTTGAAACAATATTTAATTTAAGATAGAATAAATTATGTGGTAGGCTTGGCGGACGAAGCTGTAGATTGCCCGAATCAACTGCTAAAGTTAATTGCGAATTAAATTCTAGTCGTTTTTCGAAGATAGAATTTCTAAAGAAATTCACGCTAGTGTTAAATATTATTTGAAAAATTTTGTTTTGCAGAGAGTTGCAGAGTTGTTGATTCATAAAAAAAATTGAGGTTGTCTTATTCTTGATGCAAATAAATATATGTATTTATATACCAAATATAAATAGGTATAAATAAATAAATAAATAAATAAATATATATATATATAGTAATTTGTTGGTTTGAGACTATAGTTTCGTAGGTTTGACTCCTTCATCATTATTTTTAATCAGAAACATTTTATTTATTCTTTTTCATGGGTTCAATTACCCGAATAAATTTAAAAAAGTTGTTGTTACGTGTTTAGCTTGCTATAAAAACAAAACGAATTTATTTATATTCAATAGGGTAATTTTTATTGAACAAAATGTGTTTATTTTCTAAATTTAAAAAATTTACATAGTGATTTAAGAAAAAAATAAAACTAACGTTTAAAAGCTAATTTGCCTAAAACGTAAGTAACTATACCTTAAATAGAAATAGCCGCGATAAGGAAAAATGACATTCAATATAAAGAGGTTTCCAGGCGGGGACATCCGTGGTCTAGTTGGCAAAGGCGCTCTTCGGCTAAAGGAGAGAGACACGGGTTTGAATCCCGTCGTGCTCAATTCATTTTTCATTTTCAAAAAATAATAAAATAGTTTTCTAAATATGTAGAATTTACATAAGAAATTATTGATTACATTATTTAAATTTCGGGGCTCAAATTGCTTTAATTTAGATAGTATTTATTATTATTACAAGAATTTGGGGATAGAGGCAACACTCACTAACAATATCCATGTTTACATTAAGGGGCCGTCCATAAATTATGTCACACAGTAATGGGGGAGGGGCATCTCAGATTTGTGACAAAATGTGACAGGGGAGCCCGGGGATCTTAAAAATTGCGATGTCACAAAAGTCAAAATAAAAAATGTGTTAAATGGTATGAATAAAAATAAACTTAAACTTAAAATTTATTAAAGTTTAGTTGAGCTTGATTTATAAATTTTTTTTTACAATTATTAAATTATAGGGTAGGTAAAAGTGATAGTGTGACGTCACAATGCAGGGGTGCTCAATGAAAATATGACGAAATGTGACACAGGGGGATGGGGTCTAAAAATTTTGAAATTCGTGTGACGTAATTTATGGAAGGACACTAATGTCTTTTTTATTATTTCAATCATTTTTTTAAATTTGTTAATTGTAGGGAAATTTTTGAAAAAACGAACACATAATCGGATAAGTGTACCCATGAGAAACATTGAAACATGATTGAAATATAATTAAAAGACTGATGATAAAGGTCAAATTTTTGAAACTATAGTCTCAAATAAATAAATTATATATACCTATACATATTTGTATTTGGTTGTGTATATGTTCAATTGAATCAAGCACTAGTCAACCTCATTGATTTCTCTTTAGAAATATTAATAAATTTCTAATAATAACATGTGTTCAGTTAATTGTAATAATAAATCATTACTACATAATTGAAGTTTTTTTGTTAACCCCTACATTCCTTAGGGCCATTTGTATTTCGATTGGTAAAGTCTTTGTAAAAGTTAACAAAGTGTAAAACCTTAGAATTCAGCTTGTGCCAGGCCGGATGGCCAATCAGATGAAATGCACTTTCTCTGATTGGCCATCCCGCCGGGCACAACATGAATTCTAAGGTTTTACCCTTTGTTAACTTTTACAAAGACTTTACCAACCGACATACAACTGGTCCTTTCCTTTTTGAATCTTCTTCTTCGAGTGCTATACCCGAAACGTGTGTCGGCTCCTCTCCACATATACCTGTGCTGAGTGTGTTTAGTTGTTTTACACAGATATATGGGACCTACTTTTTAACGCCGGTTCCGAACGGCTAATTTGGAGAGGTTACTAGGCAATTATACTCTTGGTAGGTTGCCATTACTTTCCAAGAGGAGGCGACTGCAAATATCTATCTGCCGAGACTCGGTCTCGAACCAGCGATCTTCGAGTCAGCGATCCAACACTCTAGCCACTGACCCACAGTCGCCTCTTTTTGAATCATAACTACTTAAATGAATATACTCCTCTCTTTCTAAATCGCATAGAAGGTATTCAATTTCTGTTTCGAAAAACTCAAAATCGTCCCGGCTTGAGAAAAAAAATACATTATTATATACATATACATTAACTACTTAAATAAGTACCCTCTTCTCTTTCTTCTCTTTCTAAATCGCATAGAAGGTATTCAATTTCTGTTTCGAAAAAACTCAAAATCGTCCCGGCTTGAGAAAAAAAAATACATTATTATGCTAAGTCTATGCATAAGTTATACCAGAATAATTTATATTTTAAAGAGACGCTCAAGAATTTTATCAAAAAAGTTTTATTCCAAAATTAAATTAATAATTGAAGCTATTCCATCCTGGGTTAAATTTCAATTGCAATGTTTTTAGGTGTTAATTAGAGAAGCTGGCTCCTTTTTTCTTTGCCAATTGACAATAAACAATAATTAATTATCAATCTATATTGTGGCAATTGCCAATTTGGAAACTGGTATTTATTCTGTTGGTAATTACCTCGAAACTTGCGCCGAGTGCATTCGTTTAGAGCTAATTGGAGTCTATCGGGCGTGAAGAGCAGCATGAGATTTTAATGAGCTTGATGCCAATACACCTGAAACTAATTAGATTTAAAATAGACAGTACTTAGAAAAAGGGAGGGAATTCGCAACCCTGCAAATAAGGGAATTTAACTAAACTTGAGAGGAAACAAGCTAGATAAATAATTGAAGAGATTTTGTTTTGCTGAGAGTGTTGATTCATAAAGGAAATCATTGAGGTTGTCCTCTGCTTGATGCCAATCTATATCACTTACTACTAAAGGGCATTTGTGGCTGTGTCCGTATATATGTTCGTCTCCCAGGTGTCCGTCTCCTATAAATAATCAATCAAATAATCTTGAAGGAGACAATAAAAGAGTGTGTCTTCTGCTGGAATTATAAATTTTATTTATTTATAACGAGACTATAGTTTTGAGGGCTTTGATGATTGAATTAATTCCTGTGAATCCATTGTAATAGACTGATGAAGAGGGCAAAGCCCTCGAAACTATAGTCTCGTTATAAATAAATAAAATTTATAATTCCAGCAGAAGACACACTCTTTTATTGTCTCCTTCAATATATAAAAATTCTGCTACTCTCGGCAAAAAAACTTTCAATTTAATCAAATAATCACCAAACTACTGGGCTTATTTTGATGAAACCTCCACCAAACTGTTTCTATGAATCAGTAGAGCAGCGTAGACTATATAACTTCACGCTACGACCCTGAGGTATACCTTCAATCTCTTTCTTCTTTCGTAATAACCAAGTCGAGTGTTTTTGTTTACTCAAATTCTTTCCTTAAATATAAATGAAATTACAGTGAAACCCCCCATATCCGAACTAATTGGGCTGTAGCCTGTTCGGATTAGCCAAAAGCAGCTTCAACAATTGAAGATAACTGATATCAAGTGAAAGATTAAGTGATATTTTGTGTGTTTCTATTATTATTTCATTATTTTTGCCAAGTTTTTCAATTCTGGATGACATAAGATGTAGACACATTTACACTTTGTTAGTTATACTAACTGAATTTCTTTGTTAATTTTTCAGCTAATTATGTAAAATAAGATTATAATGTAGAATATTTACATAATTTGTTTTATGACTAAATAAATCAGTTTCTCTTTTTTGCGTTCGAATTTCCAGGGATCGGATTTGAGGGGTTTCACTGTATATACCAAAAATTAAACACATTTATGAGGTATAACCATTCTACAATGGATTTTTGACCTTTAGATTATTATTGGTAACCATTGTTGAAGACATGGAGGAATGGGGTTAAAAAAATGAAAATTCTAACCCTTTGGTCAAACTCAACCAAAGTTTGTTAACATAATCTTTGGTCCTCAAAAGCTAGAAATGGGGTGGAGAGGGTTGGTGGGGTGGAAAGAGATCGGGGCGGGGTGGGAGGTCCGGAGGGGTTGGTGGAGTGGAAAGTGATTGGGGGGGGGGGGGGTTGAGAAGGTGGAGAGTGATCAGATGAGGAGGGGGTCGAGGGGCTATTCCTATTTTATTTTTGTGGTTAAGCTATTTAGAATGTTATCATGTTTAATTCGATATATTCCTTGAATAAATTAATCACTTTTATCGAAAACAAATTTTTGAGCCGTCTATTAAAAAAAAATTGGCTTGTCTTAAACACACTGTGTGACTTAACCATTCCCTACTCTTCTATCCCAAGAAGTCAGACCAATTTTAAAGATTTAAAAGAATGATGATGAAGATCAAATAATATTATTTTTAAATTGAAAGTTTTTGTGCCGAGGGTAGCAGAATTTTTATATATTAAAGGAGACAATAAAAGAGTGTGTCTTCTGCTGGAATTATAAACTAAAGTCTAGTTATAAATAAAATTTATAATTCCAGCAGAAGTCACACTCTTTTATTGTCTCCTTCAATATAATTTTTAATTTATTTATTTATTTTTTATTATCCCATTTAGAACAGACAATCTGCTCCAAAGAACAAAATATACTCATTTTTTCGGTACATGAAATGATGGCATGAAATAATATTAACAACTTAAATGAAGAGTTCCAGTGAATTCTTCATTTTTTTGGGTCTAATATATTAGATAATTGCACTAAATATAACATTTCGAAAGTATTTATTATTTAAATCTATTTCTGGGACGCCTCCAACTAGAGACCATACCGAGTCTTAAAAAAGTTTTCATTTATTCTGACAATTTAAAATTATTTTCAATTATTTAATTTTTGGTTTGTTTGTTATAATTAGAGACCGGATTCCTATGCAATGGCATATTTTATTCGCCGACACATACGACCCAGGAGATTAATTATCTATCCGAATCATGCATCTAGGATAATGTGGGTTAAATTTTATACTGCATATTTTTACATATTTGAGTAAAATTGCATAAAATTGCATATTTGAAGGACTTTTTGTCAAATATTGCACATTTCGTGCTAAATACAGATGTTTTAAAAGTAACTTTTTGGAGGAAAGAATTTAAAAAAAGAAGAAATAAAACAGGAGGACACTTGCAACCATAAATTATTTACAATTACAATTAAATTTTAATTATTTTTGAGATCATTTGCTAATATTATAGCCCATTTTGGACATTGAGTGTTCGTGTGTGTGTGTAGTAGTGTGTATAAATTGGTGTAGGTATCAGATTATTATAGCCTGTCAAATATTTGAATTATTTTATTTAGTTTATTATTTTTACGTCAATAAGAAGAAAGCTTTTTAATATATGGTAAAAAAATAAAAGCAATACAATACAATTGTGTCTGTTAAATAAAACTACCGCCCCCTGTATTTTTTCGTTCACATTTTTGAAACATAATTATATTTATTATGTTTATTTTATTCAAGTACACCTATTATTTCATTGAGTTTAAAGATTTTTTAATAATATTATCTTAAATGTAACGAGAATTTTGTGCAATATTTTACGCAATAAAAGTAGATATTTGACACTTGGTATCTATAGCTTACTTTATCATTTTATTCCTCCCATAGCACTCCTTCAAATATATAGTAATATTTTCTCTTCAATTTTAATTTTTTAGTGCATAAAAAATTATTTTTCCATCTTTTAATGCATATATTTGCATATTTCAACATATTCTGCATATTGCTTGTATATTTCAGAAATTTTAATTGCATATTTTATGGCATATTTTGGCACTTTTTACTCCATAAAAATCCGGTCTCTAGTTATAATTCACTGGATAAGTGAAATTCAATTGGTGTACGCTATAACATACCATAAGTCTTTTTTGTTCTAATTTTATTTCTACCTTGTTTTTAAACAGCAAACGATGCTAAATAATATACGTTAAGCTAATTCATTTGTAACTGCGAGTGGTGTTGCCTCACGCGCACACAAGTGCATTATTATTAGTATTAAGTTGTCTAATTGAAATTCACGCTCGGCTGGCTAGGATGAAATAAAATCAGCTCCCGAGCGACTGCTTGCAGTAGTACCACCCCCGTGGGGGCGGGGGGTGATTTTGTCACCCCCTGCCCGTTGTCACCTGCGCTTCTGCATCAGCCGCCATTCATCGCCAGAGAGATGTCTTGTTAATTACGCAGCCAAGTGTACTGGCGAGGTTATTGTTTCGTCCGGGCAGGCGGGACATGCACCCCCAGAAAAAGATGGGGCTTTGCCACCCCCGAAGGCCTCCAGTTGCTACCCAGAAATCGCTCGAGTCAATTGACAATTTCACGCAATTTCACCATCCGGTCTCACTTCTCTTTTCACAATCCTCAGCCTCAACAAAAAACAAAAAAGTTGTATTAAATCTATTATAACAAAAATTGAAAATTTAATTCTGTTTTTTTCATTTTTTAACAAAAAAAGGGAGGTTTTATCTTTAGTACATAGAATTATTTTTTTAACTGGAAATATTTACACATCTATACATTTCATAATCCCCTGTTTCAAAAAAGCGGTCTTTAGAAAATATCTGTGGCTATATGTGTATGTGACTCATGGGTTAAAACACCTGATTTGATGTTTTTATTTCCCTATTGTAGTGAACATTAGTTTATCATGTATCCAGCTCACTTTTAGAACAAAACGAAAATATTCAATCGAGTATTGGAACCCATGAGAAATAACAGATAAAATATCTTATCTTAATTTTATTTATTTTCTTAGAAAGACGGACTGGTAAGCGAAATAAGTAGGTTATAATGAAAGTCAGTCCATAAATTATTTAAATTTTATTCAAATTCCGACGTTTCGGAGACTTTTTCTCTCCTTCTTCAGGGTATTGAATAGTTATTGATGGGTGAGTATAACTCGGTTCCCATTTGTCTCTCCTTTAAGTGATAGCAACAATATTACAATATTTTTCAACATTATATTATAAGTGTACTTAGTTATCTGAGATTTTTATATAGAATTCAAAAATTATGCCATGTTCCATTTGAAAAAATTGAGTAATTAACAACTTTTTGATTTTCAGAAATAAACAATTATTATGGTCATCCTGTATATAGAATTTTAATTTTTATGATTAAATAAGATTCTTTAATGTCTAATTAAGAGATCTGATTGAACAAATTAATTGTACAAACAATAGTTTTATTATTATTAATTTATTAAGATGAACGATAAATTGGTAAATTTTACAAACTATCTAAAATAACTCAGAAATTATAAATTTTAGACATCAAGTGCATTATACAAAATCATCTTAGTTTTTAACACTTAATCTAATGATGCAAAAATATTTGGGGAGTTCCATAGAAAATAAGAAAAAGTTGATAGCGATTGCGGCAAAGCAGAAAGTGTCCAAAAGTTGTTAATAATTTATTTAAAAAAGAGCATATTCCAAAACATAAATATGTCAAAGTTCAAAATTTTCTCTCAACTTCTTCCATGAAAACTTTTAATGAACGAGTTCTGTGGAACACTCTGTAGTATCTACATTAGGGTGGCCCTTATTTCGGTATTTTCGAATTTTTACGCTGGCAGAGGCTAAAATGGTTCGAAATAAATAAAAAAAATATTCTTCAAGTTTCAAGTCCCTATCTCAATTTTAACCTGTGCCTCACAGCGATGTAAGTTTCCCATCTAAATAACATGGGGTTTTTGGCACTGAACGATCAATTTTTTTATTCCGGCCAAAGTAATATTTTAAAAATTTGAATCTCTGTAAACTTTATCTTTATAATAGTAGCTATCCTTTAGAGTTTTTTTTTGATATTTTTGAGTTATTATAATTCTTGGAGTTACAGCCAGATAAAATACTGCCATATCTTAGTGTTAGTAAAGTTAAAGACTCCAAAATTATAATAGCTTCATATCTGTAAAGATTCTAGAAGGGTAGCTACTATAATAAGGATAGTGATCACACAGAGTTTCAAATTTTTTGTAAACCATTACTTTGGCCCGAATAAAAAATTGATCGTTCAATGCCAAACCCTCATGTTATTTAGATGGGGAATCTTACATCGTTCTGAGGCACAGGTTATGAATCGAGGTAGAGACTTGAAACTTGGGGGATATTTTTTTATTTATTTATTTCGAACCATATGAACCTCTGCCAGCGTGCTTCATTTCGAAAAATATTCAAGATAAGGGACCACCCTAATATACATATACCATTTGATAGAGACCAAATAGTTTCGAAGGTTTAATTTTCATCATCAGTCTTTTTAATCAACAGAAATATTTTTGATATCATTTCTCATGAGTTCAATTACCCGATTGGATTTAGGTAAATTGTTTGTTGTGGGGTTGCTTTGCTATAACAAAAAGAACTTATCGGGTAATTGAACACATGAAAAATAACAGATAAAATATTTTTTAATTAAATGACTGATGATGAAGATCCAGACCTTCGAAACCATAGTCTCAAACAAATAAATTAATTAATATTTGGTACATAAGTTATATATATATATGCTTATTTGCATCAAGGACACCTTCATTGATTTCCCTTTATGATTCAACAACTCTGCTACTCTCGGGACAATGGTTAATATATAGGTATATATAATTTTTTTTTAATATTTCAATGGCCACAATAAAGGTAAAATTGGGTGAGAAAGCGTCCGAGAGTGAAGGGGGGTAGGTGGGCTCGGGGTGGTTAGACAACGAGCGATCTTGTTGTTAGGGGTTGATTTAATAAGGAGCCACTGATGTGTAATGCAATTAGAGGCTTGTATATGCGAATCGAATGAAAAGGGTCTCCATTCCTCAGTTACCACTCAAATGAGTAACAAAAAGGGTCTCAAACCGGAAGGATTAAGAGCCTCTCACTCACTCTGCCCACTCGAGCACTCTCATTCAACATGATACATATTTTATTTTTAATTAATTTATCTCAAACATCGATTGTCCATTTATAATTATAAGCGATTTTGGGATAGCAAAATTAATTTCAATAAACTGGTGTGGGCACCACCCGACTTTCACATTAGTTTCTCTTTTATTCGAAATTATCATATCAATTCTTCTTCTTCTTTAAGTGACATATTAGGTCTCCCTGACGTTTTGGCTCCTCTCCACATATACCTGTGCTGAGTGTACAGATATACGGGACATACTTTTTAACGCCTGTTCCGAACGGTAGTTTGGAGAGGTTACTAGGCAAGTATACTCTTGGTAGGTTGGCATTGCTTTCCAAGCGGAGGTGACTGCAAATATCTGCCGAGACTCGGTCTCGAACCAAAGCGTATTTAAGGCCAGCGGCCCGACTCTCTAACCACTGACCTACAGTCGCCTTCATCATATCAATTATCATCATTCAAATTACTTCAATTTGGGTATCGCCGAAGCCGTTTTGAGAAAACCGAAAAAAGACGAAATTGCAAAGTACCAAAAATCTACCAGTAAACATGTTCCTCGATTTTAGCCAAAATCTCGAGGTATTTCTTCTAGCCTCCATATCAGTGGTTTTCTTTTTGAACCTGCGGACAGGTGAAAATAGGATAACTATTTCACTGTCCGGCTGAAAGCTAAGACAAATAAAAAACAATATATTATTAGATAGTATTTTATTTATTATATAAGTAATGTAATATGTTATATAATTACAATTTTTATTGCGACATCTGTTGCTGATTCTTTGATAGAATATTTGATATACGAGGTTCCAGAGATGTTTCTGAGAAACGAAGCGCTGCGTTAACATCTATTCGGTTTCTTTGTTTGGATTTTATTATAGACATGGTTGAAAAGGTTTTTTCACACAAATAGGAAGTTGAACAAATTACTAATAGTTTTAAGCTTAATAACTCAAAGTAGGATATTCTTTTTCTAGCGAAATCCAAAATTTATGCAATTTTATGTAGGGACACCAGAGTTATATCAGAAGACAACTCGATCAGCTTTTCTTTTTCACGAGAATCAAGTGAACACGACTTTATATCTTCCAAGAATGGGTTATTAATCCAGAGATTACCTTTACGAGGATCTTCATTTTCAGGGAAATAATTATTAAAATTTTTAGATAATGCTCTTAAATGTTGCTTTATTATGTTGAATAAGACGCTCTTGTTGACATCAGTAGCAATCAAAAATTCATCCAAAAGAGGAAACATTTCTACATCTTCCTCTTGTAAGCGACTATTCCAAAGAGCTAGCTTCTTTTTGAACGCATCCATTTTATTTCTTAAATGTAAAAATACAAATTTGTATTTAAACCCTGCAAAGAAAGATGGCTTTGGATAGACACATATACACTCGATTCGGCCTATATTTTTCGTGGACCGACAGAAAATTTCTGCGTGGTTGAGGATCTAGATAGCTTAACCCCAAAGCTCTGCGACATACCGTATGCGTACCGTATGGCTCTCGTAATTTGTTATTTTGTTATTTAATCAACGACTTCTTTTATTTTGATTCAACCACATGATTCATTTTTATTCAACCATCTGTTAATAATTAGTTTTATTAAAAAACCTATCAAAATATTCTTTTCCCATAAATGAGACCTGGTAGGTGTTATATGTCCATTCTTCCATGTATTCCGCAATGGTTACCAATAATAATCGAAACGTTAAAAATACAATGGAAAATGCTCCGGACTACCTATGTCGAACCCTGGCCTGTGGCCCGTCAACACGTGCAAGCGCGCTTTGGTCTGTCCGCCACACAGAAGCAAAATGATGGCGGACTCATTTGAGATCACGGCGACCAAGGTTTGGAACGCACTGCCACTCAACTTGAGGAAGATTGGGCGCCCAGAAATATTCGAAGCAGAACTACACAGGCACCTAGCACCTAGCCTAATATATTTTTTTAGTTTTATATCAGATTACTATAATGTTTATTTTATTTATTATATATTTTTTTGTTTTTGTATTTTTTTGCTTTATATCCTTTATATTGTAATTTTTTTTGTTTTTGTTTTCATATCCTATATATTGTAATTTTTGTTTTCATATCCTATAAATTGTAATTTTTTTTGTTTTTATATCCTATATATTGTAATTTTTTTTTCTCCCCTCTCTTTCTATATATTTTGTATTTTTTTATTTTTGTTTCATATATTTAGTATGTATCTTTCCTTTGATTTTTTGTTTTTTCTTGTATTATTTTAATTAATTTTTTTGTAAATATTTTGGTCTAAAATTGTACAATAAAGGGGCTAAATGGCCCTACAGATACAATGTTATAATAAATAAATAAATAAAAATGGTTAATCCTCAAATATTATTATCGATGACTATTTTTGAATTTAACTCAACATTGACTGTTTTTAATGATATTGAGTTTTTTTATAAAATAATGTATCGTAATCCAAGTCTCTTTTCTTGACTTTCTAGATTTTTTAATTGGTATCAAAATATTAATTTCCTCTTACTTTGTTTCCATGTTTTACTAATAGCGTGGCTTATGTTGTCCCTAATTGAAATAAGTATTTTTTTATTGTGCTCTATTTTCTGATTATACTAATAAATGGCACATGTAGTCCACTGTGTATCATTAAAACTAAAAAAAATTACTCATTTTTTTATAGTGGGGAGTGAGTCAATTATGCGTGTCTCAAAAAAATATTTTAAAATTCTATAAAAAATCAATGTTATTATAGAGCTATGAAATTTTAGTTTTAAGTTATATATTTTCTAAAAATAATAATTGGCTCACTGGAATGATCCTTTACGTTTTGCGTTTTTGAATTTTGCTAGATCAATTCATAAGAGTAAAATTGGTAAGATTATTCCGAAAAAGAGGAGGTTGTAAATGAAAGTCGTTTAGTGTATTCACCAGTTGATTTCATGAAAAAATGTATGTGGTTTAACTTCAATATTTCCTTGTTAGATTCTTTTATATAAAAGTACTTAATAAATATTTTCGTGATTTAAAGAGACGAAAATAAAGGTTGTTGAATTAAAAAGAGATAAAAATGAGGATCTTTCTTAAAATCTCTTTTAAAAAGTGAAGTGACGAGTAAATTTGTTTCTTCTCTTTTATCCACCACATCAGAAGACATTTCTGCATTAGTGGATCTACATAAATGTAGATGAATAGTAAAGAGCAGAGCGAAAACGCTCCCCGCCAGCCATCTAATAAAAAGGGATAAAAAGATCTTTTATCCGAGGATGAATCTCTTCTACCTAAGCTCAACGGAGCATAATTAATTATCCTGCTCGATGGTTGTCAAGGAAGCGCTTTTTAACCTCCCTGCAACCATTCAGGTTGAATTAATACGCCATGGGATGTGTAGAAGTGTGTGTGAGTGGGGGTACCTAGAGAGGATCACATCGATTCTATCCAGAGACCATTTAATTACTAAGCGAAGGATGAAATTAATTAAACTATAGGTAAAATTTGAAAGTAAATGGTTTAACGCCGGAAAAAACTGGTCCTCAACTCACGACGAATTACCAATATAGATGGGGTTTTGGATGATTTATTTATTTAATTATTTAGCTGGTTTAGCTAGTTTTACGGACAAGATGTCCAATACAGAAAAAGAAACATATACAGGATACAATATTAATACAATAATAGGTAGGTATCAAATAAAAAAAACTTATTACACTGAAGTGGTTTCTAGAGTGTGGCTAATGATTTTAAGATGATCTTTTTAAGATGGTGAGGTGTTGTGGTGGAAAGGTCAAGATTGGTCGAGTGTTTATATGCTAGTGTTTGAATTCTGTCAATGGGGTTGGTTTTACCGAAGTTGGTCGAGTGATGTGGAACTACAAACATATCTTGGGATCTCGTGTTATGTGATGGGATTCTAAAATTTAGCCTAGATAGGATTTTTGGACATACGATTTTCCCAGAAATAAGTTTAAGCAGGAAGGAACTGTCATAGTAATCACGTCGTTGTTCTAGTGGGTTGAGTTTCAGGTGTGAAATTAGATAGTCATAATTCAAGTTTTCTATATATATATATTTATGCCTAGTTTATAATTAACCATCCTCAAAAATTTATGCTGGACCCTTTCCAAGGATGCCTTATGTACCCCATAGTAGGGGTTCCATATTACTCTGCAGTATTCAAGTTTACTTCTCATGAGAGCAACAAACAAGAATTTGAGGGCATCTATGCTTCGAAAGGATGAGGTTATCCACGTGATGAAACCCAAGGTTTTACGAGCTTTACTAACAATGTTATTTATATGGTATGTGGGAGGAATGTCAATTTAGTATCGAAGATCACACCCAAGTCACTAATATTATCAACGTTTAGCAATTTGTAGTTATCTATTGAGTATGCAAATTTTGACAAATTTGTTGCCTTGGAGAAGATTTATTATCTTAGTGATGATATTATATTTATTAGAAGGAGAAATCAATGAAGTTGCCATCTCCTTGATGTAAATAACATATACATATATCTAATATATTTCATTTGTTAGAGGCTATAATTTCCAAGGTTTGACTTTCATCATCAATCATATTAATTATAAATATTTTATCTTTTATTTCTCATGGAATCAAATATCCAGTTGGATGTAGAACAATTTTTTTTGTAATAGTAAACTGGTCATTTAACAAATGAATTTACGCCTTACGGTTCGTGCGTTGGATTCACACGAGTACTCAGGTGAATGCAGTATAAGTCAAAGTGAATGCCGAAACCTTGATTGTCGGATATTCATCACTTTACGTCCGTGTCATACAATATACCTACTATTTTTGCATTTTTGAGTCCAAAATCTAATCATCTCTCTTCATTGGAAATACACACTTTTTTACTTTCTGTCATGAGTATCGTGATCAATACACACAGTCAGACAAAAAAATAAAATCATATACAGGTTTTAAGCTTCAAATTGAACATTTTACAAATCAAATTGAACATTTTAATGTATTTTGAAAAAATAATAATAATTTTAACATACACAAGATACTGTCAGTGTGAAAATTTGCCCGTATCTTATGTTGTTAAGACCAACAGCTCTGTTTAGTGAGGTTGGCAAATGTATGTTCAGGGTAGTTTTTAAAAACTAACCTTATTTATGTAATAACATACCTACTACTACATACATATTGTAATTCATCAAGATTTACATAGTATTTGCACTATTTTTAATTATTTTAATGTGACAAATTTATGTTATAATTGAAATAAAATTATATAATTTAACTAATTCTTCTTCATTAAGAATAATCATTAATTATATGTATATACAATTGTACATATATATTTTGGAGACGGACTGATAAGTGAATTAAGTGGATATCGATGAGGCAGTCCAAAAAAAGTAGAAGATAATTTACATTATTTTTTATTCATAAAACCGACGTTTCGGAGGATATTCCCTCCTTCTTCAGGGGTTTTGAAAAGTCAGTGAAGGAAATCAATGCGGCATTCCCCTCTGTTCTCTTTCAGTGGCAGTAACAATATTATCTTGTATTTCATCAATGAAACTTTTCGAAAACCCTGAAGAGAGGAATAGCTCGAACGTCAGTTTTATGAATAAAGATAGCGAATTATCTTCTTCTTTTTTGACTGCCTCATCGATATCCACTTAATGCACATATGTATTTATGTATTAAATTATTATGTTCATAAATAAATAGCCAATGAATAAATTATTTAACTGTTCAATTTGAAGTGTAAAATCTGTATAAAAGACAAATGTTTATAGTAGTAGATTTAAAAATGTCTAAAAGAATCCAGATGAGATTGTCTTGCCATCTACTAAATGCGAGGTGTTATGGATTATTTTTTTATTTCAGAAGGGTTGTCTCATTCCTTCGTGAATCGAACTCGAATTCCAAAAAATTGGCTTATCTTCCGAGGTGCAACTACATATGACGTGAAACTATCCTTCTAAACAAAAATAAAAATAATTCATAACACCTCAGATTTAGTAGATGACAATCTCTCTTAATTTTCTTTAGAAATTTTTAAAATTATACAATAATAATGGTTGAAAATCATTTTTCTCAAAGTTTCTCACATTTATATACACACACACGATGAGCAAAATAATTTTTGTTCTGAATTAATCCAATACTATGGATGAAAATTCTCGAGTGAATCCAATAGTTTGGTCATCAGAGATGTGCAAGATACCTCATAAAAAGTATCTGGAATACAAGTTACAAGATACGTTTAAGTAAAGTATTTGAGATATGATATACAAGATACTTTTGTAAATGGTATTTGAAATACTAGATACAAAATACGTATTTTCTAAATACTTTTATAAAATAAAATACTTTTTGTAAGAAAACATATTTTTATTAATCTTAATTTAAGGTTTATTTAGCTTATTACATTAATTATGAACAGTGATCGCGTTAATCGCGTAAATGTGAGAAAATATTATATTTTTAAGGTTTTAATTGAGACTTAAGTAAAACCAGTTCTTCAAACATTTTATCACTCATTTTTCCTCGACGAAGTCTCATTATCATCCCCCCAAAAGAAAAGACTCGTATCACAGGGACGGAACTTGGCAAACAGGTGTATTTTAAAAGTATTTTTTTATTTTAGGATAAACATTTAAACTCTTTAGGATGGTGTCTTTATTATTTAGGTATTGAAGGGTTTCTAAGTCAGCGTTGCTGCCAGTAGACCCTGTTTTGTCGCTACTTGCAGAGACCTCTAAAAACATGTAATAAGATTCGTCGATAGGCTGTAGACAAAAGTAACTAGACCATACAGTCTTTTAATAGGTTGATAAATTTAAATTTTAAGGGTGCGTTCAGTTTTGTCTTTATGATGGGATGCTGTAATGTAAAAAAATGTATAGATAATTAGTAAAAGTATTTTATCAAACTTAGTATTTAGAAAATACTAAGATACCAAAAGAATGTATCTAGACACAAGTATTTAGAAAATACGTAGGTATTTTGAATCTAGTATTTCAAATATAATTTACAAAAGTATCTTGTATCTGATATTTTTCGGATAAAGTTTCGGCATTCACTTTGGCTGCTGCTACATTCTCTAGTATCGTATGAATTCAACACACGAGCCGTAAGGCGTAAACTCGTTTGTGAAGTAACCAGCTTACTATTACAAAATCCATGAGAAATAAAAGATAAAATATTTATAATTAATATGACTGATGATGAAAGTCAAACCTTCGAAACTATAGCCTCTAACAAATGAATTATTTATATATATTAGATACAAGTATCTCTTATTTGCATCAAGCAGAGGACAACTTTATTGATTTCTCCGCCTAATAAATATCATCACTAAGATAAGCTGACGTGTTCTGATGTGGCCATCCACTTGACTTTACCATACAACCTGGCCCCTCACTTAAATTAATATTTAATAAAATTATTTATAATCATGTAGGGGTGGGGGGTTAGTTTTTGCATTTTTAGACTCTTAAGGACACGCTGATTATGTATACAAAATTTGGTTGAGTTTGGTAAATGGCCAAGATTTTTATTTTTTGACCCCCCCCCCATTTCGGGTGGTTAGATTTTCCATTTTTAGACTTCTGGGGGTCCACTGATTATGTATACAACATTTGGTTGAGTTTGCTCAAACGACCTAGATTTTTAATTTTTAACCATCCCTCGACTCCCCTTAATTTTGGGTCGATATGCACCAAAATCTAATCAGCTCTTAATCTCAATGGACCAAAACTACGTGTGAAATTTGGTTTCGATATTCATACTAGTTTTTGAGCTAACTCGTACACAAATTTGGTAACGCACAGACTAACTAACTAACTAACAGACATTTTGACAAAACAATTATTATCTCGAAAAATATAATTTTTTCGATGTTCACTTATTAGAGATTTTTTGTAGAGGAAAATGCCATGGTTTAGCTAAATTTTTTAATCAAAATAGTTTCAGCCGTTTTTGAGATATTTCGAAAAAAAGAAGGAAAAAAACCACTTTTTTCATTTACGATTACAATACTTGACCATACCCTGTATGGTAAAGTAATAATAAATCATCCAAAACCCAATCTATATTGGAAATTCGTCGTGAATTTTTTCGGCGTTTACAAGATACAAAATGAAAATTAAAAAAAGTATTTCAGATATAAAATGAAAATACCTATTTTGTACCTTGTCTATTTTGTACTCTGTCTTTCAAATACTTGTTTCAAAAATAAGTCACATCTCTGTTGGGCACCTAAATCTGCTTGGAATACCGAGTAAAAGTTCCATAATAGAAATGAACTCATTATTCACTGAATGAACACGAGAATTGTATATCTTCTTTCTAATTGGTGTGCAGTAAATAGGGAGGTATCGTCGTGTGAGTGTGGTTTTCCAGGGGCGATGCTAATCCGAGATGTTGCTTCTGGTGGTGCTGGAGCTGGAGCTGGAGCTGGTGGCAGCGATGATGTCACTGGCAGGCATTCAACCGGGACAATTAGCTCTCCTCATGCTTTGGCTCACTGATTTTACTGGTGATAATTTTCACTCTCTCCCGCCTTCGCTAGGTCTTTTCATCTCCCTAGCATTTCATTATATAAGGCGATTTAATCAATTCTAATGATAACGCTCACTTATTAAAAATACGCAACCTTAAATAGTAAATATTGCCAGCTAATCTAAGGACTTTCATTAAAGAAAACGAATGAGGTTGTCCTCTGCTTGATTCAAATAAACACGCACTCATAAATATATAGTACTCGTATATTAATTTAAAAATTTTGTAAACAAAGTACTGTGTAAATCGAGGAATAGGGGGTCTATGCTGCTTTTTAACTTGTTAAAAAAATTACAGAGCAAATCTTAGTCCGCCAGATAGGTACTATTTATTTACAAATTTATTATATAATTTTACTATAAAAAATAGGAAGTCCAGACCCAGTAGTAATATTACATACCAGTACTCTAATCTTACAACATATTTTTTAACCGACTCTGAAGAAAAGAGGAGGTTATTAGTTCAACGGAATGTCTGTTTTTTTGTGTTTGAACATTTATTTTTCTTTACCATGTGGACCGATTTGGATGATTTTTTGCATTGGGTTCAGTTTCGTACCCGATTGGTCCCGTTTTTTTTCATTGGTATTGGACCTTTTTTTATGTATGTTCATGGAACTATTTCGATGATTCTTTTTTTATTGGAAAGGGGATACCTTATTAGTAATAGGTATCTAATTAATACAAGAAAAAAGTAAAGTTAAAATTTATTTTTGTATTTTTGCAATGAGTTAATGTGATTTTATCAATATAATATAGTATATTTTTTTACTATACGCAATCTTGTTAATTTCCTAACTATTTTTATTGTAAACATATAATATTTTTACAGTTCTTTTTAAGTGTACCTATAATAAGCAGAAGACATAACCTTTTAATTAGTTTCTTATAAAAATAATAAAACTTGTAATTTAATTGTGAATTTCTCATGAGGAATACCATATAATAGCTAATTAAAAAAAAAATTATATTGTCCAAAAGCCTCAACAACTTTAATTTCCAAACAATGTTTTTTGTTCCAGTAAGGGAATCGTTGAAATTTTAATTTAATCAGAATTCTCTCCCGCCCCTTCTATATATTTGTTTGTCAAAGTGTGAAATTTGAGAGAAAGAGAAAATAAGCTTGGTACTGCCATCACCCCCAGCCCCCACCTTCCCTGTTAACGTCACCGTCATCTCATTCCATATCAAAGTGATTGAAAGTTGATCATAACAACAAGGACGAACGGTGGTACGGGGGGCCGGGGGGGGGTGGCTTCTTCTTACTTAATCTCACCCCTTGAATTCACAACTCTATTGTCCTCACTCTCCTATTATTTTGGACTTTTGGAATTGGAAGAGGGGATGGGGATGGGGTGGGGTTGGGGGTGAGGGTGGGGTGGGGGTGTAAAGTGAAAAGAGGCGTGGATAAAGGATAAAAGAGAAAAGGGGATCTCGATCGATCTTGGTTGAATGTCTGTCTGTCTGTCTGTCGGTGTGTCTCTTGTCTCGAGATAAGATATGGAAATGAGCGCGGAGGGTGTGTGCAAACAACCCGGCCACTCACACCCTCCTCTCTATTTCCTATTTCCATTCCATCCCCCACAACTAACGCCTTTGCATATACAACACACACACACATACACACACACCATCTACTACTCGAGTCGTTAACAAATTGAAGAATTAAAATTCATCACGTGACATCGAAATTAGACTGAAGGTAATCTAGGCAATGGAATACGATGAATGAAAAAAAAATATTTAATGACAAAGTAAAACTATATATATATATATATATATATATATATATATATATATATATATATATATAAATTTACTACAATTCCCATCTGTCTGATTCTTTGGGGAATCGAAACAGATGAATTTTGTTCAGATATTCAATAATAAATTTTATTTAGAATGTTTATATGTTAACATTAAATGAAAGCGAAATTTAAAAATTTTTATCCGGTCACTGCCCTATTTTGGTGCACTTGGGACCAGACTCGTTTTGATAGTGAACCAAGAGTTGAAAAAAAGATACAGGACCCAGCCGGGTATGATCCGACATCTTCCGCGTTAAGCCCGCTTCTCCATTTAGGCGATGGATCCAACTTCAACTCTTGGTTCACTATCAAAATGAGTCTGGTCCCAAGTGCACCAAAATAGAGCAGTGACCGGATAAAAGTTTTTAACTTTCATTTAATGTTAACATATATATATGGAGAGAGACAAACTGGTAGAAATTTTAACTGAAAGTAATTGAAGGCAGCCTAGGGGTAATGAAGAAAGAAAAAATTAACACATATCCAAATAAGGTGTAATTTATTGGATTTTTTCCTCCTTTCCTTTCGAACCGACGTTTCGGAGGACTTTTCTCTCATTCTTCAGTGTTTCAAATGGGCGAATGAAGGAAACAAACAAAATGTTTCCTTCCCTCTCTCCACAGCAGGGTTTCAAAATATCTCAGAAACTGTGTTGTAACTATGAATTAAAATTTTCTTAAAAAATTTATTTGTTATTGTTTGATGTTGGTTTAGTTTTTTATAACAGTGGTAAGAAGAGTTTCTTAATAATAATTAAATATGTATGTAAACTTTCCGATATCCCGTGCACTGTATAAGAGTCTGCAAACCTCTACCTTTGAAATTTAATATCTCCGGAACTATATTGTTCTTGAATTTCGTTTTGCCACTAATCGATGCAGAAGTATTTACATAATAATCTGTCTAAATTTCAAACAAATCCTAAGAAAAATGATGAAACAACTACCTTAACGAATCTTAAAAGAAGTAATTAAAAAAATACAGATAACTAATTTGATTATATAATTGATTATATAAACCATTAATATTGTAGTTTTATCTAAACTAAATGAACTTTATGTTTAAAAAAGATGTAAACTCCAATGAACTTTATCCTTTTGTTGTATAAATCAAATGTATTAAGCAAATATGAACTATAGAGTGGGCTGCAAATAGACTTTAGCCTATAGCCGGCATACTCTTAAATCCGGCCCTGGTGCTTACCTATCAATAGATATTTTAAATTTCGGCTTGAAAAATAATAACTTTGCCGTTTAGGTAAAATAAAAACTATTATAACACATATTAACCTTCCGATAGGCGTGCGTATCTATCAAATACACAAGTAAATTTTTTTCTTTCCATATCTTGATACTTATTTGTTCTTGGAAGCCGCCCTCTTTTCTACCCTCTTTTCTCGAGCCCACCATTCCTCAGTACTAGCTTTAACTTTTGAAGGTGAACATAAGAACAATAAACACCTGTTTTGTACTCCAGAAATATGCGCGCCCATCCATGTAAATTTTTTAAATCTTTTATTTTATATGATTTGTTCTCAGATTTGTAATTCATTCGTATTTTAAACTACAATGTAAAGTGAATTTACACTTGAATAGATAGAACGAATACTGAAATTAAATAGAATTGTATGTGCAAAGATTGTATTTCATCTTCAGAATAATTTTATAATTTTTTCAAAAGTTTATTTTTATTTTTTTATTTTTTTTACTTAGAGAAAGTGGTGTAGGTTTTAGGTGAAACATGAAATTAATTAATAAAGTAAAGGGTGTGTAGTTTCACAGTGAATGAAATAAAACTCAAAGAGGTTTATACAAACTCAATATATTTCGGATTATTAGTCCGTAAAAAAACCTGTAAACTCCTGATGATGGACTAATAACCCGAAATGTATTGAGTTTGTATAAACCTCTTTGAGTTTTATTTCATTCACTGTGAAACTACACACCCTTTACTTTATTAATTATTATTTTTTCTTTTTTATAAATTTTGAAATACATTTTTTTAAATAATCGTTTCGCTTTTTTTATTGAATAACCATAAACTATATCAAACATAACTTTTTCTTACAATAATTAGATGTTTAAAAAGGTAAAATTGATTGTTGATAGGATGTCGTATCTGCGAGATAACGCGCGCCTATCGGAAGGTTAATAAATAAACAACATATTTTAATAATATAATTTTATTATTTTATGTCAAAATGATTATACTATTATTTTATAATTCATACAATTTTTCACTTATATATGTCGGTGTTTAAAAAAATCATTCCCTAGTTTAGATCATTCTAGAATCTAGATCATTCGTTTTTGTGAGGTATTAGTTTAAGTATTATTCCTCTGGGGGATTGTGACGTCGCAATATTTTATCCCTTAAGCGCTCGCGAACCTCCAAAGTACCCAATGGTCGTGGTTCACGAGGATGCGCCTTAAGCACGTGGTGTAGAAGGCTGGACTCCTTGAAGAACCGTTTAAGACAATAACGGCAAAAGAAAGGCTTCGTCTCTGTTCGATGGGATTTGCGGTGCTGGAGGAACTCGGACCTTCCGCTGAAACTCATCGTTCGACAGCAGATGTCGCAGTAGAATTCCACCTCTTTATCTTCATTTTCTTTGTGATCATCCAAGAACTTAAACGAGTACATGCTTTCTGTGGAAAAATTCAGGAAAAAACTGTCAGAAACTCAAATTTTTGTGATTTGGCATTTTTTTTAAATTCCGTATTAAAAACAAAAAACGGAACACTCTTAAGGTGATTCAGGACAGCTTATCTATCTGGTTGATCTTCGAAAAAATCTTTTGTATTTCTGCAGACTGACAACTTCTGCCTACTAAATTTCGAATAAAAATCTTTGTTTTGATAATATTAATTAAAAATAATTTTTTAGATAAATTTTTTTCTCATTATAAAATCATTTATTTAACACAAAAACGATTTCAAGAAATAGAGTCGTAATTCTACATTAGTGGTTTTTTTTTGTTTTGTTTTTAATACAATCGAATCCAAGAAGGGGTGCACCCAAAAGATGCAGCCCCTAATATGGATCTCGAAAGACCCTTGCATTACCCAAGAGAAGAGAAAGTTGATTAAGTGAGAGGGGTGTAGACTTAGGTGTTTCTGCACTCGGGTTTTGAAGGTTTGAAGTTTATAAGTGCTGGGAAAGATCTCCATCTGGCTGGAAGAGAGTTCCAGTTTCTTGAAGTCACGGGGATAAATGTATTGGCGAATGAAGTGGTCCGGCACTTTTCTAATTTGACCGCGAAAGAGTGTTGGGAGTCGGCAAAACGCGTACTACGCGCATATCATGCTTTGGGGGGGGGGGGCTATTGATTTTATCTCATCAGAGCACCTGCCGTGATAGTATCTATAGAAAAGGGAAAGGGCAGAGACATTTCTTCGATGAGCTAGCGAGTCGAGGGAGTCGGTGAGGGTAGAATCGTCAATTAGCTTGACGGCTCGTTTCTGAATTGTATCCAGGGTAGCAAGAGAATATTTAGAGGCTCCTCTCCATAGATGAGAGCCGTATTCGAGACAGGGGCGGATTTGGGCCTTGTAGATGGTGAGAAGAAAAATCGCTTGTACCTGAATAAGTAGCCATTCTTCCTTGCTGCAGATTTCGCCACAGAGGAGATGTGTTCATTCCAAGACAGGTCAGATGTGACTGAGACGCCGAACATGGATAGGCTGTCACACATTTTCAGGGTATTTGTTATATTTTGTTGGCTGCAAATATTTTTTTTATTTTTACATTTATTAATAAATAATTAACTATACTGTGAAATCTATTGAAAAATAAATCATTCGATTCATAAAAGTTGAATTATTGATCTGCATAAATTTGTTGAAAATAGTATGATTTGTATAGAAGTTATAGCCCTTTTAAAAGCTCGGTCCATTTACTTCCGTGTTAAAAGGACGATTTTCAATAATTTATTTCTCGATGATGGGACAGACCATCAACTTCAAATTTCGGGCATAAATATTTAATACATCAATGATTCGATAGTAAAAATTTGAGGATTTTTTTATAAAAATGGTAAACAGACACCCCCTTAAAGTCAATATACAACCTTTGGCCAACCAATTTGCTGTCGCTATTGAGCGTCTCAATCACATCTGACTTGTCTTGGAATCAACACATTCTCTCTGTAGCGAAATTTCTTTAGTAGGTCATTTTTACTAGATAAGCAATTTATTCCAAAATACATTTCAAACGATTATTATCTAAATAAATAAATCTTTATAAAATCGCGAGAGAATGTCATCTATCATAATTCCGAGTTATCATGGATAATTTTTACTAAATGTTCAATTTCCCAAGGGGATTGAAACCAACCCTTCTAAAATTTAATAAAAATCAAATATGATAGAGTTAAATTATGTTCAGCTACTAGTCAAATTGTGTTTTTATCAGTTCTTGGGGTAGTTCTGATTTTTTGCAAATATATGTTTTTGGGGCGCTGAATTTAAATCTGAGGTCTCCCACCAAAATTTCTGACTCAACATTGTAGAAAATTCAAAAAAAAGGTGAAAATTTCCATTTTTTTGGCGGTTTTTTGCTTATAACTTCGAAAACTATCAACTTTTCGTAAATAACCTTTCCTATTCAAAATGAAAGTTCATAGAACTTCCTACAAATTTTATTATTTAGATTTTTCCCTGACCATTCGTTCTGGCTCAAGCGCAAAATCCAAGTTTTCGACCTCGGCAGCTCCCGTGGATATCCCGAAAATTCGCACTTTTTTCGATATTTTCACATTTTGACCATAAAGGAGCACGTTTTCGACAAAGAACACTCCAGACATGTTTAAACTGGATTAAATTTACAATTCAAACAAAGTTTTATCATAATTGGGTAAATGGTAATCGGTGCCCCAATGAGGTTGATGTTTTGAAAAACTAAAAATTTTTTTTGCAAAAAATCGCAATTTTTCTTTTATAAAATGAAAACCACTCATACTAGAAACTTGATTCCTATCTCAGTCTCTACAAAATTTTGATGGCTTGATCGTTTACTTATACGACTTTTTTGTTAAAAGTCTTAGATTTATAGATATCCAGCATTTTCCATGACAAGAAGCTAAAGTTTAACTAAAAAAAAAATTTGAACAAAATAAATAAATTGCAGAATATTTTGAGAATCCTCTATATAAAAATCGTTCTACAACCCTTTTAGAAAAAAATGAAAAAATTAACAAAAATTAATTCTAAGCTTATAGGAAAAAAAAACAAGTTTCCCAATAATCTTAAAATTTTAGCTTCTAATCAAAAAATTTTCAGTTTTGAAATTTATATCAATATATGAACACAATATTTACCCCATGAAGATTAAAAAATTTAGAATAGAATATTAATGCTATATTTATTCGTCTTATAAAAAAAATTGTCATTATTTTTTTCATAATTTCTTATTAAATATTTCCTGGATATAATATTTATAAATTAATAATATCAATAAATAAATGACAATATAAAATTTCAATTTTATAATGCATATATAAAATTAGAGAAAAAAGTTTTTTTTTCAAAACTTTTTTTGTCAACTAATAGTTTGAGCTTCTACCTTATTAATACAAACTTATGAGCCAAATTTCAGCTCATTAGCTAGAATCGTTTGAATGTTTACTAAATAATGATTCGATTAATATTTTTTCTCGAAATTTCTCCATTTTAAAAGTTGGGAAGCTTCTAAAGCCAAAAATCTAATCAGTTCTTACCTATATTATAGATTTTTTCGTATTAATAAATATCGTTTGTATAAATATTTACAAAAAATACTAATGCATGTCTGGAGCAGCTATTCTAAACCTTTTTAATATTAATGCCAACAACCAAAATAAAATTCAAAAAAATTTATGTATCCTTATTAAACCTAGGTATTACTGACCCATAAAATTATCATAGCCACTTTTTCATTAAGAAAATATAATTATTTTTTTTCTAAAAACAAAAATATTAAAATTTTAATCCAACAAGAATTAAATAAAAATTCGAAAAGTAATTAAAAATTATTTTATTTTTTATTTTTCTTCTAAGGTTTCAAAATGTCTGCTTTAATAATATTTCCTATGAATATTTAATGAAATTTAAGTCAAAATTGAATTCTACTTATCATGCACATTATATTAATATATTAAATTGTTAATATACTAAATAAATTAAAAGAGGAAAAAATTCCATGAAGCAAGCACAAACGATTTGAAAAATAGAAATTTGATTTTAAAATACAGTGAAACCCCACAAATCCGAGCTAATTGGGGCTGAAGCCTGTTCGGATTAGCCGAAAGCTCTTTTTCATCACTTCGACAATTGAAGATAACTGATATTAAGTGAAAGATTAAAGGATATTTTGTAAGCTTCTATTATTATTTCATTGTTTTTGCAGAGTGATTAACCATCAACAACGTTTTTCAATCCTGGGTGACATAAGAATGTAGACACATTTACACTTTGTTAGTTATGCTAAGTATACTTCTTTGTTAATTTTTCAACTAATTATGTAAAATAAGGTTATAATGTAGAATATATACATAATTGTTTTATGACTAAATAAATAAGTTTCTCTTTTTTGAGAGTTTTTCAAACTTATTGTCAAAAAAAACTCGTTAGGATTTCCGGGGTTCGGATTTGAGGGGTTTCACTATAGTTTCGAGAGACCTGCTTTCTCTTCTTCAATCTAAAATAAATATTTTACGTTTACATTTACAAATAAAATTTTATGAAATTTTATTCCAAATTGAATTCATATTAAAGAGAAGATTAAGACAAGCCTTTCAAAATTACAGTATCAAATAAATGAGCCAATAACCAGGAGAATGCTTCCGAGTATCACAGATTAACGTTAGCTACACTAGTATAATAACTCAGAGCTTACCTTGGTTTCCCATCTTGATTCGAACTCTCGCCTCTCCTAAATTCTACGAGTCTAAAGAGTAGAGCCGATGATAATGGAATGAAGTAGCAATTTTTAATCTGTGGTTAAGCTTCTTAAATATAAATATTACAATAATTATTAAATTTAGAAAATGTCTTCAATGTAATTTGTTTTTAATGATAATGCCTAAATTGAATGAATGCTTATATTTAAATCAATGACGTAAATAAATATCTTTAATATTATAGTTTTATAATAACATTCTGAAATTTAAATTAAAATTAAAATTTAGTAATAATAATAATAATAATATGCTTCTCTGCAATAGGTGGCTGATGGCTCTCTCTACCCTAAGACAGAGGGTTCATTATGGCTATTCAAAATCGAATAATAAGAACCAAAAATAATGAGAAGCACATACTGAAGTTAAATGTGACGGACAAGTGTAGGCGATGTGATTCGGTAGGTGAGTCCATCGAGCATATTATGGCAGGGTGTCCAACACTATCTGAGTCTGCCTACCTGGGAAGGCACAATCAAATGCCCAAATTGATCAACCAACAGCTAGGAATCAACTATGGCTTACTGGATTCGAATACACCTCCCTACTATAAATACGAGCCAGGGTCGGTCGTAGAATCGAAAAAATATATTTTATACTGGGACAGGCCTGTGTTAACTGAGGACCATCGCTTATAACCGACCCGATATTCTTCTAATAGATTTTAACACAAGTTCAGGGATACTCATTGATATCACTGTTTCTCTGAAACACAAGATCAAAAGGACAGACTCAGAGAAAAAGAACAAATATGAGGAACTCGCCTGATAAACTAAAGAAATCTGGAAACTGCATAGAGTCTCCATTTACCCATTAGTGATATCCGTTGAGGGGTTGTCTCTATCAACTTTAATAAGATAATTGAGAAACTTAGCCTGCCAAACACCATCTTGAAGCATGCACAGGAGGCAATTTTATTACAAACCTTCCACATCATGCGCAAGTTTCTCAATAATGAAGATTATCCGGAGGATCATGTGGGCCAGAGTGAATTATCTTTCCACAACGACCGAGCCTAATCCCAATACAGATCTAGAAGTGATAAGTGAAAGTTTTCTAGCAGAAACTGAGAAAGTCCAATAAATCGGATAATAATAATAAAAACTAAGTGAGTGAGGTGATAGTTATAATGAAACAATATGTAAATTAAAATTAGGATGTGGCTATTTATACATACTGTATGTACCTATATACGCAATTTGCTATTTATACATACTGATTGTATTACAATTAATAGTTTGATAATAACTACACAATTATAAATAATTATAGTTTTATTTATTAAAGTTAATTTACAATGTTGTTCAATAAAGTAATCAATAAACTGTGAAGTATCATTAAATTAGTGAAATTTAGGTAATGAAATTATTTAAAGTAGGTTGGTAAGATTTACTAATAAATATTAATAAATGATTTTATTTTTAAGGACCAATTATAGATTTTAGAGAAAATATTTTTACATTGCATATCAGAGAGGTTCGTCCCCTTAGGAGTCGAACCCAAGCGCTAACTAAGCTTGCCGCGCCGTTAGCCAAACCCTTAAGACAAATGTCTCTCTGACATGCAACATATATAAGAATTATAGCTAAAGATTTTTCACTCCCTTCAACTCAAAGGGAAAAGCAAAAAATCAGGCTAAACTGAAAATAGTTTTCAGTGAGGGGCCCTTTAATTTTACAGTGAAAGCAAAGATTTAAGTATCTTTTTGAGTGTCTTTTTTTTGAAAAAAGATGGAAATTATTTCAAAAATCAACCCAGATCTATAATATTAATAAATGAATTTATCTTTAAGGACCAATCATAGATTTTAGAGAAAATATTTTTACATTGCATATCAGAGAGGTTCGTCCCCTTAGGAATCGAACCCAAGCGCTAACTAAGCTTGCCGGGCCGTTAGCCAAACCCTTAAGACAAATCTCTCTCTGACATGCAACATATATAAGAATTATAGCTAAAGATTTTTCACTCCCTTCAACTCAAAGGGAAATAATTTCCATCTTTTTTCAAAAAAAGACACTCAAAAAGTTACTTAAATCTTTGCTTTCACTGTAAAATAAATATATTATTTTTTCTATTCTGTATTTTTTTTTTTTTTTTTATAAAAAGTCGTCTGCTTAGTCTTTTTCTTCGGACGTCACTTGGATTTAATTTTAGTTTTGAATTTTAAGTTTGTATTTAATTGATTTGAACAGGGCTCGTTATTGAACCGAATTTGTTCTTCAGGTTCTTTTGGTTCAATTGCACTTAGCCCACTAATCTCATGTTCAAAAAGAGAAATTCCATTTTTTACATTCCTTTTTATTACTTTTAATTCGATTAGATATTTATTGAAGGTTTACGTTTCATGATTAGACAAAATATCTGCAATATTTTGAGTTATCGCTAGTGCCATATTAAATTTTTCCCTATCTGATAATATTCTGTTGGGACAATCAAAATAATCAATAAAAGTTTCATCTTCAATATGATGATCGCTGTCTACATTTACATCATCTGTATCCATACTTAGTGAATTTTCAATTAAAACAATATATCTTGCATGAAAGCTAGTTTTTGAAAATATGTCCAAATTATTATATTAACTTATTATAAGAATAGACGACATGGTGCAGTAATAGAAGTATAAAATGAACACGAACTTCTTCGAAGGGAGATTGATACAAAGGGGGACCCTTATCAACTTGATTGAGAATTTCTAGCGAAAATAAAATATTAATTTTCAAAAAATTACACTCATTTTAAATAGTGTATTTCATAAAGAGTTTAAAATATATATTTTCGTTTGAATATCTCGAAAAAAAATTATTTTTTTAACCCGCTCTTCGAAGGGAGATAGATACAAAGGGGGGGGGGGACCATTATCAACTTGATTGAGAATGTCTAGGGAAAATAAAAGAATAATTTTCCAAAAACTAAACTTATTTTCAATAGTACATTTTATAAATAGTTTAAAATATATATTTTCATTTGATTGAATATCTCGAAAAAAATTAATTTTTGAACCCTCTCTTCGAATGGAGATTGATACAAACGGGGGACCCTTATCAACTTGATTGAGAATTTCTAGCGAAAATAAAATATTAATTTTCAAAAAATAAACTTATTTTAAATAGTGTATTTCATAAAGAGTTTAAAATATTTATTTTCGTTTGAATATCACGAAAAAATTACTTTTGAATCCTCTCTTCGAAGGGAGATTGATACAAAGGGGGGGACCCTTTAAATTTTAAATGATTATCCAATCGCAAAATCTTTATTAATTTTAAAAATAATGTAAATTTTTAATTTCTTCTTTAAAGGATTCTCCGACCCCTAGGCCTTCTAGCTTCTGAGCCCATGATCGCCCCCCTAAAGGATTCAGCCACCACTGGAGAGCGATACCGCCTTTGATACCAACTTTGGGAGCCTATAGTGTAGTGTATCAAATTACTGCTGGTATCTGCTCTATGAGGATTGAGGCATTTGCCTCAAAACGTTGTTTAATAAATAAATCAATTAATAAATAATTGAGTTATTCCAAAAGAAGTCAATCTAAAGTGACATCCAACATTGATATTTTAAATATTTGATATTAAAAAAATCTTTGTTTAAAAGTAATAAAAGAGCTCCAGCCCCCTGCCATCCCTACGCCCCTGGCTTCAATGCAGATTTTTTTAATCCCAATTTGTCGTCATGAAAATCTATTTCTGTCAGTTTCTCTATTTAGAGATTGAGAGACTTGAACGCCCTTTACTCATGTATTGAAATAGTCATTGTTTCTTTTTTTATTTACTATCATTTAATCTCATTTTTTCATTTATTCTCTATTAATTGTGTCTTTTCAATAGGAATGAAAGAAATGTAATTATATTGGTTTTATATGTGACAAAAGCTTAAAGCGTGGAATGGCTCAATTTCCGTCAGCGCCGCCGAGAATAAAGGCGTGCACATGATGTGTGTGTGACCTTTGGAACACCGGTGGATATGACGTACCGATATAAAACGCCAGTACCTCGCCGCGCGGGTCATTTGGGTTTCCAACAACTAATATGGAGGGTCACATCAAGCGGCCGATGAACGCGTTTATGATCTGGGCAAGGATTCAGAGAAAAGCGATTGCAAGTGAAAACCCTAAAATGCACAATTCAGAGATCTCGAAGAGGCTGGGCAAGGAGTGGAAACTGCTCACGGAACAAGAGAAGAAGCCATTTATCGACGAGGCAAAGCGGATTCGGGCGCAGCATATGCAACAGTATCCTAACTACAAATATCGTCCGAGACGCAAGCCCAAGAATAATCCCATGTCGCCGACAAGCCACAAGCTGAGTCATTTGATGAGCCCGCCACACCCGGGTGCGAACCCAGGATACCCGCCCATGCCGTCTGCCCCCAATTTGATGGCTAATTACTCCCTGCACCACGTGCCATACCCGTTGCCGTCCATCACAGCCATGTTCGGATCTCTGCCACCGCCACCACAGACCCTGTCACAACATTTCGAGCCTTACTACTATGACAGGTATCTCTATTTCAAAATAATCATCATATTTTATTTACAGAGAGTATCAAAAGGAAAGGTCTTTGACAATAAACTGATCAGGCCATCCACATAATTTTTGTTAAGGGAGAAAGGTGTAGTAGGTTCTTGGTGAAGCATATTAAATAAAGTATAGGAAACTTTTGAAATTTTTTTGGAAACTATTTAAGGTAGTTCTTTCACAAATGCAAAAATTCAAGAAGTCTTCGAAACTTAGAATATTAGTCATTAAATGCATAATACACACACTGTTAAAATTTGAAGACGATTTACTACTCAAAACATGAAATAATTGCGATAAAAAATGAAATTTTTTACATATGATAGATAGGGAAAGGGTGGGGAAATGATCATTATTTTATTTTTTTTCATTGAAGGACTTTCATCATCTTGATGAAAAACTAATATTTGTTAGAATAATATATTCGGAGTAACTAAAAAAAAATTGAAATTATTTACCACGTAGTTTTGATAAAAAAAAAAAAAAATATATATATATTTGGGCGATTATTTTAAGTATAGGGGATATAAGATCAATGACTTGGAAACGATCCATTCATAAATAGAATATAGGAGTGTAAAAAGTACAGTCACGTTAAAAAACATAACCTAAAATTTTAACACCGTTCATATTTATAGAGTGGTTACGAGACTAAAACTTTTTCTGTGGGTTGTCGCGAAAGAACCTCCTTAAAATTTAAAATATAAAAATACTAGGTAGGTTTTATATAAATAAAAGATCAGATGCTAGTTTAGCACGACTCTATATATATTTTGGGGTATAAGCCCATCTTCAGGAGTTCACAAAGGACACTGACTCCTTTGGGAACTCCTGAAGATGGGGTTATACCCCAAAATATATATAGAGTCGTGCTAAACAAGCATCTGATCTTTTATTTATGTGAAACCTACCTAGTATTTTATATTTTAAATTTTAAATAGTTTCCAAAAATAATTTTCACAAATTTTCTTTACTCCATCCACATAACTATACCCCATGCCCCCTCTCTTATATTTAATATTCAATGAAATAATTTATAATTATTTTCTAAATTTTTATTGTAAGAAGTAGTAATATTCGTAATTTTAGTTTTTCTAATATTTTTATTTAAAAATTTTATCATGTTAATTATTTTTGAGTCCCTTTCCTTTGGATCACATTCAGTTTCATATTGAAGGTCATTTCCTTAAGCTCCTATAGGGTGCATAATATGTAAAATTTCGTACAAATCAATCAAAGGGACTAGGACTTATATTGATAATTCTATTTTTGAACACCCCCTCTTTCCCCATTTTGGTCAACGAAAGTATAAATGACTTTCTTTTTCTAATATGTATTGAATGAATCCCGATTTGAAGTTGAAAGGTATAGTAGGTTACAATTTTTCCCTATATTACAAAATTTTGAAATAAATTCTTTACAAAAAATTATAAAACATTTATTAATTATAGAACTCCACAAAAAAGAAAAATAAAGTAAAAATTATTAGTGTGTTGGTCTTTGGTTGGTTTTGGGGCGCTGATTCTGAAAATTTCATAGGATAACCCAAATCAGCTCTAGTATTTCAGATACATTTGGTCAAATCTCCAAAAATGGGGATTTTCGTCTAATTTTTTAGGCGTATTAATTGAGAACAGACCTAGGTACTTGAAAATTATTAAGTTTTTTAATTTAAAAATAGCTTCAACATCCATTTATAATTTATTGCCTGTTTTTAGCTCATTGAAGATTCGATTTACAGTTAAAAAATTGAAAATTACATTATTTGAATAAAATAATAATAATAATAATAAATTCTTACAGAACTTAAGATTTAATTTTTAAATTATTTTTAAATTGTAAGGTTTTTTTAGTCAGAAACTAATAAAAGACTAATTTTATATAATTAGTGAATTAATAAAATAAATAATAATACAGGAGTTTTTTGACCGGTTATACTGGCGTCAAACAATTCTTGTGTTTAATATGTTTCACTGTAAACCAACAGCGCTTTCCTAAATGTTATAAATAATAATAATTAAATAAAATTATTTGCTGAATTAAACAAATAAATAATGATAATTAAATAAAATTATTGTCTTTTATTAGTTTGTTACTAAAAAACCTTACAATTTAAAAATTAAAAAATTGTAAATGTACTTTTTATGTACACCGAGTATAAGAAAACGGATGAGATTTCGGGCTTTCTAGTTTCAAAAATTCAGATTGAAAATTGCAGAAAATCAGGAAAAATCGATTAATCATAAAATGAGCTATTGTACAGTTTTAGCTAATAAGCTGAAATTAGACATACAAGCTTATATTTATAAACAGAACCTTTATGTGAAGTAAAGTACAGTTTTCACTTTTACTCGGATTATTATTTATTTTTGTCCTCGGGAACATAGCTCATTTTGGATTTTTTCCCTCAATTAAGTAGGGATCAGATTAAAGTCGGATGCAGCGATTCGGGCTTGCACCCGCGCTAGCTTGATTAAAAGGCATGTACTTTATCCATTCGGCCAACCTGACCCCCGACTTTTTATTACATATAAAATTTAGACTATAAAAAATAATTTTTATCTATATTTCTATAAACGAATTTTTGCCAATTTTTACATTTATTAATAATTTTTTCCAAAGAATTTATTTCTTAAATAAATAAATAAGAAAATAATAAATAATTTCTATTCAATAAATTTTAAGAAAACATAATATTCAGAATAAAAAAATGACGAATGGTTAATAAAAACTCATATATTTGAGGTTTTTTGTACGTAAAAAAATAGGCAAGATTATTCAAAAATTTCATCCTTCGTAACTCAATGGTGAACTGAATTCCTATTTTTTGTTCATTATTTCCTAATATTTAACTATAATATAATTCTCTGGCTACAATGAATTCTATTTTTTCCACAAAAATTAAATTTTTACTGAATAAAAAAAAAATTGTTTTGTCGTTCATTATAATAATTATACTATATTATATAAAAATGTCTATTATGACAATACAATATATTCCATATAGTCAGGATTATGATATATGAATGTGAATTCTTATCTCGAATTCCATCGGAGCAAAACCTGTCTGTCTCTCCTGTTCGCTCATCACGAGCTAGATCGCTTGATCAGATAAATAGATCAATCATTTTAATAAAATTTAAGAAAATTTTTGATCACTTGCTAAGCTATTTTCAAATTTTCTGATGTATTATACACAAATAAATTTTACAAGTTATATGTATTCGTTTACTCGAAATCAAAGATCTTTTTAAAATTTTATTAGGATGATTATTTTGGAGAGGGTCAAATTTTTTGAGGGGTCGTAAGAAAAAATATTTTTTTATCAAGAGGTGTTCGCTATAAAGGCCTTTTTATATATTAATAGAATCAGGCTAAAACTTTTAACTTTAAAATGACGATGTGAAAAAGCCTCAATTTGGGCGTTTTAAGTGATTTTTTTACCTATAAACGTTCAACTTAAGATAATGAAAAAAATTACCCAAAATAGCATGCTCATAAACATACTAGTATAAACGACAAACAAGAAAGATTTTGATATTTCAAGTATTTTAAAATATACCTAATATTTGAATGTTTTCTTTTCTTTTAGTACGTTCCTTATATTTTCACCTTCTTATAAAATATTTACCGGAGGCATAGGCGCCGGGAGAGGTGCATGGGGGTGCACTTGCACCTCCCTGTCATGAAAGAAAATGCACAGAAAAATATTAAGAAATAATTTGAATTTTACATTAACTTAATTGACATAACATAAATATTATACTTTTCAATCAGGGGATGCTGTCCAAAAAAGTACCCTTCATTTTTTTGAAATATTTTAATTATTTTAATCTTCGCTATTTTTTTTTTTGTAAATTTCACCGAATACGTCATCATTTTCGTTATTTTTCAAATTTAACATTAGATTTTTAAAAAATATATTTTTGGACCTTGGCCCCAAACGGATACTGCTTTGTGTGAGTGATGGTAGGAGCCAGAAATTAATTCTTGTGACTTTAACTCCACGTCGATCATCTTCCACAATGACTCACCCTGTGTGTTAAGAAAATCTTAAATTTCTCCTAATTCTATTGCTTTAAGCAAGCTATAACTTGTCTATAACACTCTTAGTTATTTCCGATCCTATAATAGATTGAGAGTTCTTAGAAATGGATTATTCCAAAGATTCTCGAATCATCTTTATTTATTCTTTTTTTGTATTTTACTATTTTAATAGTTCCTCAGTGAGAACAATTTTTTTTTTTTTGACTAAAACTCGTCTAGACTTGTCTTTAACATGCTTGAACTGTAAGATATACCAGGCAGGGACTTCAAACCTTCTATCCGCACCCTTTTTGGAAAAATCACTCATTTTAATTACCCTTTGAAACTATGCAACATTTTTATTTCATTTCGAGAACCAATATTCTTTTCAAAACAAAAAATGTTTTCTATATAGAAATATTTGAAATAATGGATAATAATTTGAAAATTAAAGATCTCCTGAAATTTTGAAGTCGACCTTATAAATTTATGAAAATTCTCTAAATGTTTGAAATTTTAGGGATCTGCAGGATCCATGGACCGCACGCCACTGATAACTACCTATAATTATAAGGATACACTATTATAAATGATATTTTATTAGTTAATAGTATAGTCTGTAGATGCAGATGCACCCCCTAAAAATAATCCTGCCAGCGCCCATGACATATATAGAAAATTAAATGATAAACTATTCATCTGTTCATATATTTTTTCTTATTAATTTTAGAACAAAGATGTAAATACAAAAAATTTTCAGAACTCAAAAATGCATCAAATTTATTGATAAGTTTAAGTGAGAATATTATCAAAAGATCAAAAAGAGCTAAGAACTCAAAAATTAGACAATTTTAAGGTATCGCGATTTTTTTCGAACTGGTGGGGCTTACAATCTTGTACTAATGTTACTTTTAAAATCATGATAGCAGAAGTTTTAGCTTGATTCTGCTCTCTAAAGAACACAATTTACTTATTAACCATTATATCTAATTAATTTTTATAGGAAAAAAGTTATTTTATTTTATATTATTTATTTTTTAATAAATAAAAAAATGTATGCATATATGATGTATTGAATTATTCCGGAAGTTGATAAATTGACATTGTATATCTATACTATATATGAATCGGCTATTATTCTACAAAACGAATAATACCATATAATTATACCTATATATAAATTCTGCCTTCACTTGTGCACATCATCACGTCTTTCAGTTTAATAATACAACATGGGATATAGGAAATTCAATACTGAATTTTTCATTTGTCTATATATAGATTGTTCACAATTAATTTTTGAATAAAAATGTAAATACAAAAAAGTAAAACTACAAAAAATCTATTGATATAATGTCTCTGTGGAAATGTTATCAAAGGTTTGAAAAATAGTAAAAACTCAAAAATTATACAAACATTGTTCATTTTGAATATTGGAGCTAATAACTTGAAATTTAGAATGAAGTTTAGTTTTTAATCCTAAATTCAAATTTTAATAGGACCTTATGATGTAATGTATTTCTTTTATTCAATTAAAGAAGGGATTTTGATAACTATATATTGGGCTGTGTCAATCTGATGATAATTCTAGCTAATATTTAAAAAAAGTGCTAGCTTTTGGCCTTACAAGACCTTAAGGAAAAACACTGAATTTTCATTCTAGAGAGGGAGCGTGAGGGTGTTAAATTTATAATTAAGTTGTATATAAAAATACTTTTATATTAATTCTTGTTAGTAATAATACTAGCTGCAAGGCCCAACTTCGACGGCCCTCTTGCTAGCCAGGGGGCTCGACTCTCCTCCCCCCCCCCTGAAACCCACCCACACCACCATCCCAATGTACAGACAAAACCTTAATTTTATATATATATATAGTTAATTTCATTGGTAACCATAACGACTGTTTTTGTTGGGGGACGGACATACATAGCTATATAGATACATACAGAGGTAGGCACAAATGTGCTTTAGTAGTATAGCATTAGCCGAGGGGTGATCCGCGATTGGAAGTAGGTGTACACCTCTTTGGAAGTATTTTGGAAGTACTTGGAAATATTTGGAAGTACAAGTGTAAGTAGGTGTACAGCATATTAGGTCGCGGTTCACCCCTCGGGATTAGCTATTATTATTCAATCCATATTATGTGTAACAGAAATAAATAAATCTACACATTTATTCTATTTTCGACCATTTGACGGTGTTAAGTCTTTATAAAATTGTAAAACAAATACAATACAAACTAAAAATTAAATTACTCGATATTTGGGGGGTCGGCTTAGGCTAGGGGTACCGTGCCAGCCTGCTAACCAAGTGGACCCGGGTTCGAATCTGACTCGAGGCAACCGGCTAAAATCTTACCCCGGGGTAGAGACAAATTTTAAAAATATAATAAGTAGTATTGTAAATTGGTTATGGCTAGAAAGGCTGAAAAGCCAAAAAAAACCATTACTAGATATATAGGGGAGGCAGACTTTGGTAATACAAACTTTTGTGTCAAATTTGAGTTCATCCTCAAATAATTTTCTTGCATTATTATTTTTAACCAGAAATCATAAACGTTTACTGTCGGGCCTATTTTGAATCTTTTACCCATCAGATTAAATTTATAACAATCTTATTTTAATAGAAGTTGTTTGCTTTTAACCTGATAGCTATAATAGATTGAATAGATCAGTGCATAGATTAAATGAGATTTCACTATTTCTAACAATAATTATTTAATTTTAGAGTTTGTTCATAAAATCAAAATAGAACTTTATTTTTATTTATTTTATTTTTCAGTGGAGATCACCTGTGGATCGCTCAGAATTTCTCCAAGCTGTGCTCCAAGAACGACATCAAAGATTACTATCCTATAATGATGAATCAGGTCATCTAATCACAACAAAACCAAACAAATAAATAAAAAGTAAAAATAAGGATTAATAATTTTATATTCAAATAAGTCAGTAAGGTAAAGTGTCATAATGCTTAAAAATTTAAATAACATTAGAATGTTGATAATACTATCCATATTAGTTCTATATTAGTATAACGAAAATATATTTTATATACCCCTAAAGATCTTTTTTGATGAAAAAAATAATAAATAAATAAAATAAAACATAATAGTTAACACAGGCCTAAGGATAAAAAAGCTTTATTTTTATATACTTTTTTACGGGTTTTGAATAAAAAATAAACTTTCATTTCTTGAGTTCTGTTCCAAGATGTAAATTGAAATATTGTTCTTAGGAATCGATAAAAAAAATATTTTTAAAATAATTATAAGACATTTATTTTGCATCGTTCGGTTTCAATCAATACTTTTTCTAAACTAGACTATAAGTATCGTACTAACACAAGCCTTACATTCATACGTTCAATTATCAATTTCTACAAACATCCTAATTAATCACAAACATTGCATTCATATATATATATATATATATATATTAAACCATATGTTTAAAAATTTGTATTGATTTTGTTTAAGAAATTTGCTTTATCATTATTTTTTAAAGCAACCCTATTTTTTAATAAACGTTTCTTGATTGTTCTATAAAAGATTTGTGTTTATATAAAAAATAAAGGGTTTAAGAAATATTTAATGTTTGTGATTATTAGAATGATTCGGAAGTTGATAATTAAAAAAGTATGAATGCAAGGCTTAATTAAATTCTAGTACAAATCTTATACTTATAGTCTAGTCTCTAATTAGTCTAGTTTAGAGCACGAGGAAGCTTCTGATGTTGACAAGATGTCGCTAAATAAACATGTTATATTTAAAACGTGGTGATGATTTAATTTTAAAAACATATTTCTAGGGGACTAGGTGTACTTATTTAAACATATGAAAACATTATACAAAATAAAATTATTTTAAATTTGTTTGCTAAATTGTTTAAATTTGTGTACTAAAATAATCCGATTTTATAAAATACGCGTCAAATAAAATGAATCTGTTTCAAAAATGTTTACTTCATATAGCATGTTGGGTCTGGGCAGAGTTTTAATCGTATAGGTTTTTTGCTAATTTTTTAAAACTGTAAAACTAGTTTAATAATAATCTATTAAACTACCCTAAATTTTATTTTTTAAGAGATTACAGTTATTATTTTTAAGTATTTAACTCTGCAATGGTCATTTCAATTAATTTTGCAAAATATCTGTTGGTTCTTAAGTTATTTTCTGTGTAGTCAAATTTTGTGTCCGTTCTAGCTCAAAAACCAATAAGAATATCAAAAAAAAAATTAATATTTACATTTGTTTATCTTGATAAAGCTGGTTAGATTCTGGTTGAAATCGAACTTACTGTTTTGATATTTTTCAAAAATAATTATTACGTTTATTCTTATTAATATTATTGGAGATTTAAAGTCGCATCGACTGCTAAAGTCATTAGCGTCAATTTTTATTAAGCCTGAGACCTGAAAGTTCACCTTTATGAATAGTTAACTAGCTGTGAAAGAAATATGATGTTGGACTTTCAGAGAGGTGAAAGAACAGATAAAGTCAAGTGGGTTGCGTCAAACCAATCATAGGACTGTGTACTCGATTGTGATGAACTAGCTGTTGAATATACGACCATCTATGACGACAATGTCAAATGTTTAACAAAATATAGTGTATCTGATGCTCCAAAATTCTATAAATGCGCCTAACATTTAGGCAATGATTCGTTTGTCTTGAATTTAAATTAATTAGCTTATCTGTGTTTTATTTTTTGGATAAGGTCAGATCTACAGTGATCCAATATTTAGAACACCATGAAATCCTTCTTTCTAACAATGATCAGATGAGTATACTATATATAGCCTTTTGAATGTAATTTATAATTCCAGTTCACTGGTCAAATTGTTCAATTTACTAGAATAAAACTTCTGGGGTTTTTTATTATAATCAAATTATTTTCATTTTTTTGTTAGCCTTTTCCAATCTTGTTTAATTCTTTTATACTCTGTTTTTTAGGATTAATTGATTTAAAATCATTATAATTGGGGCTTTTTTATAGCTTCAGAAGTTAAATATTTACACCAGTGGGTGTTCAACCTTTTGGCTTACACGGGCCACATTTGAATAAAAAAATTATCTCAGACCGCGTATAAAATATTTTATTATAATTCTATTGATATTTGTTATTCAAAAAAAGATAGTTAATAATGTAGAAATAAGAGCTTTATTATTTTTTTAGCTCATAGTGAGCTTCTAATTTTACTTTTCGTAAATTTTATACTTGAAAATAGCTTCTCGTATATGTAAATACATACCTATATACTTACAAATAGTGATATTATGTATTAGTATTTGTTTATATTTTTTCCTGGCTAGATAATTAATATTAAATTCTAATAAAGAGACAATATTCAATTTTTCATTCAGATTGGTATCTAATTGTTGTTCTAGAACATTCAATCAGATAGTTTGCAAGTAGAAAATTTATTTCTAATAAAAATGGAGTCGACAATAGACCAAAATGATGATTATTTTTTCGGAAATCTAGTTCCAGATTCAAAATTTAAAATTAGCACTTTTATTTTTCGAAAAATTCACAGTAGATTTTTTTCGACCAAGTCGCCAGCGACTATGACTTTCTATAGTTTAAATGAGTGTTTACGCACATGGTTGCTGGTCGCATTGTGCGTAAACACTCATTTAAACTATAGAAAGTCACAGTCGCCGGCGACCAGTCGACAGTGCGTAATAGGCCTAAAGAAGGATATGAGGAATGATAATTTATGTTTTAAAAAGGCCACGTATATAATAATCCCTGACTATCCATTATCTATTGACATGTAAGAACGTGCAAAGAAGAAAGACAAGTCCTGACAAGTTTTAGTCCAAGAGAGAAATTATCAATTAATTGTGATTGTTCTAGAAAACCCCAATTCCTTGTCTCCTTGTACTAGAATGATATAACTATAGACTTGGTTAGTATCGTAGCATATAAATTACTGAAATAATAAATATTTTAGAAAATGAAAATATGAGAAGAAGAAATAATTTTAAAATATTCGAAACTTCATTATTTTTTTATCTTATATTTTTATTCTTGAAAAAAACTTCACGTATTGTACAAATGTACATTCATATTTCGAAAAAGGGAATAAATTTATCTTTACATATAAATCTCAATGTTTTAAGGAAGTTTATGATTTTATTTTGGGCTCCAATCATTGCAGTGCTGGGCAGCATGCGGCCTGCGGGCCACGGATTGGACACCCCTGTTTACAGTATAAAATAAATTTTTCTAAGCGCATTTTATCTAGAGATAGAAAGGTATTTTTCTGCTGAATTCTTTTTTAATACTCTTGGTTTTTTAGAAGTTATGGATTTCGTTTTCTGAAAATTGTCAGAATCTTCTTGATTTTTTCAATTTGGATTGCTATTTACTGGCGATAATTTTTATTTATTATCAAAGAATTTCATATTAAAATGAAATATTTTCTTAGAGTATGTTCTCTTCTTGAAGATTCTTATTTATTAGGTTTTTACACGGGCAAATTGGTGCATTTTTTCCCTAGGATAGAATTGTAAGATTTCTTAAAGGCGCCTAGTAGTTAGGCAACATGACATGAATGGCATTTTAAGAGAGAAAAAACGCCTGAACTGGAATAGGAAACAAAATTTTCCTATTGTACCCGTTAATTAGGAAATATTTAAAAAAATTTTGATTAATTTTTAAGTGTTAGAAGTTTTGTATTGCATTCTTTTTTAACTTTTAGTTTTTTAGGAGTTATGAATTCTCTAACATCTTGTCAAATTTTTTGACTAGGAGTAGTTGTTTGCTGGAACATCTTTTTCCTTGTCAATTTTAAACGAAAAATTTTCTTTATTAATAAGGAATAATTAAATTAATACACTCAAAGATTATGATAAAGGAATAATCAAAGAGCGTGTGTCTTTTGGTTAAAGAGCATTTTTTCTTTAATAAGTTCTAGCATTTTTTGTTGAAAGCTACAATAAAATCGTCTGTATGATTTCACCTACCATATAGGCAATATAGAATATTTCTTCTTCTGGAATTTTGTTAGTAATTGAAATTAGATTAGTTTTGTTATTCCGAGAGTTCTTCGGAATTGTGTCCTGAGCAGGCTCTTCTGATATTACAAAACCAAGACATTTTTTTGACCTATTGTTTTCTTGTTCTTTATCTTGCCATGCATAGTGTGTGTAATATATATATGGGTCTGTGTAGCCTAATTTCAAAGTACTCCAGTTCATGATGTTTGACACTGACAAGGAGGAAGATTTTTCTAGTAAGTTATAAATTATAATTAACTGGATTACATGAACCGCATTTTTAACAAACTAATAATAACATCTGGACCGGTATTGAAATCCGAGTTTTCTTTTGGTCTTTTTATACATCTTTAAATCCTAATGGATTTTCCTTAAGATGAACCCAAGTTCATGGTTGAATTAGGGTTTACATTCTTTTAAAATCTTTTATCTTCGAAATTCCATATGTTGAGATTTATCTTTGATTCTTAGAGCTATAAATTTAAATCACATATTTTCTTCATTAATTTTGAACAGGGATAAAATCAAAGTTTTTATATATTGGCGAAATATCTTCATAGTGAATAGGAGTTGTTAACAATTTTGTTGAATTTCCCTCTATAGTCTTAATTTTTTGTTGAATTCTTTTTTAATATTCTGTCTTGGTCTCTAACGATTCTTAGACGAAATTCAGAGTTCTGTGAAGCATCATTTCTTGAAAGACCATATTTCTTTGTATAGATTTTGCTACCAAGATTTCATATCAAAAAGAGCCTAGAGAAATAGCTTTTACCTGAATTTAAATTAGATTACATGAATCCTTTTTTAGAGTATGATCTGATCTATTTTAATCGGAAATACAATTATTTTGCAATCAAGGGCAGAGATGTACCCAAAACTAGAGAAAATTCTTCGGTTGCTATTTTTGGTAGTCATGAGGCTTCGTTTTATAACAACTCCTAATAAAATATTATTTTCACGGATGAATATTTTTATAAGAAAAATTTAATCAACTCAAAATTTCTTTTATGCAATTAGTAAATATTATTTTTCGTGAAGCTCCCTATATCTTTGAACTTCTTAAATATTTCATCTCAAAATGATCTCACTTTAATTTTAACCAGGATGGGCGCATTCCCATTGTAATAATAACTAAGCCTGATTATCATCATTGGCAAGACAGTCATTTGTGAGTCCTAATCTTCCTAAACATTGTCATAAGGGTGATTAATTGGTTTGCTAAGGTACTGTGAATTCTACCCCAAACAAACATCTGACATTTCTGGAGACAACAAGAAAATGGTGTGACTTTTTTCGTTAACACCTTCTTTAAATAATTTTTTCCTTAATTAACTGTTATTTCCAAATTGTATAATCTAAACTTATTCAGGAGATTTTAAAATGCATTTCCTCGATAGAAGTATAACACAGATCAGTTTTTTTTATGAACAGAGTCGTTTCCATGATATCCGTCTCACTACATTTTGTTGGAATCAAGTGTATATTTTTACGAGCTAGGGGAGCAAACACTACACTCAACCCCTTTAGTCGCCTCTTACGACAAGCAGGGGATACTGTGGACTAATTCTAGCCCCAGTCCACAGGGGTATTTGATAAATCATTATCATCATAATCATCATGGAGTATACAGTTCTAAGACTAGTTTGACTCAACCACCCGACTCTACACAACTATGTATATCCGATGTCAAATCTTAAACATCTCTAAAAGAACCGCATTCCATATCTTTGATACTATTGAAAAGTACTAATTAAAACAAAAATGCAGATTTCTTTTTTCAAATAAAAATCTCAGGAACTGTCTAATGCTATTTAGAATATTATTAGTTGAATATTTTTTTGAGAAAATTGCAAAACCCAGTTAAATATAAAAATTCTAAATTAGGAGAGTTGTTTTCAAAATATTTGTATTTTATCTACCCTCTAATGATTGTGTAAGAAGTTTCGATCCCTAAGAATTTCTATAATATGTGAACTAAATTTTCTGATCATTTTGGAAATTACCAATTTTAATTTTTCTGCTTTCTTTTAATTAAATAGTCATTTTCTAGCTTCTCATTGAAATTTTTAATAATTATAATACTATAGTTTCTATTACATTTTTTTCCTTGTCCATTATAGTCTGCATTAAAATCCTTATAGATAGTCCAAAAATGTCTCCATTGAAAGCCATAGACAGGTCCTAGGTCACCTTCTGTGCGATCTGTTAATCCAATGGAATCTAAATATTCTTTTGAGCTGTTCCCATCCCAAATGAAAAAGTTTTTCTCTTGTAGTTCTTTGGCATTCGTCGATCCTCTAATAAACCAGAGTAATTCTTCAACAACGCCTCTCCAAAAAACTCGTTGAAGTATTACTCTGGTTTATTAGAGGATCAACGAATGCCAAAGAACTACAAGAGAAAAAAGTTTTCATTTGGGATGGAAACAGTTCAAAAGAATATTTAGATTCCATTGGATTAACAGATCGCGCAGAAGGTGACCTAGGACCTGTCTATGGCTTTCAATGGAGACATTTTGGGGCTATCTATAAGGATTTTAATGCCAACTATAATGGACAAGGAGAGGATCAAATTATAATAATATATATGTGCAAATTTTAATTTTTGATTACTATAACTTTTAACTAACATAATAATAAAATTCACAACATTTTGATCATTTCATCGGTTATCATTTTTAAGTGTAAGATACCCTGGCAACTTTATAATTCTCCGGTAGAGCTTTGCCAGGTATTTCACACTTACAAACGACAACCAATGAAGTAATCGAAACGTCGTGGATTTTTCTTATAACATTAGTTTATTAATAAATATATATATATAATGCATAATGGAGTTTTTAATACAGATTTATTATAAATGATAAAATCAAAAAAGTTTTAATTAAAATATTTGAACTCTTAATATACTGGTAATACTATCTGAAAAAGCTTTAATATCGTAGACCTCTGTAACTATTAATATATATATATATATTTATATATATATATATATATTTAGTAACAAATTTAGAATAATGTGAATTATGACCAAGCCGAAAATTTTTCTGTTAAGATGAAAATTAAACATTAACTATTCTTAACTATATATAATTAAAACAATATATATATATAATAATCTATAAATTAAATGTGTAACACTTAATACTACAATTAGGAAATAGATAAAAAATATTATATTCACATTAATTTAATTATATTATTTTGGAAATTTTTGGAGAACAAAGTAAAGTTATTTTATTCCTCTCAACCCAAAGTAATACCTTGAAATGAATGATTCATAATCATCCTTAATATATAAAAAACTAAGAAAAATATTAAAAAATTAACAGCAATTTGACAATATTTTACAAAAAGATCATTCCCTTCATTTCAAACTATTGAGCAGTGCACAGAGTAGACCTATTCTAAGAGAATATTTTAAGCACCAAGGAAAGAAAACTCACTAGAATAACTAGACATTTTTTCCAGTGGAGAAAAAGTTAGAGTCTTTTCATTTAAATTGCTCATCTCAGGGGCTTTAAATCCCAGAAAAAAAGATGTCGTTATATAAAGAAGCCAGCTTCTCTTTTCAAATAGCTCGCAAATGTACCATAGAGTGTTACCCAGAGCTGTTCGTCCTAGAAAGTAGCTAATGTATAAATATTCTTACTATTATCAATATTTAAATTTTTATTAATTAATATTTTGTTTTATATACACATTTATTTAATGTTATTTTTTTTAACTTGTAGTTCATTAATAAAGTTCCTATATTAAATGTTCCTATCTACTTAATATATATTCAAACCAATTTTTGTTATCTATATTCTATATTTATATATTCAGACACAAATCAAATTATATTTTATTATTTGTAACGTATATAATTGTGTAAAGAACGAATAAAGATTCTTTTGACACGTGTCAATTAATTTTTTGTGTTTAATTTTTAATTTATAAGTCACCCTATTTGTATTTTAGTGCTAATATAAAAAATAAATCTTTCAAATGTTTTACTATTACTAAGATGGAATTTGTTTATTAGGAAATTAGGTACATCATCTACATATTATAGCTCACTTCTGGCATACTGATGGTTACTGTAAAAGCTTAAGAAAAATATAGATTGAAAGTAATGGAAGGCAGCCCAGAGGTAGTGAGGAAAGAAAAATTAACACATATAAAATAAAGTGTAATTTATTGGAATCCTTCCTCCTTTCCTTTCAAACCGACGTTTCGGAGGATTTTTCCCTCCTTCTTCAGGGTTTCCATTACTTTCAATTAAAATTTCTACCAGCCCGTCTCTCTCCAGAGAAAATTTCGTTGCAGAAAAATATAAAATTTTAAAAGTTTATTTTTTAAAATTGGTGAAGGATAAGAGAAACCCCTATTTCTTGTGTAGAAAGTAGCCCCATAGAGTAATATAGAGTGAAAGGCTGTCGTGTATAGAAAAAGCGCTCTCTAGCGACTACAGGGCGAAAACTCTTAGTTCTTAAGAACTATCCAAAGATCATAGAACATTCAAAGCCTTTGACATAGATTAAAGATACGTATCCTTTATGTTATATATATAAGCGTATTTTTTACTCTTGGTAATGTCACCAAAATTTCCCCCGAAGAGAGCGGTTTCCGCCATTTTATTGCCCAATGATTTTGCCCTGGTCTCGCCAGAGAGCTCTGTAACTTGTATACGCTAAAATACATTGGGTCCTTATGGAGCCTTCCACTCTATATTACTCTATGAGTAGCCCTATCTCAAAAATCTAAGTATATAAAATTTTAAATTCATATTACTGTACAATTGAAGTGTTTTGGTTCAAGTGACTATAAGCACGGGAATGGGAGAAAAAAGGTCGCGAAAAAATTAAAATGATTATATCTCCAAGCCAAGGAAAACTAGAAAGATGAAGTATAACAATGAGATAGTCGCTTGTATTAAAAAATGCGAAAATTTCACAGGGCACTCAAAATGCTAGAAGGGATGCAAAAAGTTAAAATTAGTAAATTCACAGGAAAATAAGAAAGCTGATATAATCAATAAGGAGAGTGAGAGAGAGGTCTTAATTTAAATGTGTGTGTGTTAATCCACGAGGGCTTGAAATAAGAGAAGATTTCAAAAAAATTAAAATGGAAATGTGAATAGAACCACTGGTATTTTTAAAGAGAACTATGACTTAATATTTTGAAAAAATATACTTTAGAATAAATGTATTAATTTTTAAAGATGATAATAGTAAGAAAATAATATTATAAGCAAAGCAAAGGACTATTTATCTAATTAGTTAAGTATAGTAGTATGTGAATACAACATGAGTAGGACTAAAACAAGTTCATAACTTTCCCAATAGAGGTAGTTGGGAGAATAAATAGATATCATGGGCAGGGGAGCTAAGACCCTGAAGTTTTCTGAACTATTCCAGAATAGTAAAGGAGTACCCTACCGGTTATCCGGTCTAATAAAGCCAATAAAAATGTTGATATCGACGTTGAATTTACTCCTTCAGAGTATAGAAAAATTTCATTTATTTTTAGAAATGTTAAGATGAATACAATTCATTATCAAACAACTTTTTATTTGTACGTCTGCCTGGATTTCAATTAATAAAAATTCCAAATATTTAGTTTTAATAGAGCGAATTCAATGCGAATTCACCCCCTGATATCTATTGACAGACATCATTCAGTAAACCACATTTTTCTTCCTTATAAGAATTGAACGAATGAAACCACATGAACTTGAGTAATGAAAAGTGAAGGGTTTGTGCCTTATGAACAAATAAGAGCACATAAACAGTAACAAATTAAATATTGTTTATATTTTGGTTGAATACTGTGGTGATTGTAAATAGAAAAATATTACTTATTAGCTGTGCGCAACTAGATTGTACTTATAAATAAATTTAAAAAAATATGTTTGTTATTTACCTATTATGGCCATCCCAAGTAGTTGCTAATTTTCCCAATATCTACTAAAGAAATTTTATCTAGAGAATTGCAATAGGTAATTGATTTTGAGCAAATAAATATCAATAATAATAATAAACTTTTTAATATAGTAATGGATCAAATCATTGGAGAAATCAAAAACCTAAAAGGATATTGCCTAGGGGACGAGAATTTAACATGCGTTTGCCACGCAGACGATGCAGCATTCGTTACATAAGATGAATTTTCCTTCCAGCACCTACTGTATAAATTCAGCTGTGTTGCCCATAAATTCGGTCTCACCCTGTCAATCAAGAAGACCAAAAAACTCACAATCTCTAAATCACCACTTCGATGTTAAAACTACAACTATACGATACGATTGTCGATCAAGTCATGTCCTTCAATTACCTTGGAATCCAAGTGACCTCTCATCAAGACTTAGAAACAGACGTAAAACATCAAGCAATAAAGGCCTCGAAAATATCGGGTTGCCTTAACAGTGCAATCTGGTCAAACCAATATTTAAGAACGGAGGCCAAGGTACGTCAATATTAACATACGAGGCTGAGACTAGACCCGACACTGCAAAAACTTCTCAATTATCGGAAACAACTGAAATGAAGACATTGCGAAGGATAATGAACGTGACCAGGCTCGATAGAATCAAGAGTGAAGATATTAGAGAAAAATGTGGAATACAAAAGGTTGGAGAATGGATCAAGAGAAGGACAGAATGGTATGCGCATGTGGGAAGAATGCCACAAGACCGACTGGTAAAGAAAGTGATGACGAACAAGAAGTAGAGGTCGTCCCAAGAAGAGATAGTATGACGATCTGGAAGAAACAAACCTATAGGTTTAAAAACAAAGAGAAGATGGTGGTAGAAAGCTCATTATTCTGCTTATTTCAAGATCCGGTCTATGAATGAGTTTAATTTAAGAAAAAACTCAAATCTATCAAAATTTTTCTAAATTTCAATATCGAAATACACGTATAATATTAGAAATAAATTAATAAACTTGAGGAAGAGAAAAACAACTCAGGAAAGTTCTTTTTCATAATATCGTACAAACATCTGTCTTCTCTTTCCTCTTCTGATTTATTTCCTATTTTTTTCTTATATATATATATATATATTTATACCATTAAAAAAAATATTTATTAGATTTATTATCTGAATGTTTATCCCAACTTGTTTGCTTAAAATCACACTAACATATACATATAGATATAGAGTTATTATTTGAAAAATTCTTCAGTAACTTTATTTATTAGAAAAAGCTAAAAAATATTTAAGTAAAGGTGAGTGAAGATTTATTTTGACAAGTTGTCGTCCCACTGCTGCTGCTTGTTAGCTGATTTTATTTATTCTTGCTACTTTTTTAATAATATATTCATATTTGTAGATTATTTTTATATATATACATATAGGAGGGTGAATAAAAAAAGAGGGGTGGCGGAATAAATCAAATTCAGACAATTTAATAGCCGAAGATAAACTTGAAAAAAAAGTTTCGAGTTAGAATAAATATAATTTATAGAATAAAACAGATTTTATTGCTAAAATATATTTTTTATCAATATCCATGAATGAATAGATATATTTTGTAGTAATCTATTGCATTTATTTATTATATTAATAAATAATAACGCATGGAATTAGTAAAGTTTATGTAGAAGCCAATTAGGATAGGATTTAAAGATTGGTCCATGGAAATTCACAGAAAATATCCTAAGGTGGGTGGAAGCAAAATCCAATTATATGGGAAACAGATAAAAACTAAAAAGTCAGATAATAGTGGTTTTATTTTAAGATACTACAATTTTCCCGCAACTAGTTGAGATAATAACTTGAAATTTAGTCTAATAAGAGTATATAGGCAAGGTTAATAAAAGAAAAGTAAAAATATTTTCCAAAAAATAAATACTAAATATTTTAGAATTTTTCCTTTATTTTTTTACCCCTTTAATTTTTTTTAGTCTTAGTGAGGTTTTTCATTTTAAAACTAAACTTCATACCAAATTCCAAGTTATTAGCTTCAGTAGTTCAGGAGAAATTGTGATATCTTAAAATAAAAACTTAGTTAATTGAAAAGATTTTGATTTTGATAATAAAATTTTCTTTATAAAACCAAAATGAAAATATTGGCCCTTCTACCAAACTCAATCAAATTTTTTATACATAATCCGTGGGCCCCCAGAAGACTAAAAATGCAAAAACTAACCTCCTCCCCTACATGATTATAAATAATTTTATTAAATATTAAATATAAGTGAGGGCCCAGGTTGTATGGTAATGTCAAATGGATGGCCACATCAGAACCTGTCAGTTTATTTTGTAACAGTATATGTATTAAAATTTTTATATTTACCTACTTGTAGGTATACACATATATATGTTTGAAAAACATGTAAGTTACAAAAAGAAAAATAATTGGACAATGACTTTCTTAATTTTTGGCTTGGATTCGTAGCACCAATAAAAAATGTTGAATACCTTAATAAGCCATCAGTTGATTAAAAGACGTCCTCCAGCAACTGGAAATAGCTCCCGAACTAGATATCGAACGTCCTCCATTCTTATCAAAAAATGTGCATTCTAGGAGGGTGAAATATGAAAACAAATAATTATAAAAATAAATGGATTATCTTTGCTCAAAAATGAAAAAGTGAAAAATAAGATACTCAAAATAAAATTAAATTTTGAATAGTTTATTATATTTAAATTTATTTTTAGCACATGCTTGGAGATTATGACCATCTACAAAATTTACAGAGAGCGCACCGAGTCTTGAAGTTTTCACTTTTCTCTTCATTTTGTTTTTACTTTAGGGTCCATCCACAAATTACGTGCACACGTTAAGTGGGGGTGGAGGGAGTTAACAAAAGTGTGACATTAGCCTATATCTATCAGAGGTGAGGAACCTTTTTGTTTTAAAGGTCACTTTGAAAATGTCCATTTACAAAGAAGGCAGCATATAACAGTTTTGAATAGATCTAATTTTGGAAGTAATTTTTATAGTTTTTAGTTTCATAAATACATTCAAAATCTACATGAATATGTCTATTCTCTTAAAGATTTCTGCTCTGTGATTCTAGAATTCCTAGTATATGCTCTATATGGTAGAATCGTTCTCCAGATTTAATTTCTATAAAAGAATTAAGATATGGTGACATAAATACATTCAAAATCTACATGAATATGTATAGGCCCTTAAAGATTTCTGCTCTCTGATTCTAGAATTCCTAGTATATGTATAGTATAATCGTTCTCCAGATTTAATTTCTATAAAAGAATGAAGGGATGGTGACATAAATACATTTAAAATCTACATGAATATGTATAGGCCCTATAAATTTCTGTTCTCTGATTCTAGAATTCCTAGTATATGTATAGTATAATATAATCGTTCTTCAGATTTAATTTCTATATAAAAATGAAGGGATGGTGACATAAATACATTCAAAATCTACATGAATAGGTATAGGCCCTTAAATATTTCTGCTCTGTGAGTCTATAATTCCTAGTATATGTTGTATAAAATAATCGTTTTCCAAATTTAATTTCTATAAAAAAATGAAGGGATGGTGACCCATGATTTCAATTTACACTGGTCAATAACGAGTTGTTGAGTCGAATACCGAATTATAAGTTAAGAAAGTTCCTGTTCAATATATATATATATATATTCTAGTTAATAACAAGAGAAAAAATACAAAATGCAATTGACATTCAATCAAGAAAACTGTAGTCTGCGTGTGTTAATAAAAATCTTAATTTTTTTTGTCCGGCACTCTCCATTTTTCGGGTGTCAGGTTCGACGTCGCCGTCGCCGTCAACAGGAGCAAAAGGAATGAGGGAGTCCTCCATTCTATCCGTTATCAGCAGCAGAGCTCAACGTTCTTTTAATATCTGTCAAATGCACACTGAATTTAAAGAGAGGCTTTCGAAAGAGAGCCTTTGTGTTTGTTATCCCTTCAAACCTGTCGGCGAGAAAAAAGAATGAAACCTGGCGCAAAATACAACGACGACATTTCGATTAGATCCCTAACACTACCAAACCACCTCCGATTTTTTGACACCCCAATTCAGCTACTCCTTTTTTTCACTGGTTGAAACTCCCTTCAGACTAAAATAACATAAAAATTTTGGGAAATTATAAAATAAAATATGTTAGTAAGAAAGATTTGGTTAGAAGAGAAAATAGAAATAGAAAATTAAATAATGTGAATGACCCAGTGATTCTAAAATCTACAATGTCTTAAAATCTTCTGACATATCATAAAAAAAATAAAACAAAAGGTATAATGTGCCTTGGGTAGTTGTTCAAATTTGTTACAAGTAGTTCTCTTGAGTCGGGTTGACCGATTGGTTAAAGTGCATGCCTTCTCTCAGGGCAAGGCATGATTTAGGATCTTAGGGACTATAGGCTTCACCTGTCGTGCACCCCTCCCCCCTACGTTTCTAAATATGGAAATATAAGTATTACGATTTTTCCATAAAATTGCAATATTCCACCTTAAACATAGATGTTTTAAAAGTAGCTTTTCTGAGAAAGAATGAAAAAAATGAAATAAAACAGGAACACACTAATTTAAATTCGAAGAAAACAAAAATAAGCCTCAACGATAAGAGTTTAGTGTTGGATGGATTACAAAGGATGTAAACATAGCTAAATAAACTGCAACGGATCGTTGCTAAACTTTATCCAAATTCATTAGAAATATTAATATGTTCTAGAGTAAAGTGCTTTAAAATATAATTTTACTAAAAACTTTATTTAACCTTTTTTGTGGTCCCCAAGGTACTTAATTAGGATATTAAATTTCATAAAAATTGGTCAAGTCATTTTCAAGATATTTAGAAAAAACTAAAAAAGTACTGAAATAAAGTACTAATGTTTGTGGACCGATATGTACCAAAAACTAATCAGCGCTTCATTTTGTTAAACTAATGGTAGGTTTTCAATTTCATTTTAATCAGCGCAAAGGTGTGGAAAAAATCGTGGACGAAAAAAACGATAACACACACACACACATACATCCATCCATCCGCATGCACTTCCAAAAAAATGGCACTTTTTGGCCTCTCGACGAGATTCCAGGTAATTTTTGGCAAAACCGTCACGTGCTAAAATTCAATCTCATTGAATACTTCAATTTGTGACCTTAATTGAGTCTATGGGTTCCGTAGTCTTTACCTGAGGACCCTTTGAAGTCGCGCTTGCCTCGAGAGCGATACCAATACTTTCTCCCATGCTTCGCATTGGATAAAGTAAAAACAACAATCGACTTATTTTTCTTATTACTCAGTTGTACTTTGCCTTGACTAGATACTATACTCTACTCGAAAATGCCGAAAAGTTCGCAATCTCTTACTTTCAAAGTAAAAGTGTTGATTTTAAGTTCCTTTAAATTCGCCCCCAATACGTCTGTGGATGTGGACCGCTCCTTTTCATCATATAAATCATTTTTAAGTGACCGTAGACATAATATCCTGAAGATAATTTAAAAAAATACTTGTAAACATAAATTATTCTCATGACAATCAAATTTTAATTATTTTTGAGATCCTTTGTTAATTATTTCTTTTTTTAATGGCCTTCGAGAACTATAGTCCATTTTGGCCATTGAGTGTTCGTGTGTGTGTATGTATGTGTAAATTATTGTAGGGGTCAGATTATAGCCGGTCAAATTTTGCATTATTTATTAATTAATGTATTATTTGTACATGTCAATAGGAAGAGATGGTTAATATTAAAAAAACAAAAGCAATACAATCGTTTTCTGTTAAACAACCCCTCCTCTCTTCCCGTATTTTTTCGTTTTTTGAAACATTTTATTTCTTATTCAAGAACACCTATTATTTTTTTGAGTTTAAAGATTTTTTAATACATTATATTAAATGTATTGATAATTTTGTGCAATTTTTTACGCAATAAATGTGCATATTTGACACTTAGGGCCGGTTGTATGTCGCAAAATAAATTCTTTTTACCACTAACCAACGGTAGATGGTAAATGGAGGACCTGGGATGGCCAATCAGATGACAGGCACTGAAAAGTTCCTGTCATCTGATTGGCCATCCCAACTTCCATTTACCATCTACCGTTGGTTAGTGGTAAAAGCATTTACTTTGCGACATACAGCCGGCCCTTAGTGTTTGTAGCTTACTTAATCATTTTGTTCCTTTTATAGCATTCCTTCAAATATATGGTAGTCTTTTTGTCTTCAATTTTAATTTTTAGTGCATAAAAATATTTATTTGACTATCATTTACTTCATATTTTTGCATATTTCAACGTATACTCCATATTACTTGCTATTTCAGCATTTTTAACTGCATATTTTCGCAGTTTTTACTGCATAAAAATCCGGTCTCTACTTATAAATATATATATGTAATCTCCATGGGCGTAGTTAGGGGGGGGAAAGAGAGGCAGTACCCTCCTTACAAAACTCATCCCCCTACCTCTAGAAAAATAAAAAATCCATTATTTCGAGGAATCCCTAATGTATTATTATAAATTATTTCGTTAATTCCAAAATTTGTCAATTCTACTAAAAGTTAGTTGATCTTTAATAGGATTCCCGAAATTGAAACCTTGTGGTGGCTAATCAGCTGGCCATCTGCACCCCCCCCCCCCCTAGGAAAACTTCCTAAATACGCCAATATCTCTAAAACTCTCTTTTTTATTTTTTAGACGCCTGATGAAGCCTAAATAAAATTGGCGAACGTTGTGTAAACCAATGTGAATTCTTTGATTTTTTAGTTTCTTAACTTTATACCTGCAAATGTACCTATATCATTTATAAAAAAAAAATGGGTTAAAAAATTGACACCATGTATAAGCAAAAAAAATCTATAAAATTTAATTAGTAAAAAGTTTTATAAATTTAAAATAGTAATTAATTTATTAGCTCTTTTTTCAGGAAATGTAATCCGAAACGACAGGAAACTACGTTGGTTTTTCTATAAGACTTGTCTCTGATATTTTTTTGATAGTGGTTTAGTATATTAAAATTAATTGTATCACTATAATGTGTCAAGGTGTTAGTTTGGAATATTAAATGGATGTCACGTGACGTGGCAAAGTGTCATCCGAATTGAAATCAATCATGAATGAGAAAGAAAGCGCGAATCGAATCGTGTTGGTCGAAAGACAGGGAGGGGTGTTGTTGTGTTAGTGCGGGGGCGGCTAATTCCAGCCAAGTCATTCCAGATGGTGTTACCTTCCAGGTGAACCTTTCACACACAATCTATTTTCAGAGCATTGCATGTTTATTTTAATATACGATGCCTGGGAAAAGGACAAGCAGAGGTGCCGATACCAATCATAGATTAGCAACTGCTGATCTATTCAAGGCAAGCATTTAATCTATAAAATAGGGATTTCCTTGTATATTTAGAGACGAAATCAAAAAAGGTGGTCCTTATACAAGGAAGCACTTTGGAAGATTTGTTATGTGAATTTTTCTCTAAAGAAAATCAAGAGAAATAAATAGTCATCTACTAAATCCGAAGTGTGATGGATTTTTTTATTATAGGTAAAGAGAAACAAAGAGGTCTCTGCTTTAAGCAAATAAACATACAGACATACCAATTTATCAAATATATATGGATGCCACCCAAAATCCCGAAAATTCAAAATCCCGACAAGCAAAAATTGCAACAAGTGATTTTTTATAAATCTTTTTGATATTTTACCAAATATATATATACTATCTATATGTATTTGATTATATTAAGCTAATTAAGACAAAAAGTACATATCAAATATCAAAATAATAAATAAATAAAATAAATTTTATCAATCTTATTTATACCTATTTAAAAAAATATATAAAAAAACAAATGAATAAATTAGATTTTATTAAATTTGTAAAAATACAAATTTCGCCCCCCCCCTAAGAGGATTGACTCTAAAATTCTTAAAATTATATTATGTTATAATCGAAATAAGGGTTAATAATATTATTTTCTTAAAAATTTTAAAATTTGTATCGGGCATCTAGGACAAAACAGAAGTGTACTTTCCCTCCCGGCAAAAAATTTTTAATCGACTTTTTAGCAACAAAAAATCTGACTGCTCTAAGAGTAGGTGAAATGAAAATTTCTTTAAGCTGCAACAGAATCGAATTTCATGTCACTAATAATAGTTTCGTTTCATTCGGTTTTTTAAATAATCTTTTTTATTCTAATTTCTGAATTTATAATTGGATATATCTTTTTTTAATTTGACTTATTTTTACCTGGCAATGAAGCCCTTATTACGTAGGGGTTGTTATAGCATCGAAATAACTGTTAAAAAATGTATCGAGCACCTAGGATCAAATAAGAGTTTCTTATCCCGTAAATTAATAGTGGGCTCCAACAACCCTTACCTAATAAGGGCTTCATTGCTATGTGAAAATAAGTCAAATTAAAAAAATATATTCAATAATAAATTCAGGAATTAGAGTAAGAAAAATTGTTTAAAAAACCGAATGAAACGAAACGATGATTCTTGACATGAAACTTGATTCTGTTTGGACTTGAAAATTTTTTTAATTTCATCTACTCAGATTTTTTGTTGCTAAAGTCATTGAAAATCTTTTTAGGCAGATCAAACTCTTGTATGGTCCTAGATGCCGGATAAGAATTTTAAAATTTTTGAGAAAATAATATTATTAATCCTTATTTCGATTCTCCAACAACCTCTACGAAATAAGGGCTTAATTGACAGGTCAAAATAAGTCAAATTAAAAAATTATATCCAATGATAAATTCAGAAATTAGAGTAAGAAAAATTGTTTAAAAAACCGAATGAAACGAAAGGATGATTCGTGACACGAAACTCGATTCTGTTGAAGCTTGAAGATATTTTTCATTTCACCAACTCTTAGAGCAGTCATATTTTTCGTTGCGAAAAAAGTAGATGAATAATTTTTTGTTGTGAGAGGAAACTCCTGTTTGCTCCTAAAAATTGAGATAGAGAATTGAAACTTGGGGGATATTTTATTTATTTATTTCGAACCATATGAACCACTGAGAGGATAATAAAATACCCAAAATAAGGACCAGCCTAATATAGAAGTATATGTTTATTTGAATCAAGCAGAGGAAAACATCATTCATTTCTCGTTATAATGTTTTTAATTGCAATAATACAAAATGAACATATAGAGGTTCTTATCTATTGAATGTTTTATTGTTGTATATAAATATTCCTGAATCGGGCTAGCTATAAAATGCTGACCCAGAGAGAGAGCTGAGTCGGGACCCCTCTGTTGAAATATTTTTTTAATAAGATGTTGAGGGTTGTTTGATTTATGATTTGACTAAGTGCGGTGGAGACGACGACGAGGACGACAACACAGCAGAATACTTGAAAAAAAATAAAGCAAAGGGGTGGAAAACCAACAAAGTGAAACAGAAAGCCCACCCCCTAGTTCCTGCCCCTTGGGACGCTTCAGTGAATTGGAAGAGAGCCCATCGGCCGCGACCCCTGCGGGTACAAATCCTAGGGGTGCATATTTATCTAGTCAAACAATATGTTGCGAATAATATCTGTCACATCGACATCAATTATTACAAATCTCTTTATCGGAAGTGATTTATTTATCTATCGGATGATCGAGGATTGTTCTTTGTAGTTGAGGGCGATATATCTCAAGTATTATATAATATAAACAAACGATTAATTTTTTTGAATAATACTTTTATCAAAAAAAAAATTATATCCTATACTTTACCGAGCAATAAAATTAAGCATTTATTACGGGAAAGTACTATAATCATTGATATGCTTATTTCCATAATAAAATTCAAATTGTATGCTACCTGCTATCCTAGCAAGCGATAGGAAAAAAATATTACAAGATGAATTACCAGGGGCGGATTTAGGTTCGAAGCCTCCCTAGGCCCTGTCCAATGTGCCCACTTTTTTCTAAGTAAAAGTAATTGTCAAAATTATATGGCTAATTATCACATATTCAAACTATCAAATATTATTTTAAATATAACTGTTTATTGGTTTAGATAAATTTTTCTATAATAATTTCAAATATAAGTTACTAATTCAAATATAATTTTCAGTAATAAATAGTAAATTCATTTTTTTAGTTAACTTATGAGATCAATTTTTTCTTTCTAGTTTTGGTTAGCGCAAACACGTCGGTTATATCGGCGTAATCAATTTCTTGCACTAATTTAGGCTCGATAGACAATAATGCGAGTTAATTGAAAAGTTTTTGTTTTGCCGAGAGTAGCAGAGTTCTAAGAATTCTAAGCTGACCATCAGTGAAGGAACACCAAATTTTCAATATCCATATGATATTGATTCCATGAAAAACAACATTTATAATTAAAAAAAGACTGATGATGAAGACCAAGTCTTCGAAACTATAGTCTCAAACAAATAAATAATATATATATACAGATATATCATCTCGATATATATGTGTGTGTATGTTTACTTGCATCAAGCAGAGGACAACCTCTTTGTTTCTCTTTGTGAATAATGCGAGTGCATCAAGTCTATCTTGACCCATAGTTGCACGCAAATTTTTTTTTTTTTTTTAATGCAATCGAATGCAAGAAGGGGTGCACCAGTAAAGATGCAGCCCCTATGGATCTCGAAAGACCCTTGCATTACCGAAGAGAAGAGAAAGTTGATTAAGTGAGAGGGTGTAGACGTAGGTGTCTATGCACTCCGGTTTTGAAGGTTTGAAGATTATAGGTGCTGGGAAAGATAGAGGCTGGAAGAGAGTTCCAGTTCCTTGAAGTCATGGGGATATATGTATTGGCGAATGAAGTGGTCCGGCACTTTTCTAGTTTGACCGCGAGAGAGTGTTGGGAGTCGGCAAAACGCGTGCTACGTGCAAAGCATGCTTTGGGGGGAATTATTGATTTTATCTCATCAGAGCACCTGCCGTGATAGTATCTATAGAAAAGGGAAAGGGCAGAGACATCTCTTCGATGAGCCAGCGAGTCGAGGGAGTCGGTGAGGGTAGAATCGTCAATTAGCCTGACGGCTCGTTTCTGAATTGCATCCAGGGTAGCAAGAGAGTATTTTGAGGCCCCTCTCCACAGATGAGAGCCGTATTCGAGACAGGGGCGGATTTGGGCCTTGTAGATGGTGAGAAGTTGTGGGGGTTTGTAAAATCGCTTGGACCTGAATAAGAAGCCAATCTTCCTTGCTGCAGATTTCGCCACAGAGGAGATGTGTTCATTCCAAGACAGGTCAGATGCGACAGAGACGCCCAGCATGGATAGGCTGTCACACATTTTTAGGGTATTCGAATCGAAGTGAATATCAGGAAATCTTTATTTTCGCGCCTAGAAATTAGACAACATTGAGTCTTGTTTGAATTGAAGTTAACTAAATTTTGTGAGCCCCATTTATTCAGTTTGTCTAGGTCGAGAGTAATTGAGGAGGTAACATTGATTCGATTATTCGGGAGTGAGGGTTTACCGTAGATTTTTTACCCTTTTCCGGGTGGAAAAAGATCTTTCTCCAGAACAATTTGTAGCCGGAATGCTTTAAAAAAGTCTTACTGTAATGTCTACATTAGAGAAATCATCAATTTAGTTCCGTGGCTTTTAAATAAAAACGAAAGAGATTTTAAATATTGATAAATTGAAAGATTATGAGTATACTTACAAACTAAAACTAAATTCCGTAATAAAATTTACTAAAAAGTTTCCATACCTACATTTATAATAAAACAAATAGAAACCAATTTGTAATTTGAATTATCTCTGTCTTTTTGACGGCCCTAAAATTTTGTCGCCCTAGGCCCGGGCCTCACGGGTCTAGGCCTAAATCCACCACTGTGAATTACTACAATAAGTCTACAATTAAGAAATAAAATTTTCAAATTTATCCAAATAAATTTATTTTTGATCTCGCATGAAAATATGTTAATTTAACATTTTTTAAAATCCTCACAAAAAATCAGCTCGATTAAAAAATTTTAAGAGTATTTTTATCATTAATAAATTTACTGATTCATTTTTATCTTCAAAAAATTTCAGTTTCTCCCACAATATGCTCATATAGAATAATCTAAAGATGAATGCAGTGAATAATTTTAATTTTAATCATAGAGAATGTTTTCTAAATTCCAATAGGCAATTAACGCTTATGATTAGAGTACTAGTAATGAGATTGCTATGAGATGAGTGTTTCAGGATGAAGAAAAGCCAAATTTCACTCAGGGGCTGGCAAACTTTGGAGAGATTTGAATCCTTCACAGTATTTTAAAAACTATTTGAGAGCCATGAAAATATTTTTACAAATAAGGAAATTGAAAAGTACTAATATTAAAACAACATTATAATATTAATTATATATTTAATAAATCTAGAACACGAAAAATTGGTCTCATTTGTTTTAATCAATAAGCTTGTTCAGATAATTATATAGAACAGGGAGGTCCAACCCGCGGCCCGCGTGCGGCCCAGCACTGCTATGAGTGAAGCCCAACATAAAATCATAAACTTCCTTAAACCATTGAGATTTATATGTAGATATATATTTATTCTCTTTTTCGAAATATGAATGTACATTTGTACAATACGTGAAGCTTTTTTCAAGAATCAAATTCACTAAAAGCATAATTATAAGTTCAACTATATAAGATAAAAAAATAATGAAGTTTCGAATATTTGAAAATTATTTCTTCTTCTCATATTTTCATTTTCTAAAATATTTAATATTTCAGTAATTTATATGATACGACACTAACCAAGTCTATTGTTATATCTTATATCATTCTAGTAAAAGGAGGCAAGGAATTGGGGTTTTCTAGAATAATCACAATTAATTGATAATTTCTCTCCTGAAATAAAACTTGTCAGGACTTGTCTTTTAGATCTTTGCACGTTCTTACATGTCAATAGATAATGGATAGTCAAGGATTATTATATCCGTGACCCTTTTAAAAAATAAATTATCATTCCTCATATCCTTCTTTAATCCCATTCGATTTAAACCAGGGCTATCCAACCCGTGGTCCAATATAAAGTCATAAAATTCCTTAAAACATTGAGATTTATACATAGATATTAGAAAACACACAAGAATTTGGCCTGGTAATTTTTTTCTCTGTGACTTAGGGTTGCGAAGCGCAGGGTGTACATACATACGCACTGACCAATAGATTTTTTGCCCCTTTTGGCCCCTGGGGGCCACAATATCCGGTTTTATGTCCTTAATCCGGTTTTCAGCTATTAAGGGCATCGATTCCTTCCAACTAGAAGTTACAAAATGAAATTAACTTTTTTCATCTCTGAGATACAAGCTCTCAAGCCATCGCAATACTTCACATTTCTATATTATATAATCTATAGAATATAAATGTGAAAGTAATTATCACAGATGAAATTTAGTAAGTAGACAACAATTTCTCGTGATTTTTTTTAGAAACAAGAATACTCATCCTGTATAGCACAGAGACCAAAATAAAACCCAAATGCAACTTTTTTGATTGGTTGAATTATAGTCATTATATACTTTTAATTAGGTTGAATTACGGTTTCTAAACGGTAGTTATGTCTCGTTTTTTCCGTTTTGCAACTGTGTTGTATTATCGTTAAATTATAGTCGCAAAGATTATAATGCAACCGTTTCAAAAAGGTTGTCGCCAACATTTTTGTCACCGATTTGAAACATATATATATATATATATAATGTTGATTATTGTTTTTTATTAAAGAATTGTGTAATTATTCATTATATTAATCAAATCAAAGAAATATTTAATTATAAATAAACAGTTGCAAATCGGTGACAAAAATGTTGGCGACAACCTTTTTGAAACGGTTGCATTATAATCTTTGCGACTTTATTTAACGATAATACAACAGTTGCAAAACGGAAAAAAACGAGACATAACTACCGTTTAGAAACCGTAATTCAACCTAATTAAAACTATATAATGACTATAATTCAACCAATCAAAAAAGTTGCATTTGGGTTTTATTTTGGTCTCTGTGCTATACTGGATAGGTATGTAATAATACTTTATATGTTGGTGTTTTTATGTCCAAACATAATCCTCGGATTGTTATTTGCTTTTACGCAGTTCTTGATTCTTAAATAACTCGAACCAATTGTTCCAAAAGATTGCTTGTCAAATACGCCATTCAAGATTTCCCCGTACAATGTTCACCAATTGTTTTTTAATTAGAAATGTCTTTTGATATGGCTGGTTGAGTAAATCGCTCGCTCTCAAGAGATTAAAAGAATCACCCGTCATTTCCATTGTGAGGAGGTAAAATTGTCGATTGTCAAGTGTGTTCGAAATTTTCTTCTTCATTAACCCTTTGAAAATGGATTTTCCGAGCGATTCCATTTATCATCTGATCTGGGTTCCAACAATGGACCTCAGTGGGGTCCTACACACCGCGCAATGAATCAATCCCCCCACTCACTCACTCAATCTATCTATCTAAAAACTCAAGTATAATTTGTCGGTCGGAACTTTGCACGGAACATCCAGGCAGCACTCTCGTTCACTTTTTACACCCTTCGGCCGTCCCGACGCCCGGCATCCTTTCATTGGCATCAGGGGTTGCTTTTCAAAAACCTTTTCTCCTATTGTGGTCATCGACGGTGGGTGCATTTGACGTTGGGAAAAAAATTAATCACCGCCTCTAATTTATTATTATTATTATTCATGGCGGAATTGTACGAGAATGGACCAATCTTCATCAAAAGTCAGACAGAGCATAATTGACGCCCAGGGTGGGAATAATTAAAACGATTATTGCGAATTAACGATTGGATATTCCAAATGGACGGATCGGACATCAAATATCGCATTATTTTTCATTCTCCCGACATAAATCGTAAATCTAGTCAATGCCCGTTATTATATATAAAGTGTAATAAAAAAAGAAAAGAATTTGCATGAAATAATGGGATTAGAAATAATTGAAAAGATTTTGTTTTGACGAGAGTAGCAGAATTTGATAATAAAGAGAAATCAGAGTTTGACCTCTGATGGAAATAATAATATTTTTTTTATTTAGGGAAAGTGGTGTGGGTTTTAGGTGAAACATGAAATTAATTAATAAAGTAAAGGGAGTGTAGTTTCATACCCGTATGGAAATAAATATATTTTTCGAAATATGTTTTTTATATATTTTTTGAAAATATATTAAAAATATAAAATTTTTGTATTAAATTTATATAAAATTTATAGCGACATAAAAATTATTTTATTTTAAGAATATATAGAAAACATAAACTTTATATAAATTTAACACAAAAAATTTTATATTTTTAATATATTTTCGAAAATATATAAAAAACATATTTGGAAAATATATTTATTTCTATACGGGTAGTGAATGAAATAAAACTCAAAGAGGTTTATACAAACTCAATATATTTCGGATTATTAGTCCATCATCAGGAGTTTACAGATTACAACAAGTTTGTGATGATGATTTTCCTGATGATGGACTAATAATCCGAAATATATTGAGTTTCTATAAACCTCTTTGAGTTTTATATCATTCACTGTGAAACTACACTCCCTTTACCTAACAAGTTTGTAATCTGTAAACTCCTGATGATGGACTAATAATCCGAAATATATTGAGTTTGTATAAACCTCTTTGAGTTTTATTTCATTCACTGTGAAACTACACTCCCTTTACTTTATTAATCAAATAATAATATATTTACACATATATAACATATATATATATATATATATATATATATATATATATATATATATATATATATTATTGAATATAATTTATAGTTTCGAAGGTTTGACCTTCATCATCAGTCATCATCAATTTTATATATTAGGTATATCTGATAGATATAATTCGTTTATTGAATGACCAACTTTCTCATTAAAACAAAACGAATTTACCCACATCCATTCGGGTATTGTAACCCATGAATATATAAAAAATATACTTAAAAATTTTCATCGTTAATGATTTTAAATTTAAAAATATTGGCAAACGATATTTTACTTTAAACTTTACTTACTCTACTTGGTAACTCTACTTAACTATACTTAAAATATGTTTATTTACCTATTTCAAAAGTTAAATGACTCTCACTAGTCAGATTGGTTTTGTCTCGAAGGACAGCCATTGGTTCATATTGCTTTTTGGCCTTTTAGTTCAATTTGATTTGGGTGAATACAACTCCTTTGACATACAATAAAAATTATTCATAACGAATTCGGTAGAAGATAATCTTGTAATTGATGAAGGGAAATCAAAAGGATTGGCCTCTGATGAAAATAAACATATTCATATATATATGTCGTGGCCACACCGTAGAATTGACCATTTCATGAAATGCTCGAGAATTTCATGAAATGGTCACATTTCATGATGTGGCCAACTTAATTTGACCAGATCATTGAATCGTGAACATTTCTTGATTTTGTCATCCACGATTGGCCGGATCGTAAAATAGGGTGTCCATAAAATATTTAATAAAAATCCAGAATATGTTACAAACTTGTTTATTGTTCTTTAAGTAAGACAAACATTTATAACTAGGAACTTTAGGAAATATTAAAAGAATCTTAAAATACAACATACCAAATCTAAAATGCCACAATGTAGAAAAAATATTATTTTAATTTAAGTTACCTATTCATTTATATAGGTTCCTAATATTATCCTTACAAAATTAAACATCAAACATGTCAACTTACATAATTATTTTTAGAAAACAAGCAAATATTTAGATATAAGTAGGCACTTTGGTACAAAAAGCAATCGAAAATTCACGTGGGAATGCACAAACAATTTATATCAATTGAAAATAAAAGAAGACATTCTTATAATATTTCAGTCATTTGTTGGCGCACGACAAACATTGGTGGCACTTCGAAGTACAAAGTGTTTTGTTTTTTAAACATGCGCATCTGTTTGTACGGCATTCATTTTTTGCTGGCTTGCATAAGCATTTTTAAAAGCCTTGACCTTCAAATAAAGATTGGAAATTTACAGCTTCTCTCAATGATATTGGCAATTCTGATATAACTTCCGAATAAATTATTCACTTTTTCACTAAGAGTAACAACATTGTTTTCAGCGGCTGCCATGTTGACACATAAACAAAACGCTTCCAGCGCCTCTACCGGTAATTAATGTAACCATTTTAGGATATGATCAAATAATCTTGACCATTTCATGAAGTAGCCGCGCGTTTTGTTGACCATATCGACAAACGATTTCTTATCATTGATCTGGCCAAAGCACATCATGATGTGGCCAATAGACAGTGAAACATTTCATGAAATGTGACCATTTTATGAAATTCTCGAGCATTTCATGAAATGGTCAATTCTACGATGTGGCCACGACAAATATATATACACCAACTCCAACCTGTTATAATTATAATTTTTTTTTTTTTTTATTTCAGAGGGGTTGTTTTTCACCCAGTCAATCCATTGCCCTTCGAATTTTGAATCTTCAAAATTCAAAACACTCAATGAATTATACCTATGGCATGGCTATATGTTTAAATTTAGAATCCCTAGATCGCGAAATTTTACAAATTAAGATAACAATCTCTGAGTAAAATATTTAACGCGTTTACTTACATATATCAGAGAGGTTCACATCCCGCAGGTGAGCCAGATGGCCCGGATATCTGTTACTGGCACTTGGGTTTGATTCCCGAGGGGGTGAAAAACAACCCTTCTCACATATAATTAAAAATATTCCATTCAATCGGATTTAAAAGATGACACCATCTTATGATTTTCTAAGAATATTTGAATCTATTACCATCGGCAAATTGAAATATTTTATATAATTTATTTGTTTGAGTCTATAGTTTCGAAGGTTGGACCTTCATCATCAATCTTTTTAATTAGAAATAATTTATCTGTTATTTTTCATGGGTTCAAATACCGGATAAATTTGTTTTGTCGTAGAGGTAAAGGTGGTATTATGGGCTAGCGTTGAAATATGGGCCAGCTTAATATCTGACACACAAGTCTGCGCATGCTTGCGGAAAACACGTTAACTATTAGTAATAGTAGCAAGGATGCACTAGCGCAGTCAGTTATGGAAAACGTTAGTGGTGAACCAGTTTGTGTTTATGACTGTTTTAAAAGTTTGGAAAGTAAGTATTTATTGCTATGACTACTTATGCTTAATTAGATTTTAATTTGATAACTATGTATTGTATAAATAGCGGGCATTTGATTCCTCCACAAATTAAATAAGTATAAGTAGTTTTTAACGGATGGTGATTCTTCACTTTCCAAAATGGCCAAGATGGCAATATGGGCAATCGCTTTGGTGGTTATATGGGCTACCCAACTGGACTAGCCCATATTAGAACCTCTACAAAACTTGTTTAGTTTTCTGTTTTAGATGCTCCACAAAGTACTGAATACACGGAAGAAAAATAAAATCAGGCAATGTTGGAATCAGGATGACATGATATCTGCGATTAAAGCTGTTTCAGAAAAGAAAATGTGGGTTTTAAAATCTTGTAAGCTATTTTCAGTACCACGAACTACTTTGCAAAAACTAGTTCATCTTTATATACTTCCTGAAGAAGCGCTGTCTTGAAAGTTAATTAATTTTTTTGTTAGACATATTTTTACTGCTCTGTATTGTCTTTTATTGGGTAGCCCATATTACCACCACAATTTTATTTTTTCAAAATTTGAAACTTTTTTCATCAACATCATTGAGTTTACAGTCCTAAGACTGGTAAGTTTTGTAAAAAAATATATTACTATAGTGTTAAAATAATTTAAAGTAAAAATGGTATGTTTTATTTATTTAAAACATCATATAATTTATTTATTTAAGTTTTCAGGAAATTTCAATCATAATAAAGGTATTTATAGTGAAAAAATAAAGTGGTAGCCCAAACTATATTCTGAAGAAAATTTATAGATTTCCATAGATCGCACAATGTCTTTATTTTATCTTAAATTACTTGCCTGGATAAAAATTTTACTACCTTCTCTATAAATAAATATTTAACTGTTTTTTTAGCACCCTGTATTTTGTTATATAGATATATCCATTGATGTATTCTTGGGTTAATCGGACACTAAAACAGTTGTCAAAACAGGAAATCCAAAAAAATTCATATAAATCATTTTTTAAAAATTGAATGCTTAATTCATTTCATGAATAAAATTTATACAAACAACAAACAATAAAATGAAATAAAAAAGGAAACAAGAGATTGTAACCGATGGGGGGTAAAGGAGGGGGTGTAAGCTATTATTTCATTCTCGAATAAAATAGGAAATAATAAAATATTAAAAAAAAAATTATATATATTCAATCCAGCCATTAATGATTTGCTTTTAGAGATTGTGGTTATCAAAATACAAAAGAGAAATTGCAAACAAAAGCCATCAAACATGAACAATTTGAATAATAAAAAAATATGACAATAACGCAAGTATTGAATAATGATCGATTAAATCGAATTCAATGCAGGATATATAATATTGTATATTTATCTCTGGTGGGGGAGGAAAAAATACCACGAGGCGGATTTGAAGGCTGGCTCTCTATACACGTGGACACCATACACAATTTAAACACTATTATAATAATATTATCTAATTATTATAATCATAGCTTCCAGGTTAGATCTTTCAAAGTAGATATAAATTATAAAGAGTATGAGTAATACAGGACTCATCGTCTCAATCAGCGGTCCTAAAGTTTTCTAGGATTTCAGAGAAACGCAAATCGGAATCCATTTAGAGACGAAACGATATTTTCTGCCCGCCAGTGGTAGGCGCTGACTTTTAACCAGGGGATGATGTCCAAAAATAGACCTTCATTTTTTTTCAATTTTTTTTTATTCTTCGCTTCTTTTTGCAAAATTTATCGATAACTGTTTCATAGAATTTTTTTTTCAAATTTAATATTATATTTTTTATCAATTGTTATTTAAACAGATAAGCTCGCGCTCGTAGAAAGAAGGCATAACAAATTAAGGGGGTTCGGGACTGTATATCATTTTTATAAGAAAATTCTCAAATTTTTACCATCAAATCATGGATGTATTAAATATTTATTTCCGAAATTTGAAATTGATCTTCTGTCCCATTAACGATAAATAAATTATTGAAAATTGTCCTTTTAACATGGAAGTAAATGGACCGAGCTTTTAAAAAGACTATAACTTCTATACAAATTTTATCATTTTCAACAAGAGATCAATAATTCAACTTTTATGAATCGAATGATACATTTTTCAATAGATTTGACTGTCTAGTTAATTAGTTATTCATAAATGTAAAAAAATAAAAACTTATTTGCAATCAACAGAATAAAACAAAAGCACTAGTATAGAATTCCAACTATATTTCTTGAAATCGTTTTTGTGTTAAATAAATGTTTTTATAAAATTATTTTTCGAACACTACTGTGGAGAGAAGAAGGAAACATTTTATTTGTTTCATTCATTGACCCTTTGAAACCCTGAAGAAGTAGGGAAAAAATCCTCCGAAACGACGGTTTGACAGGAATGGAGGAAGGATTCCAATAAATTACACCTTATATGTGTTAATTTTTTCTTTCCTCACTACCTCTGGACTGCCTTCCATTACATTCAATTAAAATTATTTATTATTTTAAAATTTATCTCAATATTCTTTTTATTAATATTTCATTATTCGTGCCCATGATTAATAATTAAAGGAATCGTAGGGACATGACTTTAAATTAAATAATATATAATTATTAATATTATCAAAACAAAGCTATGTATTCGAAATTATTAACAATTTTTTTGTTAAAAAATTTAGTAAGCAGAAGTTGTCACTCCTCAGAAATACAAAAGATTTTTTCGTACATCAACCAGATAGATAAGCTGTCCCGAACCTCCTTAAATGAATCAAAAATAATAATTTGCTTATTATACTTTAAAATGCATGAAACGCGGAAAAAATATTTTTCAACTAAGATTTTTTTCTCTTTGTGTTTCTGAATTCCGATACCCACGATAACCCAAGAACACTAAGTCAATAAGTTCTTTGGTATCATTACATAGTACCTCAAAAGGCAGAAAATATTTTTTGAATTATTCTATTGAGATTTTAAGAGGATGTTATAGTATAGACATAAATGTATTATATTTAAGTTTATTAATCATTACTAAGGCAGCTCCAGTGTACCGATTCTTGAAAAAGTTTTCACTTTTTTATTATTTTATGTACGGGTGAGCGATTCTTTCATTAGAATCTGATCGATGAAAAAAACTACAAAGAGCGCGGATAGAATTATTTCTCATTCGTTAGAACTAAGGTGATTTCAAGAATGCGAAATACAAGTTCAAGCCTGACCAAATACAAGTTCAGACCTGTTTCATACAAAAGAGATTAATTTCTTAATTTCTATTATTCTAGGAATGGCCTTTTGCACTCGGACCAAAACGATACTCGTTGTATAGAGACAGAATATTCAATTAAAGCAAATACTTTTGCCCAAACATCGTTTTAGTTCATCTTTCACGATTATTTTTTATTTCAATTTATAGATTTTAAATGAAAGTCATGGGACGAGTACATGTAAATTAATTCACTTTTTAACTTCATAAAATCAAAGTATTTTCCATAAGATAGCTGAAGTGATTAAAATAGTAAATCTGGAATATATTTTTCATATTCTTTAAATTTTCTAACGTTAAAATGAGTAAATTTTAAATTTTATATAACTTTAAATGAATTAGTGGTATAGTATTTATTGAAAATGTGTGTCTGGATTAAGATTTCACACAAGAACGAAAAAATATAGAAAGTTCATTCTGGTGGCAAAACGTTATTACTCTTATAACGAAAAAGAGATTTGAATTTAGAATTTCTATATATTCAAAAAAAAACTTCTAGTAGAAATATGGAGAAAAAAATACTAATTGTGGGGGGGAGGCACTAATAAAATTGTGACAACGAATATGACACAAAATTAATAAAATTCATGTAAATAGAAAGTTTAGATTTACTAGGTCAAACCATCATTGAAAAATGGTCATTTACCAGAATTCGCAGTGAACAACACATCAAATCTCAAAAAAGTTTTCACATTTTCTCTTATTTATACTCTAAGGTAGTTAGTTCTTTCACAAATGCAAAAATTCAAGAAGTCTTCGAAACTTGGAATATAAGTCATTAAAAGCATAATAAACTCACTGTTAAAATTTGAAGACGATTTAGCACACCAAACATGAAATAATTATAATTAAAAATGAAATTTTTTAAATATGGTAGATTGGGAAAGGGTGAGAAAATGATCATTATTTTATTTTTTTTCATTGAAGGACTTGCACTAACTTGATGAAAAACTAATATTTGTTAGAATAATATATTTGGAGTAACTTAAAAAAAAATTGAAATTATTTACCTCGTAGATTTGATAAAAAAAAACATATTTGGTCGATTATTTTTAGTAGATGGGATATAAGATCAATCCCTTGGAAACGATCCAGTCATAAAGAGGGCATGGGGGCCGGATAGGCTAGGTGGTTGCGTGTCAGCCTGCTAACCAAGTGGACCCGGGTTCGAATCCGGCTCGAGGCATCCGGCTAAAATCTGACCCCGGGATAGTGACAAATTTAAAAATAATATAAATAGTATCGTAAATTGGCTAGAAAGGCCGAGAAACCAAAAAAAAATGAATAAAAAAATAAAGAGGGTATAGTAGTGTAAAAAGTACAGTCACGTTAAAAAACATAACCTAAGATTTTAGCTTCGTTCATATATATAGACTGATTACGTGGCTAAAACTTTTTGTGTGGATTGTCGAGAAAGAACTACCTTAATTTTAAAGGTGTAGAAAATGAAATAATAAGAAAAATAGACGAAGAAATTGTTAAATAATTTGAGTACATAGAACTGTTGCGCCACTACTCACCCACATTAAATGCATTTTTATGAAAATTTTATGGTCTGTCTCACACTCGGTCATATTGCATTTATTACTGTTCAGTTTTATAATTTGAAAAATAATAATAACAATAATATAAAAGATTTGATTTGAAAAGGATATAATCAAAATAATAATAATAGAAATGGAATTGAATAGAAAAGAAATTATCAATTGTGTGGGCGATTTGGAAGAATAAATCGACACAATGCAACACAATCGTCATTAAATATTAATAATAATAGGGTATATAAATGAAGCGAGGGCACGTGTATAGGCTTTAATAATTACAGGGAAAACAAAATACGAAAAATTTTCACAAACTCGATACGTTTTTTTTCCCCACTTCTTACCTTACCATATTTATATCTATCTATACTTAGTACATGGTGGGCCATAAAGATCTACCTCATTTTGAAGAGGTATAAGAAATGAACAAATTTAAATAGAAAAAAACTGAATATATTTTTGAAAAGAATATAAAATAAACTTTGTTTTAAATGTGTTTTAAACATTATATCAGACGAAAAAATAGGGGGGGGGGTCAAAAATGAAAATTCTAGCCCTTTCGACCAAACTCAACCAAATTTTGTATACATATTCTGTGGACCACCAGAAAGCTAGAAATACAAAAACTTACCACACAAAATGGGGTGGGGAGGGGTCAAAAATGAAAATTCTAGCCCTTTCAACCAAATTTTGTATACATATTCAGTGGACCTCCAGAAGGCTAGAAATGCAAAAATAAGCACCCAAAATGGGAGGAGGGTCAAAAATGAAAATTCTTGCACTTTCAACCAAACTTTGTAGGTATACAAAATTTGGTTAGTTTTTGCATTTCTAGCCTTCTGGAGGTCCTCTGAATATGTTTACAAAATTGGTTGAGTTTAGTCAAAAGGTCTAGAATTATCATTTTTGACCCCCCCTCTATTTCGGGTTGTTAGTTTTTGCATTTCTAGCCTTTTCTAGCTTTTTTGAGCCCACAAAATATGTATACAAAATTTGGTTGAGTTTGGTCGAAAGGGATAGAATTTTCATTTTTGAATCCCCCCCACCCAATTATTTTATGTTCTTTTCAAAAATATAATCAGTTTTTTTCTAGTTACATTTTTTCATTTTTTAAACTTCTTCAAAATGTGGTAGATCTTTATGACCCACCCTGTATAATCGGCTTAAAACCCACTAGTTCATGACAAAATTTTTATTAAAATTAGGAAATTTAAATTATATTTTAAAGGAGAAAAATCAGAGAAGAAGAATTATTGAAGATCCTGAGAGGTTGAAGATGGCAAAGAGGTTTTTTATTTCATTAATTTTTTCCTTTTATTAAAAACAAGGACTACAAAGATTATCGCAAGCTCAAGAAGATCAAGGACACTCGATAGGGGGAAGCGTGCCAGCCTGCTAACCAGGGGACTCGGGTTCGAATCCGACTCGAGGCATCCAGCTAAAATCTGACCCCGGGGGTAGAGACAAATTTAGAAAAAATATAATTAGTTTCGTAAATTGGCTTATGGCTAGAAAGGCCGAAAAGCCTAAAAAAGGACACTCTCGATAGTGGGGATGTAATCTCCGAAGTCGAAGCCTCAAATTTAATATAAACTTTATTTCATGTAATACAATTGGTTCAATAAATTTATTATTAGTTGTTATTTTAAAACCCAACTACGGAGTCCAGGGGCGTAGCAAGATGCACGTCAAAGGCTGACTTTATATACCGTATATGTATATTATTTAATTGTTTGAGACTATAAATTCGAAGGTTTTAATTTCATCATCAGTCTTTTTAATTAGAAATATTTTATCTGTGATCTCTCAAGAGGTCAATTAGCTGATTGGATATAGAAAATTAATTTTGTTATCACAGCAAACTAGCCACAAAATCTTTCCAACCACTTTGGTTATTGTCATATTTCTGAGTAAATTCATTATTTAGGTCTGTCTCTTGAATAAGAAATATATCTTTTATAATAAATGTGAGCTTCATCCACATAAGCCGAAAAATTCCACCCCGTGAAAACAAGTATAAATAAAATCATGAAATAAAAATTATAAAACACTAAAATTCTCTAATCAACTATTATTATTTTAAAATTATTTAAAATTTAATTAACGCTCATTAAGTAATGTTTTAATAGAGAGCGCCTGATGATGCAACCTGAAACACAAAACGTTCTTTTGAATGTATATCCTAACTCTACGGCTAAAACGAAAACTAAAAATACTTAATAAGTCCAAAATCCCGAATAAAAGAAAAAATAGGAAAAAAATCGGGTGTGTGGTTGAGACCACACGTCAAAAGTGATAAATTATATGGCATTTATAATTCTAATATTCTAAAATTATTAAAATTTATATTTTTATAAAAAAATATATTTTTTTAAATTAAACATTTAAATATTTTTTTGGGGTTGTTAAATATATATTTATGTTATGTTATTTTTAAATATAATATTATTATATTTAATGTTTAGTTCTTTTTATTCAGGATTTGGACTGATTTAACCTACGGCCAAAAATGGAATTTTTTCACCTTTTTTTGCATTTTCTACGATGTTATTTTGGTGGGAGGCCTCAGAATTGGATTCAGCGCCCCAAAAACATATATATGCAAAAAATCAGAACTACTCCCAAAACTTCCCTTAAAGGGGCCCATTTTAGCACAATTTGACTTGATTATTTTTGTTGCAGCGCCATTTGTGACTTTAATTGGTACAAACCGTGACGCGTGACTCGTGATGACTGACGCGTGACGACTCAATCCCATTTACTGCCAAGTGCGCAAGGCGTGCCAAAAGATGTTATCACTTCAAATAAAATCAAGAGATCCCAAGACATTATTCCTTTCTCGGTCTCAAGGTTTCTCTCTTATTTCCCCTTTATTGTAACAAAAAATTCAAACACATACGTCGCTAAAGAAATTTCACTTCAAAAACAAATTTTTTGACTTGGAACATGGAAATTAGCTCCGATTTTTATCAGAAGAACAAGAATTCTATATATACAAATCCTCGTTTGTATTTTTTTATTTTCTTTTCTTTCTGTTTTTCTTTAGAAAATACAGGCAAACTTAATCTTAAGGATTGAATGAAGCTGGATCCTTTCAGGAGTTAATTTGACAAAAAGTCCAATCCCAGATCAAAATGCATTTACAAGGTCTTTCTTCGTTTTTTTTTCAATTTAAGCAAATATTCAGCGAGCCAATATGAGAAGTTATTTGTTTCCGAAGGGGGTGGCCTCTGCAGAGGAAGGTCATCATCCATTGAATGTTTCGCGAACCCTTCGTTCATTTCCTGAAGGGCCGTTTTTTTTTCGATCGCATCTTTTCTTCTTTGGGTTGCCCTCGCGAGGTTAATCCATCATGGTGAACCCCGCCCCCGACCTCCTCTAATCACGTGGCTCGAATAAAAAAATCACAGATCACAACAGGAAATTTTAAGAAAGGAGATGTTACTCAGACATTATTCGATTTCAATGGCAATCTGACGGATATCCGGATAAGAAACGCTGAGAAAACAAAGAACGACAGGGCGAATGAGATTTACATAATGCCCAAAGGGTACACAAGGGCCTTGCCAAGTTAACGACATTTCCAGAAATATAAAACAAATCACATTTTTAAACAGAAGTCAATGAGGCTTTCTTCTGCTAGATGGAAATGAGCGTATAAAAATATAATATGGTTTCAAATTCGCAATTGAATGTAGGTAAGTGAATTCGCTTTGTCGTAATAGCTAATAGGTCTAATAACAAAAGTATGATTGCTATGTAAACAAAGCGAATTTAAAAACATCCAATCAGGTATTTGAACACTTTACAGATAAAATGTATTCGATTTACAGGTAACCCTCCTATAACACATAGTTTCCTAGAAATGCAGTTTTGTGTGAAATCGTGTTATATGAAACAAAAATGGAAAAAGGAAGGTTACTTTCCGAAAACTTATAATATACAAACATTTTTTACTTTATCCAATGCGAAGCATGGGAGAAAGTATTGGAATCGCTCTCGAGGCAAGCGCGACTTCAAAGGGTCTCAGGTAAGACTACGGAACCCATAGACTCAATTAAGGTCACAAATTGAAGTATTCAATGAGATTGAATTTTAGCACGTGACGGTTTTGCCAAAAATTACCTGGAATCTCGTCGAGAGGCCAAAAAGTGCCATTTTTTTTGGAAGTGCGTGGGGATGGATGGATGGATGTATGTGTGTGTGTGTGTTATCGTTTTTTTCGTCCACGAATTTTTCCACACCGTTGCACCGATTGAATTGAAATTGAAAACCTACCAGTATTTTAACAAAATGAAGCGCTGATTAGTTTTTTGTACATATCGGTCCATAAACATTAGTACTTTATTTCAGTACTTTTTTAGTTTTTTCTAAATATCTTGAAAATGACTTAACCAAATTTAATGAAATTTAATATCCTAATTAAGTACCTTGGGGACCACAAAAAAGGTTAAATAAAGTTTTTAATAAAATTATATTTTAAAGTACTTTACTCAAGAACATATTAATATTTCAAATGAATTTGGATAAAGTTTAGCAACGATCCGTAGCAGTTTATTATTAATTCAATAGCAACTTAATTTTTATTAAAAATATAAATATATATTTTATATATGTTGCAGTAAAGGCCCGTTTTTTTAGTAAGAATGGTTTCTTGCTAGTCAAAACGCGTTTCACTGAATACCTTTGTGGGAACTAGAATTTACTGATGTTGGTTGAGTATGGACCAAAGTTCTATAATGTTCATTTTTGACCTTGCGCCTCATTTTGGGTGTTTATTTTCAAAAATTTTTAAACGAAAATTTTAAAAATTACATCCTCTACAACTTTCTTTCTAATTTTTGAGATTCTCGTTTAAAAATTTTTGAAAATAAACACCCAAAATGAGGCGGAAGTTCAAAAACTCTAGACCTTTGAACCAAGCACAACAAAATCAGTAAATTCTAGCTGCCATAAAGGTATTCAGTGAAATGCGTTTTGACTAGTAAGAACCAGTTCTTACTAAAAACGGGTTTTTACTGAAACATATATATATATTTAACACAAACAAAAAGAAACAAACAATATTACTATATTTTCATTTGACGCGACCTTAATTTAATAAATTATATTAATTTGGAGTTGGTGGTGTTTCACAAAAAGGAAAATAAAAAATATTTTTTAAAAATTATACTTAATATATTTCGAGTTGTTAGCGATATATATTGAGTAATTTTTAAAAATCTTTTTTATTTTACCCTTTGTGAAACAGCACCAACTCCAACCTAATATAATTTGTATAATAATTCACTATAAACCAACACCGCGTTCCCAAATTTTGATTAATTTAATAAATTTCTTCCTCATCACTGCTCTAAGACGGAATCATGTTATCTAGTTAAAACTAATAAATTTCCTATTTCTTATATTTTCAGGTTTCAATAATAGATTACGTGTATATCCTTTGTATTTGTGAATTTACTTTTGTTCTTATTTTTTCTTTTCTTGAAACTTTAATAGTGAGACTCAATCAGAGATTTAAATTTTCATTCGTAAGATTTCGTGGTTTCTTGTGATTTTCTTAGAAATTTAAATAAGGCAAATTTAACTATTATATTTGACGTTTCTCCATCAAATTCGAAAAACTCACATTTAAATAAACACTTGATATATTATTCATAACGCCTGCGGAAGTGGCGTAGCCAGAAAATTTCCATGGGGGGGGGGGGGGGAGGGAGTCAATCCACAAAGCAAAATATTTAGTAGGAATTATTTTTTAATAAAACAAATAAGTACTTCAAGAAATTAAAAAAGAACATAATGCTTGATTAAACATATGGCCCCCTTACCTCTCATTTTCGAATTTTTTAAAGAAAATAAAGTTTTACTTTTAAAGAAATTTTAATTTATTCTAATTATTTTTTATTTACAGAGCTCGAATATAATATTTATTTTTATATATCTCCTAAACATTAAATTTATGAACCCTTTCAAAAATGGTGAAGTGATACAAAGGGTCCCCCATTACCTCTCATTTTCGGATTTTTTTAAGAAAATAGTTTTACTTTTAAAGAAATTTTAATTTGTTCTAATAGTATATTATATACAGAGCTCAAATATAATATTTATTTTTATATCTTTGATTAAAATTTAATTTATGAACTACTCATAAAATCCTGAAGTGATACAAAGGGTCTCCCCTTCCCTCTCATTTTTGGATTTTTTTTAAGAAAAATACAGTTTCACTTTTAAAGAAATTTTAATTTATAGTTGTGCAGCCAGAAAATTTTCATTGGGGGGTGGGGGTCAATCCACAAAGCAAAATATTTGGTGGGGGAATTTTTTTATTAAAACAAATAGGTAGTTCAAGAATTTAAAAAAGAACATAATTCTTGATTAAAGATATGAAATATATTTAATTACGGTTAGTTTTCCATAAGAAACGGTTTGTCGTTGCCGTTACTCATCTCAATAGCCCTGCCCTTGGGGAGGGGGGGGGGTTCTGACCACCGAAATCCCCCTCCCCCGTGGCTACGCCTCTGGCTTGTGGTTTGTTTTGAAGAGATTTTAAACATATGGTGGTATTTGTAGAGAGATTTCAAAATTCAATCGGATGCAATATAACTTTGCAAGAATTATTCGTCTGCTAATATTTAATTCATCCAAAACGTTGCTATATTTTTGTTTGCCTTGCTGCCCCCCCCCCCCCCAGATAATTAAATTGAAAGCTTGATCGGTCCGATTGGATTGGTATGGTGCGGGTGGTCCATAATCCATAAATGTTTACTCTGAGTGGCGATGTCTGTCCCTCTCACCCTCTGTGTACCCTGAGAGGGGTGCAAGGATGCCAGGCAATTTATGACACGGTCATAAATGTACTATATAAATGTATTTCATCTCATTGATATGGAGCTATTATTAATCGGCCGACATATTATTATCATGGCTTTTTACCCCCCCCCCTGCACCCCCCACACGCTTTATTGATCCATCAATGATCATTTTTCATCCCAAGTCACGTCACAGAAAGAAAATTAAATTAAATTCGTGACATCAATAAAAGAAATATTAACGCAGTAATTGTGATTGTGCACGAAAGTGGAGAGCCAATAAAGAAACGAGACTGAATGGAATGACCGAAATGGATGGGAGGTTGGCTAAAAAATTTATGATAAAAAAAATCAATTCTTCCCACTCTATATGATATAATACCGTCTGAGTTTTAATTAACCTATAACTTTGAACTGAAATAACTTTTGAGTCACTGAGTGTAGTACTACACTTTTTTATTCAAAAGAACGTGGAAAAGAAATTTTATGGACAGTGTTTTCAAAATGAGAACCTAACAATGCAACCAAGACAAAAAGTTGTCAGATACAGATTCAGATGTTTCACTTTTTATGCCTGAAAATGAGTCAGTTATGGGAGTTTTGGGGCTAATAAGGTCTTTGGGCTTCTCGTTTAAGGAGGTTCGGGACAGCAGCTCTATCTGGTTGATCTATGAAAAAATCTTTTGTATTTCTGCAGAGTTACAACTTCTGCCTACTAAATTTTTTAATAAAAAAATTATTAATAATGAGGTTAATTTTGAATAAATATCTTTATTTTGATAATATTAATAAAAGGAATATTGAGAGAAATTTTTACTCATTATAAAAACATGTATTTAAGAAAAAAACGATTTCAAGAAAGAGTTGGAATTCTACACTAGTGCTTTTGTTGTATTCTGTTGGCTGTAAATAACATTTTATTTTTACATTTATAAATAACTAATCAACTAGACTGTAAAATCTATTGAAAAATATATCAATCGATTCATAAAAGTTGAATTATTGATCTGTATAAATTTGTTGAAAATTGTATAATTTGTATAGAAGTTATAATCCTTTTAAAAGCTCGGTCCATTTACTTCCATGTTAAAAGGACAATTTTCAATAATTTATTTCTCGGTAATGGGACAGACGATTAACTTCAAATTTCGGGAATAAATATTTAATACATCCATGATTTGATGGTAAAAATTTGAGAATTTTCTTATAAAAATGATAAACAGTCCCGAACCCCCTTAAGCCAAATCTTTCTTTCATATGAGCCCAAATATATAGCTATTCGGATATGATGATGCTCTTGCTGTATCAATCACTTTCTCTGTTGTAACACTTAGCTTTTCGTTTGAAATCATCTCGAACATAAGCAAAACTTTAAAATAAAATGTTAGCATTAACAAGCCTCACATATGTAGTTTCTTCAATCTAGTTCAAATTCTTTTGAGAACAAAAAAATTGTCAAATTACCAAAATTTGTGAAGAGTATAGAGTAATTTTTCCTTTTTTTCACTTTATTAATTAGATGAATTTACAACTGAATTTACAACTAAATTATATGCAAAAGTGAAAATGATATTTTTTGAATAATTTTTAATTTTTTTATTATGAAAATCTGGAACTAGAAAGGCCAAAATCTAAACAATTGAAATACAAACATTTTAACACAAGAACAAACTTTCTACGAATTTTCTATTTTTTTGTATGTGACAGTGTTGTTTTTGAGAAAATTAAAAACAAAAACGAAAAATCTTTCATGTAAATGTCAACTTCCGGTGTTCCGATTTCAACCAGAAGCTTGCTGTACTCCTTTTCGCCTATATAGAGCTTAAGTTTCGAATTTGGTACCTCTGAGACTTATGGTTTCGAAACGCAGGGGGCACATACGTACATACGCAGGGGGCACATACGTACATACACACCCCTTTGTGGCCTCTAGGGACTACAATATCCAGTTTTATGTCATAAATCCAGTTTCCAAATATTAAGGGTATCGATTCCTTAAACCTAGAAGTTACAAAATGAAATTAACTTTTTTCAACTCTGAGATAGAAGCTCTCAAAGTGTCAGGAACCAGGCAGGCGATCGCAATACTTCACATTATATTCTATAGAATGTGAAAGTAAAAAAGATGAAAATATATTTTTAATTAGACCTTATATACATTCTATATACTTGACGTCACGTTTCTGTCTTGATATCATTTTTAAATATTAATTTAACCATTTAATAAAGCTGAGTTGCTGTTAACGCGATCATCCTTGAATTATTCCAGCTCACTGATCTCTCCCCTCCCCTGCGCCTATCTCACCCTTTTTTAACATCCCCTAATAATAATAATATTAAAAAGCGTGACAAATAGTCTACTAATGGATGCCTGTGTAATATCTTGATAAATAGATGCTGTCCCGAGATTTTATGATCTCTCCCCCAGCCTCAGAATTTCAGGGCCTCAGCAACCCCGCTCCATAACACTCGACATCCCCAAACATTCCACTTACGAGCATTAATGAAATCATTTATGGATGATATAGAGGGCGGCCTTTGATTACGAGCATATGCTATAAATTGCAAGTGGGTTCTGCAAGACAACCACCCCAACTAGTTGTCGGGGGGTCAATCGACCGAGTGCACTTCCAGCGGGAATTCCCACCGGAAGACTATATTTCTAATCATAATATTACATCCGGGAATTAAATTATTTGCGCAATTTATGTGAATTTGATTTTTTTAATCTCTTTTGAAGGACCACACGGAAAACACTTGTGGTCGGCGGACCATAGTTTGAGAAACGCTTGTTTAAAGAATGTAATAGCCTAGAAAAAGCCGGATCTTTTATTACTTGCTATCATTTTGATGTGAAATTTGTTAGTGAAATATTTAAAACCTAATAAAATTTTAAAAATAAATTTTTTCTTACTTTAAATCTCCACTTGAGAAGTTTGGAGGAAATAATAATATAAGATCAACGATAACCCAGTGGTATCTGAAAAAAAAATAAAAATATTTTATTAAAAAACAAAATAATCTATAGAAAGCAGTGGCGGATGGTACCGCGACATTTCAGCCCCCGACAAAATATCCCCGGACAAAATATCCTTCAGACAAAATATCCCCCGACATAATATCCACGGACAAAATATTCCCCAGTATAAGAGAGAATACAAAAGAGATTAAGTGAGAAGCTTATAATCATAGTTTTGAATAATATAAACAGACTTTCATATTTTGGCGGCTAATTAGCCGTTTGAAAGTGCTGCTGTCTATTGTGTTTGATTAGAAAAAAATGGGAGCTCCAAACACACCCCGCCCGACGATTGGATGGTTCGGTTTTCAATGTGTGTTTGATTAGAAAAAAAAATGGGAGCCCGAAACACACCCCGCCCGACGATTGGCTGTTCAGTTTTCAATGTGTGTTTTATTAGGAAAAAATGGGGGCCCCAAACACACCCCGCCGGACGATTGGCTGGTTCGGTTTTCAATGGTTTTTGATTAGAAAAAAAATGTGAGCCCGAAACACACCCCGCCCGGACTAAACTTTCGGAGGATCGGTTAATATATATTCAGTTCGGATCGAGCCGAACTAAATATATATTAACCGAACCGGAGTCGATTTGCACTACTCATAAGATTCACGAGGGGAAGGGTTATTTTGTCATGAGATATTTTGTCTGAAGGATATTTTGTCGGGGGCTGAAAATGTCGCGGAATCGTGGCGGATGGTGACTTTTCAACCAGGAGAAGATGTCCAAAAAAGTACTCTTCATTTTTTGAAATTCAATTTTAATAAGTAGGTTATAATGAAAGGCAGTCCATAAATTATTTAAATTTTATTCAATTTCCGAAGATTCGGAGACTTTTTTTCCCTCCTTCTTCACTGTATTGAATAGTTATTGATGGGTGAGTATAACTCGGTTCCCATTTGAGGTCTCTCCTTTCAGTGATAGCAAGAATATTACAATATTTTTCAATATTATATCATAAGTATACTTGGTTATCTCATACTTATGATATAATGTTGGAAAATATTGTAATATTGTTGCTATCACTGAAAGGAGAGACAAATGGGAACTGAGTTATACTCACCCATCAATAACTCTTCAATACCCTGAAGAAGGAGAGAAAAAAGTCTCCGAAACGTCGGAAATTGAATAAAATTTAAATAATTTATGGACTGCCTTTCATTACAACCTACTTATTTCGCTTATCAGTCCGTCTTTCTAAGAAAATAAATAAAATTTAATATTAATCTTCGCTGTTTTTTGCAAATTTCATCGAATACTGCATCATTTTCGCTATTTTTCAAATTTGACAGTAGATTTTTTAAAAATATATTTTGCGACCTTTTCTCAAAATGGATACTGCTTTGTGTGAGTGAGGGTAGAAGTTAAATTAATTCTTGTGACTTAAACTTCAAAGTCCCTGAAATGGAAATCGACCATCTTTCATAATGAATCAGCCTGTCCTATAAGAAAATCTTAAATTTCTCCTAATTCTATTGTTATAAGCAAGAGAGCTCCGTTATTTCCGATCTTATATATTGAGACTTCTTAGAAATGGTTTAGTCCAAATATTCTCTAAACATCTTTATTTATTCCTTTTTTGTATTATTACTATTTTAAAGGTTCTTCAGCGAGAATAATTTTTATTCGACCAAAACTAGTCTGGACTTGTCTTTAACATGCTTGAACTGGAAGATATACCAGGAAGAGACTTCAAACCTTCTATCCGCACCCTTTTCGGAAAAATCATTACATTTTAATTGCCCGTTGAAACTATGCAACAATTTTATTCCATTTCCAGAACCAATATATTTTTTCAAAACAAAAAATGTTTTTATAGACATATTTGAAATAATGGATAATAATTTGAAAATTTAAAGATCCTCCTGACCTTATTTATGAAAATACTCTAAATGTTTGAAATTTTGCAACCACAGCATCCATGGACCGCACGCCATTGATCGAGAGAGTTAATTTTATCAAATAAAAGCTCCGAATAAGTTTTTCTACTTGTCTGAATAGTTTTCCTAGCCCCTCAATTTTTCAAGTGCACATTACAATGTCTGTGTTGGAAGCATTATTTATCCTTGACTCGAGATTGCCTTTAAAAAAGAAGCAGCTACAAAAAATGCGCCTCTCTCTCTCATCTTTCCTTGGGCTGCATCTTCACTCGGCCTCTCCCTCTCTCTATCTCTTTCAGGCCATTTAACACAGGCCGTCTTTTCAAATGGAGTCGCGTGGGTTAGAAAGAAAGAAAGATAGAGAGAGATTGTGTGTGTGCAAGCCAGTGTGAACTCTAATGAAACTCTTACATACAACAAAATTTGACTTGAACAACAACAGTTGCTGTAAATGCAAAGACGGCTGTTATTATTAGACTTCTTAGATGGTTAGGTAGACTAGTTATATTAAAAGTGCCTGGAGCACCGAGCGATGCTCGGTAACTTTTTGCCTCTAAATTGCTTAAGTTTCGAATTTCAAGGCTCTGCGACTTACCGAAGACAATATATGAATGATTAAAATATTTATTTTAAGACACTCCTAATTTATTTTTCGGATTAAATAATAATATGACTAATAACTCATGAGAGTTGATAAGTACACCAATTTAAAAAAAAATTATTGCCGTTTTTGAGAAAATCAAAAAAAAATTTTTCATGTAAATGTCAACTTACGGTGTTCCGATTTCAAGAAAAAGCTTGGTGTACCCCTTCTAGCCTATATCGAGCCTAAGTTTCTAATTTCGTAGCTCTGATCTTTATGGTTGCGAAATGCAGGTGGGTACATTCTAACGTAAGTAAACATCAACTTCCGGGAATTCTATTTTAGCCAAAATCTTGTGGTACTTCTTGTAGCCTCTACATAGCTTAAGTTTCAAATTTCAACGCTCTGCGACTTTCCGAAGATGAGATATGAACGATTAAAATTTTTATTTTGCGACATGATTAATTTACATCCCTTCCTTTATTTCAATCGGATTAAAATTTATACACAACTAATAACTCATGAGACTTGATAAGCACACCAATTTTTAGCGAAATGGTTAGAGCTCATTTAATAATATAATAAGATACAAAAAATGAAGATGATAAATCATTTGAAGGTTCACACCCTACCATATATTAAATTCAAATAGTAAAATTAGTTTTGAAAATGGTCTTTAAAAAAGGCTGATGATACTAACCAAATTATATATAGGTTTTAATAATGGCCCGGATAGTACTAAAATATCTTCTATGCATCTTAAAGACATCTTGTACATCTTTCTGTGGCCTTGAAGGCTCGTCAATTCTCCATCCTCTAGATCAGGGGTAATCAATCTTTTTATACCTACCACCCACTTTGTTGGTAGTAAAACATTCTTATCGCCCATAAGTTCCGCAAGTTCAAGAAGTTAATTTAACTGAAAAGTATTCGTAATTTTTGAATGGTGGTTTAGTAAAAATATGTAGCTAAATTTATCTTTTTATTTACATTTTGCATATGTTTATAATACACAGAAAATTTAATTTTGATACTGCATTTCTACATTCTCCATCGAGATACAGCGCGACTACTAGTGGGTAAGCTGATTAAATCGAAGACAAAGAAAATATAATATAAAAACTTTCTATTAATGTATAAAGTGTCTAGTAAAATTATCTTAAAACGCCTACCGCCTACCATGAAAGCTTGAATCGCCCACTAGTAGGTGGTAGGGACCAGGTTGAATACCACTGGTCTAGATCTACTTCTAACAGCGATTCTCAAACTTTTTTGAAGTGGGGACCACTTTTTTAAGACAACAATTCTGCAGACCACCTTGCTCTTGCTACCTTCAAAAGTATCATTTTTTTTTAAGATATTTTAATACCAGAATACAGGGTGTTTAGAAAAAGGGTTCTAAGACTTCAGGGGCGTGATTCCCTACATCAAAATGAGATGAAAAGTTCCAATAAAAATAAGTCCAAAAACGCTTCGTTTTCTGTATGACAGACTTTTTTTTAAGAAAAACGTCTATCTTGAGAACGTTTATAGATATTTTTATGAAATTTGGGACACATGTACTTAACTACATTATCTACTATTGAAAATAGTATCTAAATTTTATTTTGAAAATTTTCAAAATGGCGGCCATTTAAAATATTTAATTGTAAAAAACTTTTTAATCTTTAATTTTATTAAAATTAGTATTATTGAATATAATGTTATTCTTTTTATTGTGAACAAAATGACACATTATTTTTCAAATTCCGATAAATAATAACGAAGTTATTACAAAATTTGTGTAAGCACCATTACTAGCTTTCCTCGACTGAATTTTGAGACCGACATGATTTCCTCCTATTTTCCTACAAATATCCTATATACTGGTATATATGATAAAAAGTTAGGCAAAACACCACGATAATAGATAGGAATTTAATTTCCTCTTTTGGTGCTTAGATTAGAGTGGACTGAAAGTCGGGTAGAGTAATTATTATTTTTTAATTCAACTTTTGTTCAGCTCACTAAGAAATTACTTAATTGTATAGAGTCAAAACGTTGAGTAGTAAATTTCTCTATGATATAGGTGGAGGTAATCAATTTTACTTGATAATATCATTTTTTTTAAATATTCTTTATTGTCATTGAGAGATGTTTGAAGAAAGATGTGTCATCATCAGTCTCATTTACACTCAAAGTTTTGACTCTATATAATATTTTTACAGGGTATGGTCAAGTATTGTAATCGCGCATGAAAAAAAGTGGTTTTTTCCTTCTTTTTTTCAAAATATCTCAAAAACGGCTTAAACTATTTCGATTAAAAAAATTAAGCGAAACCAAGGCATTTCGCTCTACAAAAAAGCTCCAATAAGTGAACATCGAAAAAATTATATTTTTCGAGATAATAATTGTTTTGTCAAAATATCTGTTAGTCTGTGCGTTTCCAAATTTTTGTGGACGAGCTAGCTCAAAAACTAGTGTGAATATCGAAACCAAATTTCACACGTAGTTTTGGTCCATTGATTTTTCGTTTATTGGGCCATTCAGGTTGGGGTCTCCACGAACAAGAAATATTTACATAGTCGGATGAATTTGATTATAGGAGTTTTTACATAATTATAGAAACATTTACATAATATATTTACAATTTTTTTTTTCTATTTTTCTTTCTATATACAATTTCTAGCGCATGGCGATTTCTCTATAAGTTCTCCTGTTGAAGCTGTAAAGAAGCTGATTAGATTTTGGTGCGTATCGACACAAAATTAAGGGGGTGGAGGGGGGGGGGGTTAAAAATTAAAAATCTAGGTCGTTTGAGCAAACTCAACCAAATTTTGTATACATAATCAGTGGACCCCCAGAAGTCTAAAAATGCAAAAACAAACGGCCCGAAATTGGGGGGGGGGTCAAAAAATGAAAATCTTGGCCATTTACCAAACTCAACCAAATTTTGTATACATGATCAGTGGACCCCCAGAAGTCTAAAAATGCAAAAACTAACAGCCCAAAATGGAGGGGGGTCAAAAAATGAAAATCTTGCCCATTTACCAAACTCAACCAAATTTTGTATACATAATCAGAGGACCCTCAGAAGTCTAAAAATGCAAAAACTAACGGCCCAAAATGGAGGGGGGGAGTCAAAAAATGAAAATCTTGGCCATTTACCAAACTCAACCAAATTTTGTATACATAATCAGTGGACCCTCTGAAGTCTAAAAATGCAAAAACTAACCTCCCGAAATGGGGGGTCAAAAAATGAAAATCTTGCGCATTTACCAAACTCAACCAAATTTTGTATACATAATCAGTGGGTCCCCAGAAGTCTAAAAATGCAAAAACTAACCGTCTAAAAGGGCGTGGGGGGGGGGTAAAAAATGAAAATCTCGGCCATTTACCAAACTCAACCAAATTTTGTATACATAATCAGTGTGCCCCTAGGAGTTTAAAAATGCAAAAACTCCCCCACCACCCCTACATGATTATAAATAATTTTTTAAATATTAAATATAAGTGAGGGGCCAGGTTGTATGGTAAAGTCAAGTGGATGGACACATCGGAACACGTCAGCTTATTTATTTAATATTCAAATTCTGAGATTTGTGAGATACTGTACTAGATGAAGGAGGAGGTATCAGCCAAAGATGGAATCACTGGGTTCAATAAAACACCTTTAATGAGACGTTTCGGCTTGAATTTTATTTGGCCATCTTCAGTCAATTAGGCTAAAAAAATTTTTACAAATGGATGTTAATTGATATATTTTTTATAAAAAATTTTAAATTGACCAAGTTGGTTGTTTAAACTTACAGTTATACACAAAATGCGGTACACATATGTGATCGAACCAAGCCTTGTCAAAAATAAAAATTCTTTCAGCTTCATGTGAATTTATAACGTGCCTAGACCCCAAAGTTTCAGAATGAAAGTAATGAGTTTTTATAAATTTTTTCTATATATAACATTATAATTAGATATTTGACCCTTATGTGAGGTCATCATATATCCCATCATTATTCATTTACAAACAACTGTATAACTGTAAGTCTAAACAACCAACTTGATCAACTTATAATTTTTTATAAAAAAATATATCAATTAACATACATTTGTAAAAAAAATTTTTAGCCTAATTGACTGAAGATGGCCAAATAAAATTCAAGCCGAAACGTCTCATTAAAGGTGTTTTATTGAACCCAGTGATTCCATCTTTGGCTGATACCTCCTCCTTCATCTAGTACAGTTTCATCACAGCCACGAACTCTTACAATATTTGTGAGATACTGTGATACGGAATTGGTGATATATTTAGGTATAGAGTAAAGCGAGATAGGCACGAGTAGCAAGCTTCAGTAAATGATTGGACCATCCCCTCTCTCCCTGGGGCTGTCAAAAACATCTTCTATCCATTTTACTTATTTTTCAATCTTTCATATTGTCATAGAAATAATAAAGAAGTGAAGTCTTGATTAAAAAGGGCGCAGCGAGACAATGGACCAATTGACCCCCTGCCCCCCTCTCACTTTAATTTTCCCCGTGTCATTGCCATTGCGATTGTGCAAACATAATCACTCGCATTGTGCCGGATTTTTTCAATCTAGGGCTAATAGACAAAACAACCCTTTCTTATTAAAACAAGATCGAATGAGGGATTCGAAAGATTAATTGCGTTTTTAGCCTGAGAGAAGTTTTAATTCTTTTTCAAATGATTCGCTGATACTATACATACATCATACAATGCAGATTATTTAAAGGCTAGAACCTTTTTATTTATATTAAGGGATTGAAGTCCTTGATTTTTTTAAACCAAAACTTAAGTTAAACAATTTAAGTGAAATCTGACGAACACTACTAATTTTCTATATATATAGATACGAACCCCGTCCCATCTCAATTGGCCCACCAATATTTTTTCTTTTTAAGTAAAATTATGCTAATTCACGGTAAATTTGATTTAAATATTTCTTTTTATTATCATTTGGAACAACATTTTAAACAATTTAAAACATTTTATTGTAACATTTAACTTAAAAATATTTTTTTAATTGTTAAAAACATAGTTTTATATAAAAAATAGTTCTTTGCTTATCACGATTTTTTTTTTAAGAATCTTTGGTAAAATAGTCAAGTAGGCTTTGCCTTTTTCCAACAAAAGAAAGTTTGTTTTGTTTATTATTAGTAAAAATGACTTGTGGAAAGGATGTTGATGAATTAGGTATTATCAATTTATTTAAAAAGGGAAAATCAAACGCGGAAATTGGCGATCTAGTTAATTTATCAAAGTTTACTGTCAGAAATATTATTCGAGTTTATAAAACAACGGGTACAATAGCCACAAAACCTCGGTATGCGTCGAAATCCAAAATATCAGATGCTGATAGACGGTCATTGAAGACGATTATTAGAAAAACAGGTGTTCGAACTATGGTGAATTAATTGAAAAGTTTTTGTTTTGCCGAGAATAGCAGAGTTGTTGATTCACAAAGAGAAACAAAGAGGTTGTCCTCTGCTTGGTGCAAATAAACATACACACATATATATATCGAGATGATATATCTGTATATATATTATATTGACTCCATGAAAAACATTTATAATTGAAGAAAGATTGATTATGAAGACCAAGTCATAAAACTATAGTCTCAAACAAATAAATAAAATATATACAGATATATCATCTCGATATATATATGTGTGTATGTTTATTTGTATCAAGCAGAGGACAAGCTCTTTTGTTTCTCTTTGTGTATGGTGAATTATCTGTTCTTTGGAGCGATGCTGTGGGGCAAAGTGTTTCAAGATCCAGGTGCCATAGAGACGCCCTTAAGTTAGGTTTTGAAACTTACAAAGTAATTTTATAGCAACTTATTCCAATTTTTTTTTTTTTTTTGTAATTTTACTAATTTTTTTTAGGCGAAAGAAAAGCCACTCTTGACATTAAAACAAAAGAAAAACCGGCTTAAACGGGCTAAAAGTCACATTAATTGGACGAGTGATGAATGGAATAGTGTCCATTGGAGTGATGAGTCTCGTTTTGAAGTTTGTGTTGGGGACAATCGAAGCAGCGCTATTCGTCAGAAAAAGGGAAGCTTTCAATTCAGATTGTTTAAAAAAGAAAGTAAAATTTCCTGCTTCAGTTTTGGTATGGGGTTCAATGTCTGCTAGAGGTGTTGGAAAACTTCACTTCATTGATGGAATTGTAAACACCAATAAATATTTAGAGATTTTAAAAAAATCGTTACTTCCAACAATGGCAGATACATTGCAGAATAATAATAATTTTGTGTTCCAACAAGACGGGGCGGCCTGCCGTACATCAAGAAAATCTTTAAAATGGCTTTCTGATCATAATGTTCCACTTTTGGAGTGGGTGGCAAACAGTCCAGACTTGTCACCAATAGAAACTCTTTGGCACACAATGAAAAAGGTATTCCAAATACAACCAGCTAGAAACGTAGTCGAATTAAAACATAAACTTCAAAATATTTGGGATACTTTCACTCAAGATGAGTGTCAAAACTTAATAAGTACGTTGCTCAAAAGAATTCAAGCCGCAATTAAAAATAAAGGAGACGTCACACAGTGGTAAAGGTTTTGGATTTTGTATGTTTTCCTTGTTTTTAACAATTAAAAAATAATTTTAAGTTAAATGTTACAATAAAATCTTTTAAATTGTTTAAAATGTTGTTAATGTCTGTTCAGTCGAGCTGGAATCAATTATCCCCCCCCTAAAACCTTCTTTAAGAGAAACATGCGGTTTTCGAAAGCTCAGCACCCCTTCGCTGTCAAGTTGGATAAAAATCGAACAAGCGCTTTTGCTAACTCTTTTATTCCTATGACCTCCAGAGACTGAACTCGCTCCCAGCCACCGTCTTCCCCGCGACTTATAACCTTCATCTGTTTAAGACCCGCATCCACAGATACCTTCGGCCCCTACCCACCCCATAAAAACCCTTCTTCTTCCTCTTTTCACGATGGCGGGGCCAACCCAGGCCTTTAGGGGATGCAACATATTGGTGTAACTCCTTCTCTCATCATTTTCATTAAAAAAGTGCTTTGTTCAAATAGCGGCATCTTAACTATTAATATATCTAGAGTTGCTCCAAAAATATGAGAATACTTAAAATGTGTATATCATTTATGCATATTGAATCTGAAACTCACTCCCAGCCACCGTCTTCCCCGCGACTTATAACCTTCAGCTGTTTAAGACCCGTATCAACAGATACCTTCGACCCCTACCCACCCCATAAAACCCTTCTTCTTCTCTTTTACGATGGAGGGGCCAACCCAGGCCTTTAGAGGATGCACCTTTGGTGTAACTCCTTCTCTCATAATTTTCATTAAAAAAAGTGCTTTGTTCAAATAACGGCATCTTAACTATTAATATATCTAGAGTTGCTCCAAAAATATGAGAATACTTAAAATGTGTATATCATCATCATCATCATTGAGTATACAGTCCTAAGACTGGTTTGATGCAACAATCCGTCTCCACTCGACTCTGTCCTCCGCCAGCTGTTTAACCTCTCTAAATGTCTGGCATCCCATATCCCCAATTATTTGGTTGAAATATTCTAATCTGGGTCTTCCCTTCCCCTTTTCTTTCCCACCTCCCCCTTCAAGATATCCCTAAGCAGTCCCCCATGTCTCAGTGTGTGCCCCATCATCTGACCTCTTCTCTTCTTCAGACTCTTCCACAAGGTTCTTCTTTCTCCGATTTTTCCAAGAACTTCTTCATTTGTGATTTTATCCATCCATTTGATATTCATCATTCTTCTGTAGCACCACATTTCGAAAGCCTCCAATCTCTTTCTCTCCGCTTTTCCAATTGTCCAGGTTTCACACCCGTACATGGCTATGCTCCATACATATGTCTTCAATAGCAACTTCCTGTTTGCTAAGCTGATTGAGGAGGAGCATAGTAGTTTTTGTTTTGAATTAAACCCCATTTTTGCTTGGGCAATTCTTGATTTAATTTCGTTTTTGCTCCTCCCATCCCATGTTATTTTACTTCCTAGGTAGCGGAATTCCTTAACTCCTTCTAGGTTTTCTTGGTTAATTTTGATGCATTCCTGTCTCGTTTGTTCTTTTTTTGTACATACTAGGACCTTGGTTTTATTCTTGTTTATTTTCATTTTGATTTCTTCTATTAGGATTTGGTTAATTCCATTCAAGGCGTCCTCTAATTCTTTTTTATTGCTTCCTAGAAGGGCAATGTCATCGGCAAATCTTAACATAGCGATCTTTTGACCTTGGATTTCTATACCTGTATCAATTTTGTCTTTGAATTCTTTAATCGCTTCTTCTATGTATAAGTTGAAAATCATGGGTGACAGCACACATCCTTGTCTTACACCTTTTTTATTTTGGCTTCTCTTTGTTCATCACCAATATTTATAATTGCCGTCTGGTTTATTATTATGGTTCATTTATGCATATTGAATCGATATCACCATAATTAACTTCACCATCTATTCATATCAAATATAATTTCTTAAATATAAATATATTGTTTTTTCAGTGTACCTACTTCTTTATCTATGCTTAATGATTTAATAAGACTCCATGCAAATAAAATGATCCCTCTAGAACAAAATATCTGGTTACTGGATTACTAATTCACATTATTATGTTAAATATTAATAAAATTATATAATATTTCAAGAATAAATCGATACGTTCATTAAATGAATATATTTATTTTTTTATTTTCCCCCAAAATTTAATAAGCATTTTAATTTTAACTTATTTGAATTGAATTCAGTTTTACATTTAAATAAAAAAATAATTTTTTAATATTTAATATGATTTATTAAAAAAAATAACGTTTCATACTCATATATAGATATATATTCGATATAAAAGCAGTAGCAAATCACGCTTTATTCTGCACTCTCGCAGACAAAGTACAATTATAAAAATGTTGTTAACTTTCTACACATCAGTTATTTTTTCGAGATATTAATTTTTATATTTTTTTTATTAACATTTTATTATTAATTTTAATTTATTAAAATCCAATTAGATCAAAGTTTGTTCGTATAGATAAATAAATAATTCACAGCTTGTCTCATTATATTATAATATATTATCCATGTATAATGTATATGTATGTTTTTTTAAACAATATAAGTTGCAATATTTAAAAAAATATATTCAAACAAACAAGTAAACAACAACAACAACGCAAAGTATTATAATAAATTTGAAAAAAAAATTATTCAAGCATGAGTTTGGAAATATTTTTTTAATTAAAAATTCAAATATACACATTCACGAATATAGATAATACATATATATATATATATATATATATATATATATATATATATATTTTATTTTATTTAATTAAAAAAAGTTTTTTATTTAATTTGTTCGGTTTTTTTTTAATATTTACCAAATAAAAATGTGTATTTTTATGTATATATATTCTAATATAATTACTGATAAAAAAATTCAAATAATAGTAGTTATATATATTTATTTATTAAAAAAGTGTTTCGACGAATTAATTTAATTCTGGAGTTATATTTTGCATTTATAAAACCGCCATTCAATTCGTCATTTTTGATAAATTCTTATATTGAAAATTGTTATTCACATGTATATTAAAGGCTGTAATAACCTTTCTCAAAATACCGGAAATTAATTCAAATTCCAAGAGATTATTTACAAATATACTTAGAAATCCTAAACAAAACTATATACAAGTTAGGACCCTTAGTTTAAATGTTAGTACCTGGAGGGACCGAGCGATGCTCGGTAACTTCTTCCTTCAGTTAAAAGCTTTATTTTAATATTATTTTTAATTTAAAATTCTGATAAAAAGGTCGATTTTTATTTGAGAGCCGCTTTCAAATTAAAAAAATATAAAAATATATAATATTCGCCCAATGTGCCCTCCCTCCTACCTCCACCCCGATCGACCCCACCCCAGAAACCCCGCCCTACTCCCCGATTCCCCACCACTGCGCCTCACCTTCTCCACCTGTTTTGATTCAACCATATGATTCATTTTTATTCATCCAATTGTTAATAAATAAAACCTATCAAAATGTGTTGTTTTTTCAGAAAATTGAGACCTGCTTATGCGAAATGTATTTTTAAATAAATTCTTGATTATTTTTTATTCTATTAAATAAATAAAGCTCTTTATAAAAACAATTATAAAACGTTTATTAATATTTATAACGTTTAGGGAGAACAAAATATGTTAAAATCCACAATCATAATACTTCTTCAAGGCCTTTGAGAATAAAGGATTAACCCGACCCATTGTCTGTCTGGGTACAAAAGAAAGAGTAACCTTTTTTAAAACCCTAAGAATGGGATTTGTCTACGTGAGAATAATTAATTTGATTACGAAAAAACCCATCAAAAACAATTTTATCGAAGATGAGACCGTGACAGATCGAATTGTCACCCCAAAAACCCCCTAACCCGTGAATTTCATTAAAATCGGTAGAGTCGTTTTCAAAATAGAACCATGATGCAAATATATATATAAATAAATATACTAGTATATATAAATAAATATATATATATATAAATAAATATACAATTTTTGCTCGTTTAACAAGAGTAGATATCAATTTTTACCTACTCGTACGCCTGTGTTTAGGCAACCAGGGTACGGAAGATTTCCTAATAGTTCGAAGGAATTCCGCTAGGGGTAGCTAAGTGTTTTTAAACTAACGACCAAAAAAAACTTTTATAGACTAAAAAATTAGATGGTGCCTGATATATTAAATATTTTAAATTATTTGTTAATATTTTCAATTTTGTACTTTATTTTATATTTTATACTGTGTTTTATATCTCATCCTTTGTATTCAATATTGTTGGACTTACTGTATATTTTGCCATTCGAAATAAATAAAAATAAATTGTAATATTTTTTTTTTACTCATCTATCATGGAAAAGCAACCCTTAATCTTTGATGAGAAAGAAATCAATTAATTATGTTAATTTATTTAAATATTTATTTTTTAATTAACCAAGATCTTCTCAGATTGTCACTAGGATAATATTCAATTCTATTGAAAGAGATGAGCTAAAAAGATTACAGGAAAGGTTTGAATTGGCCAGCCGGGAGTATCTAATATAATAATGTATTTTCGGTTCTTTAAGTAAGTATATTAACCACTCAATTTATTGATTAATATGAAACAATTTGAAAGTGGAAAATTGAGAGAATGATTTCAAAGAAGTGTGGTTTATTAATGAAAGTCACTATTCTATCATTCTCAAAGACAGATCAAAGGCGAAATTTGAATACAGGGACTATATATACCAGCCTAGGCAGACATCTTGCTGGCCAGGGGCTACATATTAGGTTGTAAAATAATAATTTAAATTTCCTAGTTTTAAACAATTTTGTTTGTCGTCAACTATTAGTTGAGTTTAAAATTAAAAAATCACGTCGGCGTCGTCGCTCATGCCGATTATAATAAGTAATAGATAATTAATTTGTTTGAGACTATAGTCTCGATGGTTTAACCTTCATCATCAGTCTCCTTAACTAAAAATATTTTATCTGTTATTTCAATTATCGATTTAATATAGAAAATTCGTTTTATTGTTATTGCAAGCTAGTCAGATAAAAGATTTGGCTAGCTTGCTATAACAACAAAACCAATTTTCTATACCTAATAGGGTAATTGACCCAATGAGAAATAACAGATAAAATATTTACAATTAAAAAGACTGAAGATGAAGGTCAAACCTTCGAAACTATAGACTAAATAAATATATACAGGGTGATTCATCGGTCTGTCCTCCTTTATAACTCTTATAACTCTTTTATTTTAAGTCAGAGAGAAAAACTCTTCAAATATAATTTATATGATATATAATTGTCTATCTAAGTACCATATGCATTTGTATACAGGGTGCTCCGTTTAAGAGCAACAATTTGTAACTTTAAATTTCATAATGGAACGCCCCCTTTATATATTTATTTATTTTGATAGTAAATTAAATTCCCTTTAAAAATTATTAATTAATAAGGTGTCTAAAATTAAAAATTAAGAAGTTATTTACCTTTATTCGTTGACATGTTATTATTAACAAAGTTAAGCTATGGAACGAATAAAGGTAAATATCTTCTTAATTTATAATTTTAGACCACTTATTACTTAATACTTTTTTAAAGGAATCTAATTTACTATAAATAAATAAATATATAGGTGTTCCATTAAGAAATATATAAGTTACAAATTCTTGCGCTTAAACGGAGCACCCTGTATACAAATGCATATGGTACGTGGATAGACAATAATATATCATATAAATTATATTTGAAGTTTTTCTTTCTGACTTAAAATAAAAGAGTTATAAGAGTTATAATGATAGTTCAGACGGATGAATCACTCTTTATTATCTATATATATATTATACTAGCTGACGACCGGGCCTTCGGCCACGGCGGTCACCTAGCCCCTGGCGGGGAGCGTCTCGTTCATACCAATTTAATAATTGAAATTTAAAATCTTACTGTAAGTATCGAAAGAATGTGCTGAATGAAATTGATTCAAAAATAAGGAAGAATAAGGAAAGATTTATTTAACACATTGCCTAAGCAGCGATCACTATCTGACCAATCAGAATCGTTCTAATAATTTAACGCTTTGGCATTGGCTATGCAGCATTGGCCAATCAGATCGTTTCCACATACATATATATCCACATACTTTTCTATTTTATATATATAGATAGATAGATAGATAGATAGATAGATAGATAGATAGATAGATAGATAAAATTCTTTGCCCGATACACTCACTCACTCACTCATCAAAACAGCCAGAACCACTGGACATAGAAACATGAAATTTGGAGAGGATATTAAATCTATGACATAGAGGTTCAGTAAGAAAGGATTTTTTGAAATTCGACCCCTAAGGGGGTTAAAGAGGGCAAAGTGTGTTTTCACTGATTATGCGATATCTCTTAAGGACGATAAAATATCTACTTGATTTTTACTTATAAAAATACTAAATTAAAATATCTAAAAAGTGATTTCAGGATTTTTTGAAATTTGACTCCCAACTATCCAAAATGTGAGTGGAGGCAAAAATTAAAATTCTCTCCTATCTTGATCAAATTTTGTAGAGTTATTCTTTATTACTTTAAGAAACTATTCCTGTAAAAATCAACTATCAAAATTGACTGTATGGGGCGAAGGGGGGGGGGCAAATTATAGAAATTTTTAGCTTTTTAGTACATTTACTCTTCAGAAAACTGTGGATTATTTATTTGCAAATATCTAAAAAATAATTTCAAGATTTTTTGTAATCCGACCCCCCTCTCAACTATCCAAAATGTGAGTGGGGGCAAAAATTAAAACTCTCTCCGATCTTGATCAAATTTTGTAGAGTTATTCTTTATTACTTTAAGAAACTATTCCTGTAAAAATCAACTATCAAAATTGACTGTATGGGGGTGAAAGGGGGAGGGAGTAAAATATAGAAATTTTTAGCTTTTTGTAAATTTACTCTTTAAAAAACTGAGAGTTATTTATTTGCAAATATCTAAAAAATAATTTCAACCTCCCAAAATGTGAGTGGGGGCAAAAAAATTAATAGTCTCTCCAATATAGATCAAATTTTGTAATAATAGTTTTTAAGACTATATAAAATGTATGCTGTAAAAATCAATAGCAAAAATGAGTGCGTTGGGGCGAAAGAGGGGGTAAAATATTACAAATATATATTACAGACCTAATAATCACATGCCGAGACGCCGCCCGCCAGGGTCACCTGCCCGGAGGGCCGAGCTGTAGCGGCGTGCCGAAGGCACGCCTGGAGCAGCTCGTATTATACATATACATGTTTATTTACTTCAAGCAGAGGACTACCTGATTATTGTCTATGTTGGTTTTTAATTTCCATATTTGCTTATATTATTGTACGCCAATTTATAAGATATAGTAATAATAATAAGATAGATATAATATGAAAAGATGTTTTTTTTGCACCGAGTGGCTGGAAATCATTTTTTTTTCTTTTTTTATATTATTCTTGAAGTGAATTGAAGCGAATAGTATAGGAGAAGAAAAAGCCGTCTGCTGGCTGTTGTGCTTCTTTCTTTCTTCATTCTGAAGCTTAGGCAGCCAAAGCAGCAGCGAAAAAAGTTTGTTCCTTCATAATGAAATCCTCTCTCTCTCACTTTTGCCGGGTTTTTTCTCTCCTTTTTTCGCGAATAGAACCAAATGTTGCATCCTCCAATAAAATATCTCTATAACATTCAACCATTCAGGGAGATTTTTTTTTTATTTATTCTATCTATATTTATAAATATATATAAGTACAATGAGGGAGTATTTTTATGGAAATAAAAAGAAAAAATAAGTTTTTTTTCTTCAATTTGGTTAAAATTGATTAATGATAAGTTGCTTATTGTTGTTGAACAAATCGAACAATTTCCGTTTTAAAAAATAATCAATTCTTCGGGACAATAAGAAGTCCAGATCAACTGGTTTTAAAGAATTAATTTAATTTTCTTTTAAGAACATTGAAGTATGAAATCAAATATTTTTTCATTTCATAGACTAAGGTTCAAGCCCGGAAAATTTAATATACCTACCTTCTCAATACACAACCCTCTTGTAATATACCTACTTGCTAAATTGATCAAGGAATTAAGGTCATAAAAAACTATTAGATCATGATCAAAATGAGAGACTTCCATTTCAAAATGAAATTTTTCCAAGTTTAAGACTTGAGGTAAGGTGTATCCGAGGAAACCACGATTGGAATTAGGTGTACACTTCTTTGGAATTATGTGGAATTATTTTGGAATTCATTAGATAAGTAATGCCATCTATTGTCTTCTACTTGGTATGAAAGTGGAAGTGGAAGTAGGTGTACATGATAATAGGTCGCGGTTCACCCTTCGGGTGTATCTATGCCATCACAAGAATCGAACCAAAGTGCCATTCGAGCAATTCTTTTTTTAGCTCTGCAGACTAATAAACCTATAGTTTCTAGCGAGGGGTGAACCGCGATTGGAATTAGGTGTACACCGTCTTTGGAATTATTTTGGAATTCATTAGATAATGCCCATTCATCTATTGTCTTTTACTTGAAATAAAAGTGGAAGTAGGTGTACACGATATTGGGTCGCGGTTCACCCCTCGGTCCTGGTATGCTTCTATGAATAATTCAATCTTTGAAATCCGTCGGTTCCTATAGACGATGCGTTTCTTCTATAACCTTGAGATTTTTACGGAGTGAAGTTATTAACCTCACGTCCAACCCCTTTTAATCGCCTTCTACGACAAGCAGGGGATACTGTGGACATATTCTAACCCCTGTCCACAGGGGTGGAAGTTGAACTATTTCTGATATATCTATAGTAATCTCGACTTATAAGAGTGCCAATGCCCTGTTATCATTTTTGACACTCGGGTTTGATTCCTGGGGAGGCTCTTTTGGCATAGAAAGTAACAGCTTAACTTTTAAAATCATAGATGAAGTAGAGAACTATCAATTTAAATTGAATTTAGGTTTGGAACTTAAGCTTAGCTAGAGTAGAGAAAAATGTATTTTTTTTTAAATTATATTTTTTTAAGTTTTTTAATTTTTAAGTCTTCAAAAAAAGGAGGTTATCAATTCATCGGAATCTTTGTTTTTTTTTGTTTTTTATTTTTTTAAAGAAATTAATTTTAAAGTCAAAATCTAGGATTTTAGTAGAAAATATTTTTACATTGCATATCAACCATCGCCTCAAGAGTTGATCCCGAGTACTAACATGCTTTCCAGGCAGTTAGTTACACCCTCAAGATAAATCTTTCCCCCACATGCAACATATAAGAAAATTAATTTTTTTTTTAAATTCAAATAATTGAAATACAACCAAACAGAGATCTTGAGCACCTTAGCTAACAGTGAAAACGATCAAGGAAATTATGAGATCGAGAAGCTGTAAGCTTTCTAAATGACTATAGTTTCGAAGATTTGACCTTCATCATCAGTCATTATAATTAAAAATATTTTATGTTTTTCTCATGGGTTCAAATACCCGATTGAATGTTTTTGTTTTGTTATAATAGCAAGCTGGTCACATGATTGTTTTCTCTCAAAAAAAGTAGCTGTATAGATATGAGGAGAAAATCTGTTAATAAATCAAATAATATAATTTAGATAAAGTGTTGTTGATTAAGGAATCTTTTGAACCATAAAAAGACTTACCATCATATTTTATTTGAGAAAGCTACCTGACCTTTTGAGATTCCGTTTAATTATACGGTCGTAATTAGAGGCTTTCAGGATCTTTTTTTGGGTTCGACTGTGTTCTAAGTGGGGAGCACGATTCCCTGATTGGCCAGATGGCTGAACCAATGCTCAGAGGGAACAATAGGCGCGGGAGGGGAAGACGTCAGTGGTGGGAGAGAAGACAACCGCAGGGGCGGCAGGGAAACAGAAACAAAAAAGATGAACATCAAGTTAATACATAAATTGACCAGTCAACCATTCCAAAAGAATTTTTTTTAACCAGGAGAAAGGAAATACAAGAATAGTACAAAGAAGCAGGGAAGAATAAAAAATATAGGTACGTCAAAATCAAGTTCAATTGAAAAGACAATTACATAGTTATTAATCTGGTGTATTAAGCTCTTTATTAGATGGTAAGATAGATAATTATACAATAAGACAATATTGTTCTTTATTTAGGATTAAGGGTTTGCAATTTAATTTTTATTTTTATATTTATTTCTCGAAGTAAGCCTTGTTTTGGAAAATACTTAGCTAGTTGTTTTGCTAAGGTTCTATAACTCGGTATCTCCGGTAGGTAGGCGAAGACTGTCTGCCAGCTGAGCCTAATATTGAATCTACTCAAGAAATTAAAAATTGTCTTGAAAAATATCTGGAACATGAAAAAAAATCAATTTTTTTAATACCAATTGCGAAAGTTGGATTTTCGAGAAACTTTCTACAAATAAACATAGAGGTAAATATATTTGTTGCAGTAAAAACCCATTTTTAGTAAGTAAGTTTACTAGTTAAAACGCATTTTACTGAATACCTTTAAGGCAACTAGAATTTACTGATGTTCGTTGAGTTTGGTTCAAATGTCTAGAATCTTCATTTTTGACCTTCTGCCTCATTTTGGGTGTTTATTTTCAAAAAATTTTAAACGAAAATTATCTATTCAATCGATTTTAATAAACAAAAATTTTTATGAATATTAAGTATCATTTCTCAATTATATAAAACTGTTTGTATGAATTAATTATTTATTTCCTTAGACTCCTTATACTCCGACTTTTTTAAAGGTTTCAACCAATGCACACGTCTAAACACTTTATGTGGCTAGGGTTAGCCGAAGGAAAACAATAAAATTCATAGTTGGAATTTAGTGAAGTGTTTTTACAGTTCGTCACAGAGCACTTGAAAACTTCTTTTTGACTTGAATTCATCATCAATTGATTCACTTTATAAGTTAAAGTAAAATAATTCAACACTTTTTGATTCAGTAAAATACACGTTAATATACACAGATGAATGGTAAATAAGAAGGTAGATTGTACCCGAAGTTCTTAAAAGTGTCACCTATGGCGCTGCCTCTGTTGCGCACGGAGCAAATAACATTCTATAATTCTTTTTTTACATATTTCTTTTAGTATAATTATTACCAAATGTCTTAGGTACATTTTATTTAATTTTGAAAAATTAGAAAGCTATTTAGTACTTTCTTAGTATTTCTAATCAAAAGCAAATTCTCTACTTACTTTTTCCATCTCTCTCTCTCTCTCTCTCTGTCGTTAATAAATATTGAATCGTCTTCTGAAAGAGAGTGAGAGAGATGAGTTGAAGCAAGACGCTAGCTGATGTGGGGGTGTGGGCGAAAATAGCGGTGGAATATTCATATTCCAAGGAAATATGAATATGGTTGTCGTCGTTTATCAATCAAATGAAATTCTTTATCACCCAAGAGAGAGGGATGACAAGAAGATCCTCTCAGCGACGGCGACGCCTCGACGACGAACCTTCATTCCATTTATTATTATTATGGATTATCCACACACTTGTACTCACACTTTGTCCCATACCCGCCACCCTCGGGGGTTGTTTACCTCTTGTATACCCCCAGCCCCGGCAACGCTGAAAGCACGTAGTAAATTAATTACCCAGGATCTCTCTCGCTATCAAGCATTCGTTTCGAAATATATATATATATATATATATATATACTATACTAGACTAAATAAGGAGCCCTCCTACATGCGTGGCTGTTTATATGCTCATATACATCTCTCTCTCTCTAATTATTATTATTATTCTATTTTTAGTAGAAAATAAGTAATTAAACTGTTTTCTTAATCAATTAAAGAATACTAATTATAAAACATTATTATAAATTAATAAGTTGTTGTAGGGAAATAAGGACAATAGCTTATGCAAATATTTTTTATTTTAAGCTAACTTTTCGTCAACTATGTTGAGGAAGTCAACAAATTTGACGAAACGTTGGCATAAAATAAAAAATACCTGCATAAGCTATTGTCCTTATTTCCCTACAACAACTTATTAATTTAATCGAAGGACATAAATAATCAAAATAATTATTATAAATTGAAAAAAATATATGTATGTAATATGGCTATCTCATGACCTGCTCCCTACTACCCTCATAAATATATTTAAATTAAAAATTATATTAAAAAAAAAATAAAAAAACCCTCTTCTAAAAAGTACAAAATAATGTAATATTTAATCAAAAAGTGTGGGGCGCAGAAATATGTGCTTTTAATTAATTTCGACCAAGTGCCCCAAGTTTTTTGATTAAGTATTACATTATTTTGTACTTTTTAGAAGCGTGTTTTTTAGTTTTTTAAAATATAATTAATTTATTAAACCATTTATTTTACATAAATTAATGTATACATTGTTTTTTGAGCTTCGACTCCGGAGATTATTCTCCACCATCGACTGTCCTTGATCATCTTTTTAGTCCTTGTTTTTAATAAGAGGAAAAAACTAATTAAATAAAAAAACCTCTTTTCCGATAATTATTCCAATTCCATTATTCCCGTCCTTCAATTTTAAAATATAATTTTTTTTTTTTTTTTAAATTTTATTAAACCAATTATTTTACGTTAATTAATGTATACATTGTATTTTTGCTTCGATTCCGGAAATTACTTCTCCACCATCGAGTGTCCTTATTCATCTTTAGTCCTTGTTTTTAATAAGAAGAAAAATCTAATTAGATAAAAAAACTCTTTTCCGATAATTATTTCAATTCCATTATTCCCCAATCAAGTCGATTGGTTCTGCCTCCTTAAAATATAATTTATTTTTTACTTTTTAGTCTATATTATTATAGGGAAAAGTTTGCGTAATTTAACAGAATGAAATGTATTTATTTTTATTATTTTTATATAATTTCATTAAATTTTAAATTACGGTAAGTAGGTAAACAATTATTTTTATAGAGATAATTTAGAAAATTTAACAGAACAAAAGTCACATTGATACATAGATAAATAAATACATACATATATACATAGGTACATATATACAGATGAAGTTAATATAAAGCGTGTAAAAAAAATCAAATTGATTTTTCCTACAATGGTTTCGCATGGCACTAAATAAATAGCAGATATGCAAAATTTGGTCAAAAACAGACAAATGGCTGAAATGTTTAACCGTCTCCTCCTTTCTAATTTTCCCATTTCAACAAAAATCAGATGTTAAACTCATATCAAGAATTATTGGATAAAAAATACTTGGTAGGTTTCACATTAAGATATAAAAAATAAAACGAATTTATTTTTGGAGAATCTTTAATCTCGATATATAAATATATAGGAGAAACAGAAAGTAATCTGAAGATGGGTTAGTCACCCGAAATAAATATATATACCATATCGAGATTAAAGATTCTCCAAAAATAAATTCGTTTTATTTTTTATATCTTAATGTGAAACCTACCAAGTATTTTTTATCCAATAATTTTAAAAAATGTTTCACCAAGTACCAACACCAAATTCCTTAAAAAAAATTACATCAAGAAGTGGAAATATGGCTATATCATTTATTTATTTTATTGAGAGTGTTTTAGGATAGACAGCTGATTATATTTTGAGTAATGTTAAATATATAAGATTTCAGAAACTCGGGCGTATTTATTAAAGTACCTAATTATAAGGTTAAAGGACAAAAGTTCAAGAGTTGGATGTAGTTGTTAGTACGTTGTAGTAAACAACACAAAACGCCTTAACAAGGAATATAAAATAAATACAAAATTTTATTTTGATCACTTCATTGGTTTTTGAGCTAGAGCGTGCATAAAATCTGGTAGCACGCACACTAAAAAAATAATTAATACCTCTTAAAATATACATACTCGACTCCCTAGCCCATCGTATATCTGTCTCCGCCCTTTCCCTTTTTTTATAGATATTGCCATGGCTTTTGTTCTGAAGAAATTAAATCGATAATCCCACCAAGGGCTTCATTTGCGCGAAATACACGATTTTCTAAAACTCAACACCCCTACGCGCTTAAACTGGATACTAATCGAACAAACGCATTCGCCAATTCATTTATCCCTATGACATCTAGAGACTGGAACTCTCTTCCCCCGACCGTCTTTCCAGCAACTTATAACCTTCAATTCTTCAAGACCAGCATCCACAGATACCTTCGACTGCTACCCAATCCCTAAATCTCCCTTATCTTCACGTTACAAGGGCCCACCACGAACTTTAGAGGTTGTACCTTCTTGGTGCAACTTCTTCTTATATCAGTATCATTATAAAAAAACATTTTTCCATGTTCACTCTACAAGGTTTTATTGTAGATCAAAACGCCGAAAATTTGATTAATTAAAAATAATAATAATTTTTACAACTGATTTTTTTGAAATTTAATAAATAATTTACGCAAGAAATATTTTAATATTTATCGTACTAAAATTTTATTATTTAAATTAAATTGATTTTTAAATACATTATTATTGATATTTAATTTTCAGATCTCTATCTAAATATTTGATAAAATTTAAAAATAATTTATTTAAACGAGTTCGCATAAACGTAAAAAACAATTTTTTTTGAGAGGTGTGGAATTCTAAAGTTTGGGAATTCCGAAATTCGCCAAAAAAATCATTAGTTCGAATCTTCTAGAAACATCACGAATATTTCTGTGTATCTAAAAAGTTCTTATAAAAAAACAAAAACAATTCATAAATGCATTTTAAAATAAAACTTAGTCATCATCGGGTACACATCATATCCAAAAAAGTCAGCCGCAATGTTTAAAAGTAGGTCATCCCAGAGTGAGTTCATTTATTAACAATGAACGATCTCAATCTTAGATTCCAAACTACAAATTTATAAATTTCATCCGCTTGATTGATGAATTTTTTTATTAAGGATCCCTTTCAACCTCTGATCGGAGTCGGTATCATCTCAGACGCATCTCCCAAGAAAATTCTCAATGGTCCTTCCACTAAACATTTAGTATGTTATTATGTACTATAGATTTTCCTCATTCCTCATGTTACAGATTGTACACAATTCCTCCATCAACTAATTGATTTTTTTCTCCATATTATGAGTTTATACCCGGACCCCAAGAGTCTAAATTTGTCCAGAACTCTTGCCTTATGAAGAAGACAAATTAGTTTGAGGTAAAGTCTCTGTTGGTTCGTTTAGGAATCTTATTATATTAAACGAGCGAGTCTTGTATATATATATACTAGTATATATAGAATCGGTTTCTCGAAAACAGCTCTAACGATTTGGATGACATTCACGGGTTAGGGGGGGGTTTGTATTGACAATTCGATCTGTCACGGTCTCATCTTCAGGGGGTGTACTATATATATTTGTATTTTTTTTTTAATTTGAAAACGGCACTCTCTTTTTCATTTTTGTCGAAATTTGAGCCGTGAGCCCATATGAGAATTTTTTTATTTCGGGACCTTAAATACAAAAGGCCTCATATCTTATTAAAAGTCAACCCAACCAACCAAAATGGGTGGATTCGCGGTGTTCGGAGGGTGATGAGAGTTAAGGGAAGAGGAGAGAGTTCAGAGGACATGTATAGGGTTGGCGTGCTGAATGATGATCGGAGGCGGGTCTAGGGGGAAGAATAGGGGTCAGTGGGACCTCGCCGGCGGATCTCTTGCTAACCTCCTCTAATCCCCATCCAACCACTGACCCTTATTCTACCCCCTAGAGCCACCTGCGATCATCATTCACCCCGCCAACCCTATACATGTCCTCTGAACTCTCTCCTCTTCCCCTAACTCTCAATTTGCAGACCACTCATTACAAAGTACATATAACAATAGAAAAAAGTTTCACTTTTGTCGGGCATGGATTCCACGCACACATTTTTTTATTTTTTTCTGAATCCAAATAAAAATCGACCTTTTTATCAGAATTTTAAATTAAAACTAAAATTAATATATAACTTTTAACTGAAGCAAAAAGTTACCGAGCATCGGTGGGCAGGTACTAGATCCTTATACAAGTGGGAGTAATTTGAATGTATCATTCTCAATTTTTCTTTCTCACTCATTAAACCCTCTCATTTCTTGGGGATTTTTCTTCTGACAAGCTACTGATTAATAACTATTTTTAATCAGTCATATTATTCAAGAATCCGCACACTATCTGCTGATGAATGTAACGTATGGTTCTTTTCACTTATACACTCAAATAAATGAATAGACACTGAGAAGCCTCAATTATATGAAGAAAAACAGCCCCTTCCCATCACATACACAAATATATATAATAAACGTGAGTGTATATGATTAATAATATACTAATAACAATATCTATTGAATAAAATGTCACTGGTAATGGAACTCTCTCGCTCTCTCGAGGGAGATAAATGTAGAAATATGAAAAACTCGGCAAGTCGTGATACAGACAGACAGACAGACAGAAAGCAGGAAGACGGATAGAGGGAAACGGGAGACAAATCCATTAAGCAGACAAGGGACAACTTGTTCTCAGGACGAATTCTCTCTCTCGCCTTCAAGGAAGGAAGGCATCGATATAATTAATCCGTGTCAACGAAAATGGAAGAATATGTCACCAGATGCCGCTGATGTCTGTCTTTTAAACTTATTACGAAGAATCACCTATATATGGTACAGTGCTCGTTAATGGATTCGGAATTTCAAGGGAGGCAAGAGTATAATAAGTAAAGGGTGGCATTCGAGAAGGTTCAAGTGAATTTCGAGAATATATATCATCATGATTATTAATAAATAAAGTACCTAAGGTTTAATGAAAAGATTTTGTTTTGCCGGGATAACTAGCAGAGTTGTTGATTCATAAAGAGAAATCAATGAGGTTGTCCTATGGTTGATGAAAATCTATATATATATATATAAAATTAAGGTTTTGTCTGTACATTGCTCCATGTCACGCCAAATTTTGGTTGCACACGTTTCAAGCAAAGTTATTAACGAAAACAACCTCAACAAAATTCCTGTCTGTATGTATGTCTGTCTGTTTCAGTGGTTTCCGAAAAGTTGCTCACGATTCACGCAAAAACGGCTGAAGGGATTATTATGAAATTTCATATTTGTATCAGATGTCTTCTAACTTACGTTTTTAGCTATATAACGTTTTGATATTTTGACCCCAGAAGGGGTTGGGGGGGGGCACGAATGAAAATTACCAAATAACTCCTAAACTATTAACCATACGGCAAATTTTATGATAAACAAAGTTGTAGGGGATGTGATTTTTTGACAAATTTTGTTTAAAAAAATTTCCCCAGGTGGGGTCCAGGGAGCTAGGCGGGGGTGTGGTGCTCAGGGTTGGAGGGCACGGGGTGGGGTCCGGGGTGGATGGGGTGCGGGTGGCGGTGTGGGGGCGGGGGCGGGGTGCTGGAGGAGTTTTGGGGTAGGGAGTTAGGGGACTAGTGGGTTAGGGTGCGGAATGGAGTGTTGGGGTGGTGGTGGGGTTGGGCATGGGGCGGGGGGTGGGGGTGCTGGGTGGGTTTCGGGGAGGGGTGAGGAGTGAGGGTGGGGTTCGAAGTTCGGGGGTCCAGGGGCGTGCCCCTGGCTAGGCAAGAGGGCCGCCGAAGGCGGGCCTTGCAGCTAGTAAACATATAAATATATTGTAAAGAAAAATTATTTATTGATTATATTTCAAATATTAAAAATACTAATCTTTAAAAAACCATCAGGAACAAGTTTATTCGAAACCAAACATTTCGGGAACCTCTCCTTTTTCAATGGTAAAATTTGTAAAAGAAAAAAAGTTGCTTCCTCTAAAATTTGGAGTGTTGCTTTCTAAATTTTAGAGGAAGCAACTTTTTTTCTTTTACAAATTTTACCATTGAAAAAGGGAAAAATTCTCCCGAAACATTTGGTTTGGGTTCATGATTGTTTTTTAAAGATTTGTATTTTTTCATATACATATATATACCAAATTTAAATATGTATATAAATAATTTATTTGTTTAAGACTACAGTTTCGAATATTTGACCTTTATTATCAGTCTTTTTAATTAGCAATATTTTATCTACGATCGTTTATGTGGCTAGCTTGATATAACAACAAAATACATTTTCTAAATCCAATCGGGTAAGTATATGAACACATGAAAAATAACAAATAAAAAATATTTATAATTAAAAGTGTCGATGAAGGTCAATCCTTCGAAACTATAGGCTTAAACAAATAAATTAGATATCATATAGGTGTTGTAGTAAATGCCCGTGTTTTAGTAAGAACAAATTCTTACAAGCTAAAACGCGTTTCTCTGAATACTCTTTGCTGTTACTAGAGTTTATCGACGCTGGTTGAGTTTAGTTCAAAGGTCTAGAATCTTCATTTTTGACCGTTCCGCCTCATTTTGACTGTTTATTTTCAAAAAAATTTTAAAAGAAAATGTCAAAAATACAGCCTCTACAGCTTTGTTGCTAATTTTTGACATTTTTGTTTAAAAAATGTTGAAAATAAACAGCCAAAATGAGGCGGAAGTTCAAAAATGAAGATTCTAGACCGTTGAACCAAACTCAACCAACATCAGTAAACTCTAGTTGCCACAAAGATATTCAGTGAAACACGTTTTTATTAAAAATGGGTTCTTAGTGCAACATAGACATATTTATGTTTATTTACATAAAGAAGAAGACAACCTCGTCGCTTTCTCTTTATAATGTTTGAGGATTAGAAAAATGAAAGGCTAGAAAAAAGTTTAAGGCTCACTAATAATTGTCATTATTGAACAATGACTAAAGATAAGTAATTTTCGTATTTACAAAATATACGAGTAAATGCCAAATTTATCACTATTATCTATAGCAGTGATTCTCAACATTTTTTTTGTTGCGGCACACTTTTAACAATTTCAAAATTTGGCGGCACACTAACAATAAGATTTTAAAATAAAAATAATTTTGTCAAAAAAAAGTATTATTAAAATAGACGAATCATCATACCTTTGAATATATTTTATTTAAGTTTGAGAACACAATACTGCATAGCAAATATATAAATTTATAAATTCACCCATACAGCAAGCAAGTAAATAGCAAACTGAACTACATGCAGCTAATCGACCCAAACCCTTTTTTTAAAAATGGATAAGCCGATATATATATTATATAAAATGTAGGTATATATTTTTAAAGCTTATTTATTTAGCTTTACATTAAATTATGTGAATTGAATTTTTTGTAGCTACCGGGTTTCATGAACTTCACGTGATTGTGGGGACCACGTTTCTTGCTGTGTGCTTAGCCCGACTGGTTTTAGGGCATTTTAGACGAATTCATCATTTTGGGTTCGAGGCAGCTGCTTGGTATTGGCATTTCGTAGATGTGATTTGATTGTTTTTGTACCGAAAAATAATAACTTATTAGATAAAAGTAAATATAAAATAATTTTTGTTGTTTGCATTTCTAAAAATTGGCGGCATAGTTCAAGAATTTCGCGGCATACAAAAGTGCCGCGGCACAGTGGTTGAGAATCACTGATCTATAGAGTAAAGAAAATATTATATTAAAAACAAAAGGATCGATCGAGATTCGAACTCGAGACTTTTGTGCTTCAAGATTGATGAAAAAATATTTTTGAACTTTGGATGACCTGATTAATTGAGAGGTGCTTAAATATATTAAAATTAATATTGGTATCATAATTAGGCTACGAAATATCTGCATGTAAAAAATAGACATTTTGCAAAAATAATAACGTCTTCGTCATCTTCCAATGACGTTCCAATAAGTAAACAAATGTGTGGCACATATGATGGGAATCACCCTTTTATAATTATTATCAAAAATACAGGGTGTCCAAAAAATCAACGTTGAACCGGGAACAGGGGATAGTTTATGACATAAAAAAGTCAATTGAAGTCTTATAACTATCGAGTTATAGGGATTTTTTGAAAATATTGAAAATCGCTATCCTGTACTAAATATTTAGATGCTGTGGCTACATACTAGTATTTCCATATTTTATTATTTTAATTTTTGTTACGTGATCCTAAATAAGCCTACTATTGACCACAATACAAAATTATTAGAATTATTAATAGCTATTATAGCATTAATGCCTATAATAGCAAAAGATCTATTCAATCAAGCTGAGACATAATTAATTAATATATTGAATGAATATCCAATATTAAATGTTTTGAAATTAGGTAAAAAAAATATAATATTTTTTTAAAGAAAGAAGTAGTAAGTGCTTGGCCAGATTTCAAAATAACTTACCATGTTAGGCTAGGAAATTTTTTTGGATATGATGATTCAAAATTAGCTTATCAAAATTTTTTAATACATGAATCGGTAAAAAATATTTTTTTTCTCCCCAAAAGTATAATACATACCTACTTTTGGTTTTATTTCGGGTTGTGGTCAATAGCAGGGTTATTCACGATTTCGTAAAATAAATTAGAATCATAAAATATGGAAATTTGTAGTCATTCATAGCATCTCAATATTTAGTAGAGTGTAGCGATTTTCACAATTTTCTAAAAAATACTTATAACTTGAAAACTATGAGGATTTTAATATTTTTTTTTTTTTTAGCTTCAGGACGGTCATAAATTGGCCTATCACTATTCTCGGCTCGAAGTTGAGTTTTGGGACACTGTATATAACTTTTTCTTCCATAAATAAGAGATAAGTAGATGATACCATTAGCACTCCTGGCGGAATCGCCTTAAACTATTCACATAAGCCTTGGTGATATGGTTGCCTGAAAACAGGCGGTTAGGAGAATTAAATAATATTAATTTAAAACTAATTTAAATTTAAATGTTATCAAATTTTATGGGGTTGTTTTATACACATGTTTTATATAATTTAATAAAATTACAATTAAATATCCGTATTGGGAGAATAGTCTTGAATTACACAAGTCGACAAATTTTTTTTCCTTGTCCTTTTCATGATTTTCCTATTCAGTGTGCATCAAAATAAAAGAAAAATAGCTATTTTCCAAATAAAATTTGCTTTCGTAGTGGTTATAATAATAATAAACGACGAAAAAGGCCATTTTGACATATTTTCTAGTCCCATTAGATATTAAACAGCAATATTTGAAATCAAAATATTTTGTTGATGTAATAGAAAACAGTTTCCTCTTTGATTTTCGAATTACCACTTGTTTTTAGTTCAATTATAACTCAAGTTATAACTAAAAAACTAAAACTACATGATTATAAAGGACAATAAACATGGATTAAAACATATGGTCTTAGTTTTTTACTTATAACTCTGGTTCTAATTGAGCTACAAACAAGTGGTAAGTTGAAAATCAAAGAGGAAGGTGTTTTCTATTACATCGACAAAATATTTTGAATTCAAATATTGCTGTTTAATATTTAATGGGACTAGAAAATAGGTCAAAATGTCCTTTTTCGTCATTCTGACCGATAGTATCTCGAAACTCTGACCTGTTGTAAAAAGTCGAGAAATTGCATGAAAATCAGCTTATGAAACTCTACTGGAATCCATTGTTAGGTTTACGGGTACAAATTTTTGTCGACCTGTGTTATTATTAATTAAAAAGAGATTTCACTAAGTACTCTAAAAAACGAGAAAAGTGTCTTCTTCGTCTTCGAAGTTAATTTTATTAATGAAAAAAAAAAATATCTTTAACTAGTAATACTTTAAAATAGCAGTAAAGGGCTGTGCAAGGAGCAACAACAACAAAGTTTTGCATCTCGTCGACTTTAAAGTGGATTAAATTGAAGCAATATTGCGGATAGGATACTTGAGCCCTTCACCTCTCTCTTAATTTGTATTGGCAACCCTTTTGGCAACCCTTTCCTGAGGTTTTATTACTAATTCCAACTTTGCATATGCATTAAGTGAATTAAGGCTGTCGCAATTGGCTCAGGCCAGCCCTTCTTGCGCCTCGGTTTTATTACTGGCTCACGCACACAAGGGCCTCGCTACGATTCACTGGAGACCATTAAATGGACTTTACTTGTAAAACTGTTGCGGCGCGAAATAATAATAAAAAAGGGTTAGCGAGAGACGGGCGCCGCTTTGGAATAGGCCGAGGGCGCCGTTTAGGGATAAGGCGCTCAAGGGTGATAAAAGCCCAAGTAATCGCCGAGGTTTGTTAAAGCGAGTGCTCACGGATACAAGGGTGGAATTGAAATAAGAGACGGAACAAAACAGACCCCTTATCCCGGATGCCCAGCCCTTTTTTAATTGAATAAATCCTTTTAACACAAAAATTAATCGCAGAGTTGTTTGGACTTTTAAAATGGACCAAATAGATAACTGGGCTGGAATACGAGTAAGAAAAGAGATGCTGGTCTTTTAAGAGGTACTTACTTAATTTAAATTTTAAAGAAGGGAAATTAATCAAAGAAGGAGAGCGAGAAGGAATGGGTTGAATTGATCACCTTGAAAGAGAAGAATCGTCGAGATCTAGACTCTAGATGTAATTGCAATAGATTTCATATTCCTATGTATGGAAAGTATTAATAAATTAAAAATTAAAAAAAAATATATATTTTGTAAAGCAGTATAAAATTTATAAAATTTATTTTTGAGTTACATTTTGGGGGCAGTAAAATACCAGAGTTATGCATTTTTCGAGCATAGTAGGTGGAGAGAATTTTTCACGAATAATCGAAGTCTGCCTCCGGGTTGCTCTAGTACTCAAGGGCGGATCCAGGGGGGGGGGGCGGAGGGGGCGACCGTCCCCTCATAGAGGCCCGTGCCTGGCGGGAGTGCAACACGTGCTTCGTACGCAGAGGCCAAAAAACGGCGGCCAAATCGACAGGGAATTTATAACAATTTTTTTATTTTTATTTTTATTTTAATGAACTTAAAATATGAGAAATGAAATTTGTAAAAAAAATTTGAATAAAAAAAAAAATTGAAAATAAAGTTCTATGTGTGGGGTGGGGCGTCTCTGACACCCCCCCCCCCTCCCCCCCGCTTGGACAATTCGATCGCGACATACTTCCTAGATAAAAAGTAGATCTTATATACATCGGGCACCTTATATATATTCTCCCCCCCCCCCCCCATAAAAAATTCCTGGATCCGCCCTTGCTAGTACTCATCAATTGTTAGAGATCTTCCTGTCTGCAAAAATTCAGAAGACATAATTTTTCTTAAGATAATTAAAATAAAAAATAAGTTTCTAATAGTTTATTATATTTAATATGTATAATATAATGAGATAAAAGCCATTTGTCAGTTAGAAAATATTCTATTTAAGATTCCGGCCAGAAATAATATTCGAGCAGTATTGAAGGAGAGTTTCTTGTAATGTTTCTTTGGTTGAATATTTAAGTTAGTATGTTGATAAATCAAATTTTCAATTACAATTATTCTTCCAAGACTTGAATGACTTTCTAATATATATTTTCTTCAAGTGTCAAGGTCTAGTAGTATTTGTATAAATCTATCTACCAGTCCATCTCCGAGTAAAAACTTCTAACGTATATTATTTAAATATTCCGGGGAAGGGGGGGGGTCGGATAGGCTAGGTGGTAGCGTATCAGCCTGCTAACCAAGTGGACCCGAGTTCGAATCCGACTCGAGGCATCCGGCTAAAATCTGATCCCCGGGGTAGAGACAAATTTAAATAAAATATTTAGTATCGTAAATTGGCTTATGGTTAGAAAGGTCGAAAAGCCAAAAAAAAAAAAATATTCCGGAATTTAACTATCTAGGAAGTCAGGCTCGAAGAGAAGGGGGCAGATGGGTTAGGGTAGTACCTCTGGGGCCTGAACTACCACTTTCTATTACTTATTATAAATAAAAATATAAAATAGCAAAATTAGGTAACAATCAGGGGTGGGTGGTTACTTTTCAACCAAGGGATGCTGTCCAAAAAAGCACCCTTCATTTTTTGAAATTTTATTTTAATCTTCGCTATTTTTTCAAATTTTATCGAATACAGCATCATTTTTGTTTTTCAAATTTAACTTTAGATTTTTTAAAAATATATTTTGTGACCTTCACCCCAAACGGATACTACTTTGTGAGTGAGGGTAAAAGTCTGAAATTAAATTTTGTGACTTAATCTCCAAAGTCCCTATGATGGAAATCGACCATCTTCCACAATGATTCAGCCTGTCCTATAAGAAAATCTTAAATTTCTCCTAATTCTATTGCTATAAGCAAGCTATGACTTGTCTATAGCAGTCTTAGTTATTTCCGATCTTATATATTGAGGCTTATTGAAAATGGATTAGTCCAGAAATTTTCGAAACATCTTTATTTATTCCTTTTTTGTATTATTTTTATTTTAATAGTTTCTCAGTGAGAACAATTTTTATACGACTAAAATTCGTCTGAGCTTGTCTTTGACATTTTTGAACTGGAAGATATTCCAGGCAGGGACCTCAAAACTTCTATCCGCACCCTTTTGAGAAAAATCATTCCTTTTGATTACCCCATGAAACTATGCAACAATTTTATTTCATTTCGAGAAACAATATACTTTTTCAAACAAAAAATGTTTTTTATAGGAATATTTGAAATATCAGATAATAAATTGATAATTTAAAGATCCTCCTAAATTTATGAAAATACTCTAAATGTTTGAAATTTTAGGCATGAGCCGCATCCACACTATTTATGGACCGCACGCCATTGGTAACAAGGCATATTAAATTACGGATTTATTTATGGTATTGTTAATATATTTTACAAATTCAAAAATGTAGTACTAGATCAAGAGCCCACGACGGCCAGACCTTCGTTATTTTATAAAAGCTGAAAGTTTTTCTGTGCATGTCCCCTATACAGGTAAGAACGACCAGCGACTATAGAGTTTGGGTTGTGGTTACTTTGGCAGGTAACAGGTAATAAAGGTGTATAAAATAGTACTTTAAATTCGTTAAAGTATAAAGCTCAATTTTTTTGATATTTTCTTCGGGATAACTTTAGAAATCTCGTCATCCATTGCCGGACACTTATGACAGTTGCTACCCCTGCCAGACACCCCTAAACTTTCTTTTTGATTTTAAGTCGATTCTTCCACGTTTTCAGTAGAGGTTGCCATTAATAGTCAAAACAACAAAATGGAATGCAATAAGGTTATTCCTCTAGTATTAGATAAGAATCGATGGTTATTTTTGATTTTAAGACGATTCCTCCATGTCTTCACCAATGGTTATCAATAATAACCGAAATGTCAAAAATCTATGTAAAAACCATTAAAACTGTCCGCCTATTGAGGTAACATTTTTTTATAGGTCGCCAAGTAACATATATAAAATTTATCTTTTATATTATAACGAAAGTATAATTATAATTTATTAAAGTTTAGGGGTGTATGGCAGGGGTAGCAACTGTCATAAGTGTCCGGCAATGGATGACGAGATTTCTAAAGTTATCCCGAAGAAAATATAAAAAAATTGAGCTTTATACTTTAACGAATTTAAAGTACTATTTTATACACCTTTATTACCTGTTACCTGCCAAAGTAACCACAACCCAAACTCTATAGTCGTTGGTCGTTCTTACCTGTATAGGGGACATGCACAGAAAAACTTTCAGCTTTTATAAAATAACGAAGGTCTGGCCGTCGTGGGCTCTTGGGCTATACTTTATTTGTCCCAGCATCGAGGCCCGTAAGAGCTTTCCACGGGCCTGTAGGAAGTAGAATCACGAGGGTAGGGATAAGCCCACAGGCCTTGCCGAGTAATTAAGCTTAAATTAAAAGTGGTTAATTAATTTATTCAGTTCTTTTTTAATGAAGACATCGTGAGTTTATTTTACATTTTATAAAAAAAAAAAAAAGTAATAATTTCTTTTCTACCCCTTAGAAAGCGTAATAGGAAGGAAATGGAAATAGCTGAAGAAGGAGGATCCCCAAGATGAGAGACTAAGCGCAGTTGCTGTTGTTGTTGTTGTTGTTGTTGTTCGGTGGGGTTGTTTGTCATTTCGAGCCACGCCTATCATTTATTATACGCGGCCAAGACTAAATGCTTTTCCATTATCTTATTAACTCACCCTTGCTCCCTCTCTGCTCTGTGGCCATATTTATTTATTTTTTTTTATTATCCGCCAGCGAATCGAAGAATCTCCCACCAGTCTTCTCTATGGAATAAATTAGCAATTGTGGTTTAATGTATTAAAAGGATCCAGACCAATCATAAAAACGAGACAGACGGATATTTTATCTCTTCTTCAACTAGGAGAACGTTTCGAACTACCGTCTGAACATTCGTTGCACTTAATAATGTGCACTCGTTTCAACTGAATTCAAAATATAATTTCCAGCTTAACAATTTTTTTTTTTCTTTAACAATTTTAATATACAGGGTGGGGCATAAAGATCTACCACATTTTGAAGAGGTATGAAAAATGAAACAATTTAACTAGAAAAAACTATAAAAATATATTTTTGAAAAGTACATAAAATACATATTTTTTTTAAATATGTTTTAAACATTAGATCAGTCGAAAAAGGGAGGACGGGGTCAAAAATGAAAATTCTAGACCTTTCGACCAAACACAACCAAATTTTGTATACATATTCTGTGGGCGCCCAAAAGGCTAGAAATGCAAAAACTAACTACCCAAAATGGGGAGGGTCAAAAATGTAAATTCTAGCTCTTTTGACCAAACTCAACCAAATTTTGTATACATATTCTGTGGACTCCCAGAAGGCTAGAAATGCAAAAACTAAGCAAATTTTGTATACATATAGTTTGGTCAAAAGGTCTAGAATTTTCATTTATAACCCCAACCCTCTTTTTCGACTGATATAATGTTTAAAACACATTTAAAAAATTATTATTTTATGTTCTTTCCCAAAATATATTCAGATTTTTCTAGTTAAATTTTTTTCATTTTTTTATACTTCTTCAAAATGTGGTAGATATTTATGGCCCATCCTGTATAATTCGCAATACAGTTGCTGGATGTTGTTCTCTTAATTTATTATTAAAAATATTTCTTGAAATGAATTAGGAGGCCTTGGGGAACTTTTTTGAAGATGTAATTCAATATGAAGAATACTTCGTTTTTTTTGTCTAATTCTTATATGCTTTTACTGTAAATTCGGCACCATATATTGTAATTTTTGCTCCCAGTGTGAGTCGGTGTTACTTTTCTAAAATGAATTTTTTTTTAATAGGTTGCTGATGATGTCTTTTCTCTTCGAAACAAATATTGTACAAATTGTCAACCTATAAACACCGCTGACATAATAAAAATGCTAACTCACAATTAGTGTTCTTCAAATTGAATAACATCTTCAAAAAGTTCCCAAAGGCCGAGTAATCATTTCAAGAAATGTTTTTATTAACAATTTTATTTAAATTTTTCTAAAGGCATCTAAGAAATAATTCATTGTTATTTTTTAATCATAAGAATGCATCACTACGTCAAAAATGGAATATAATTAGAAGACCAGCATCCACAGATACCTTCGACTGCTACCCAATTCTTAAATCTCCCTTATCTTCACGTTAGAAGGGTCCACCATGGACTAAAGAGGTTGTACCTTCTTGTGCAACTTCTTCTTTGTATCAATATCATTATAAAAAGAAAAATATAATAAGTACAGTATTGGATGGAAAATCTATCGTTATTTTTTATTTTAAGTCGATTCATCTGTCTTCAGCTATGATTATCAATGATAATCAAAACGTCAAAATTTCAATGTAGAATGATTATTCCTCAAATATTATTATCGGTGGCTATTTTTGATTTTAAGTCAACATTGATCGATATTTTCGATTTCAAGATGATTGTTATTCCATGTCTTAAACCAGTGGTTCTTAACCTAAGGGTCGCGGCCAAATTTTGGGTAGAAAAGCATACTCTTTGGTCGCGCAGTGTTGTTAGCCAAATATTTTACCTACTATATTTATTTTCAATAAGTTTAAAAATATATTTTGACTTATTCAATACCGTTAAAAATGAAAATAAGTAAAAGACGTACTTTTTCAATAAATTTTCCATGGATCGAAAAGTAGTAGTTAATCTTAATTAAAAAAAATATAATATTTGAGTTAAAAAAAGTTTATCATTATAAAATTGAAGAAAATTGCTTAATTATTGTTGTTGTAGAATGTTGAGGTATTTCTGAAAAAATATAATGCGGATGGTAGGTATGTGGTAAAAAACTTTTAATGTGGTTTTTTGTGTGTTTTTATGTTGTTATGGTGTACATTTGCTTGCAAAAGTTTCGGCTACAAGATCACATGTGACCTTTCCACGAGTCTCCATTAACTTATTAAAATTGCTAAAGACACAAAAATTAATTTAAAAATTTGTCTTTTTGTGGGTGGGGGGTGTCGTGACATGGACATATTTCTCAAATTTAGGTCCCCGTCTTAAAAAAAAAAAAAAAAAAAAAAAAAAAAAAAAAAAAAAAAAAGGCTAAGCTGTAGCCACTGCCTTAAACAATGGTTACCAAAAGTACCTACCCTAGTTAATCTTAATTAAAAAAAATATAATATTTGAGTTAAAAAAAGTTTATCATTATAAAATTGGAAGAAAAATTGCTTTAAATACAAAAAGTAATTAAAAAATTTGTCTTTTTTGGTGGGGTGGGGGTGTGTGTGACATGGACATATTTCTCAAATTTAGGTCCCCGTCTTAAAAGGTTAAGAGCCACTGTCTTAAACAATGGTTACCAATAATAATCAAAACAACATTTACTTCAAATAGCCAGTGGTATCGTAATAATATAATAAAGGAATAACATATAAATATTTCAAACGATCATGGATAAAGTCTATAGCAAAGATCTGTTGCATTTTATTTATTTTGAAAAATACAAACAATTTGCTGCTACAAGGTATTTCCGCAACTTTGGCATCTTGTATCATGGTGGTTATTTGAATCAAATTCTCACTGTCAAAAAAATCATGCATCAAAATGTTTTTTGTTTATGTTTTAAATATTTTTAAAAAAGACATTATTAAATAAACAATTTTATTGGAATCAGTACTTTTGTTTGCCTCGGAGACAGAATTTTATTAGTGAGATATCCTATAGTACAAATTGATTTGAGCAATTTTGTTAAAACATACCTATGAATCAAGCTAGCCCGGGTTCAAGTCCCGCTTACTGCAAATATTTGACCGGCTATAACAGGGCTGTTCAACCTGCGGCCCAGCATAGTAATTAATGCGACCCGACATAAAATTATAAACTTCCTTGAGATTTTTATCCAACCACTGGAAAAGATAGATGTCTGAAACAATTTGACATAAAATAAGACGAAAATTAGAAAATTCCCAAAAGGTTTCGAAGTATAAACGGGAGATTTTCAATTTTGAATGTGAAAAAATAAATCGAGATCTCCGAAAAATAATCACAATTTTGGCATATTTTGAACCATTTTTATTAGATAAGTTAATGGAGACTCGTGGAAAGGTCCACAGTGATCTTGTAGCCAAGGTTTCCGTTTGTATATATTATTAATGGTGTAGAATATTGAGGTATTTCGGAAAAATATGCAAGTAACTCTCTTTACTATGTTCAGGAAGTGAACTTAACATATGAAAGTGAGATTTTTTTCGAAATACCTCAATATTCTACACCAATAATAACATTTTTATTAGATTTAAATATTTTAACTGCAAACTTTCTGATTGAATATATGGCGCTACAATCAGACATTGAACTGAAAGAAATATTTAATAATGTCTCTTTATTAAAATTTCATAAAAATTATCTACCCAGAAACAAATATTCCTTCAGGGCTCACAATAATTATTCACTTTAGAAATATAAATTTACATATACCTACCTAAAGCTATTTTCGAGAATAAAATTCACTAAAAGCAAAATTATAAGCTCAACTATCAGGTGACAAAAATAACTAAGTTTAAAATAATTAAAAATATTTTTCATTTCATATTTTCATTTTTTTTAATATTTATCATTTCAGTAATTAAAAATAATTAATCTAGTAAAATGACTAAAAATCCACGGATAGAATAATATCTCTTTCTTTATAGCAGCTAAGGCAAGGATTCAAATACAAGTTCAGACCAGTTTTAGACTAGTAGAAGTTAATTTATTAATTTCTATTAGTCTAGGAATGGCCTTTTGGCTATTGCACTACTAATTGGCTACTCGTTATTATATGTATATAGATAGAACATTCAATTAATTCAATAATTTGGAAATGTTAAAAAATAATTAAATTCGATATATTTCTAAAATACTTCAAATTGCTAATAGAAGTAGATAAATGATTTAAAGACAAATTTCTGAACGAAAAGTACTTAAAGATTATATCATGCTATGATATTTTTGCTTTTTTTGTCTTGGTGGATATTATTCTACATTATTAACTATATTTTTTGATTAACAAATATCAACGGAATTAGTAAATTTTATATGCGGCCCGAGGCATTTGTTTTTCCTTCAAATGCAGCCTGTGTAAGCTAAAAGGTTGGACAGCCTAGTCCCGCTAGAAAAACATTTATATTTAGTATATACCTAATGTATATTTATTCGCATCAAGCAGAGGACAACCTCATTGATTTATCTTTATGAATTAATCTTATATCCTTGCTTTACTTGTACAAAATATAATTCTTAAAAATTTAATTTTTGACATTTATATTTACACCTGTATAATCAAAGCAAAATCACCCTACAAAAGCTTCAGTATTTGAATTCGGAAAAAATCAACGTAGCATAATTTAATATCTGTTTAGCGATCATATCTATCATAAAAAGGGGTGGTATCGAGGGGGGGGTGAATGAATAGTTTGTTGCATTTGTTTTTCGTTGTATAAGCCAAAAGGTTGGACACCCCTGAGCTAATCTGATCCCTATATTAATTCACTCACACAAAAGCGCAATACATTCATAATTGTTACTAAAATAGGCGTTTAGTTGCTGAGGCCAATAAAAGTAAAATAAATATTTTTGAATATTTACGTTATCGAAAGCGAAAACAACTATATTCAGTTTTACTCTGTTCTCGTTAAGATTTTGCGTTTTACGATTTCCTTTAAATAAGGCCACCCAATGTTAATAAATCTTCTCCCTAATTCTCTTTAACAGCACTTCAAATGTAATTTAGTATTTAATACGCTGAATTGAATCTTTTCATTAATTAAATAAAAACTGCTTTCGTCTCTTTAATAATAGGGGGTGGGTTGTATACTAGAGAAATTCGCAAAAACCAGCCCCTTACTTAAGAGAGGAGGAACATATAACAACCGCACGATGTGTAACGAGAGAGTAAGTCCCGATTCCCATTCAAATAATCCAAAATGGCATTTCGTTTCCACCCACCCCCTATTTCAATTCCATTCTTAAATTCCTTTTCATCATTTCTCGGCATTCTTCGTCGTTGCCTTTTCGACTCAAAATTTCTAAAGCCTTCTTTTTTCTGTGTGTGTAGCTTTTGTAGCCGTGGCTGGAGCTGGAGGAATATCACAATCTAATAAAGCCGCCAACGACGTCGCTTTTGTGGGCAACCACCCCCTTGTGCTGTGTGCGCCACCCCTGGATTCTCTGCTCCTGCTCCTGATGCCTGCTTGCTTTTTACGGGCACAATACGAAAATATCAATATTCGTTTTTGTAAATTATCCCGGGGGCTGCTGCATCGCGAAATAAGACTCCACCCTGACGGATAGCAATCCGCCATTTCCCGGTGTATCTTATCTGAAGATCCATCCCTTACATTAAATTAATTGAACTTAAAAATTACAAAATTGCAATGAATTTGGAATTACAGCCAACACTTTTTGACACGCTGTTTTTACGCGAATTTGAAATTATAGGTTCAAACAAGACTTCCTTTTTCTGGTTTTCATTATTTTATAAGGGGATTTTTAAAATTATTGAATTAATAATTAGAAATTAAATTCATTTTTTAACAACACAAATGTAATGTCTGAGGAACGTATCTAAAGTGAAAAAAAGTTGAGTGTATATGAAAAAATACTATACTATATACGGTTATATATATTAAAATTTTGGTATACATTTCATTAGAGATTTTTATCGATTTATCTTTAATTAATGCATGCAAATGTAATTAATACATAGCAGTTACATTTCACCTCTTCATTTTATCTGCTAAAAAAGAGAAAGCTTCGGTTTTGAGATTTCATCATTTATTAATGTATCAAGTATAAAAGTATGCCAAATTTCAGAATACTAGGTTGATTGTATTTCCACTATACGTTAATTAAGCCTAGAATAAATTTCACCCCGTCATTTTAGGTCCTAAAAAAGGGAAAAATTCACTTTTAGATTTTTCCTTTAATTGTACCCCAAATTCTATCAGTATACCAAATTTCAGTATTATAGATAGGATCAGTGGAAGTACTCTTGGTTTTTGATACGTGAGTGAGTGAATCAGTGTTAAAAATGGCACTTTTCAGACCTTAATAACTCAATAACTATAATAGGTTTATTCATAAAATTTCGAATTCTAGATGTTCCAGTGGGTCTATTTAAACATATAACATTTCAAGTCGAATAGTTTTTGAATTATGGGGGGAGGGGAGGGGAGGGGGCGAAAACAGATCGAAATGATTCGTGAAAATATACACATGGCCGGTGAGTCTGAAATCATCATACCAATTTTCTTAATTCAAATTACTTCAATTTGACTTTTTTCTAGTAATCGTTTCAATCTAAATGAGATTTAAAAATAATTAATAAGTTGTTGTAGGGAAATAATGACAATAGCTTATGCAAATATTTTTTATTTTATGCCAATGTTTCGTCAACTTTGTTGACTTCCTCATTAAAATAAGAAATATTTTCAATCTGTTCAATGACTGGCCTATATGTGTTTGCTAAGAATGAATATTTATAATAAAATGACAAATATGCAAAGAAGTTAATTTGTTTGACTCCTGAGGAAGTCAACAAAGTTGACGAAACGTTGCCATAAAATAAAAAATGTTTGCATATGCTATTGTCCTTATTTCGCTACAAGTACTTATGTCATTACTTGTTAATTTTGACTTTTTATTTTGGAGATTATGTAAATTGGGGGCATGAATTTTTTTAAGTAATCTCTTTTTCCCCAGATATTAGAAAAGTGTCTTTTTAGCACTTGATTTAAAAATTATTCTCATGGTTTAATTTAACGTAGAAATCCGAAAATACAACTCGCATAAATAAGTACTCAAGTTTGCCGTCGCAGGCAATCATGAAATCATGGGTAATATAGAAAGCACGCTAAGTGTACACATTTATATGGTCCTCTTCCCAGCAGTCAAAAAATACCAATATTTTAATTAAAATTTATTTGAAAAATCGAAATACTAGTAATAATGGAATTGAAATAATAATTAAACAAATCAATCTTTTAAAAAATGTTGAAATATATATATATATAATAATTTAGATATTATGCATGGCTTGGGATTGAACCAGAATGAGTCTGAATAATTAAATTAAAAATTAATCCATATTTAATTACTCTAGTAATGCTCACTTAACCTACTGAGCTACGAAGCTCACAGAGACAAGGCACGGAAAATAGGCCTTTTAAACGACCTTGGACAAGCATTCCTTGATAAGAAATCCATTGATAAAAAGTCCAAAATCCCCAGAGGAACATGTAAATAGGATAATGGCTTTTCATTCCAAGACTTATGAGTTCATTGGACAAATTTTTCACGGAGATGGACAATTTATTAAAGTTTTAGATCAACATGTGCGTCTGTCATAAATCACAAACCAAATCCAGATAGAAATTGCCCTTCTCTTGATTTGCTATTAAAGTATTGTGAAGATGTTCTCAAAAAATCCTCAAGAGTAATTTCAGAATCCAATATCGAAGATAAATTATCAAAGGCTGCTACAATTTTTAAATATATTAATGACAAAGACATATTTCAAGAACTGTACACAGGATCCTTAGCCAATAGATTACTTCATCAGCAAGGCCAATCTTTAGATACTGAAGAAGCAATGATTACTCGACTTAGGAATGTCCGTGGCTTTGATTTTATCAAGAACCTAAATAAAATGATCAAGCAATAGAGAATTATTAACTGAGAAAAGGAACAGAGACAAGAGATATTTTGACAAAGATGCAAAAATACAAAAAAACTTTAAAAAAGGGGAAAAATAAATATACTTTAAAAAGTCTCCCAAATCAAACTGGACCTCAGGAAAAATAATAGAGAAGCGACCGGAACCACGCCCGTTCATAGTGGAAGACGATTTTGTCAATGACTATAGAAGAAACACCATACACATCTCACCTAGAAAAGAATCTGATGAACCAATCGCTAGCCCTGAAATTGACACTAATCTAGATGACACAATTCAACAAGAAGAAAGATTTTTATCTGAAATGGACAACTACACCACCAGATCTGGTAGGGTTGTGAAAAGAACAGTGGAGATTTAAAAAAAAAAAAAATATCCTATCACATCCTTCCAATAATCTCAGTTGACCAAAATAATTCATGTATATAAAGAATGTAAATATCTTTCTATGTATATAAATTGTAATTGAAATTTAAAAATGTATATAACGTTTTGTAAATAATCTTTTAAAAAAAAACGTATGTAAACACATTAAAATCTAAAAAAATAGATTTTAATTAAAAAAAGGGGATGTTGTGATGGCTCACGCTAGAGGTCGTAGCAGGCACCCTCCTCAGGGAGACACGAGTGACGAGTGGCAGTCATGGCCAGGTTATCCAAGTGAATACAATAAAAGTTAAAACAATAAAGACTATCTTCAAGAAAACTACTGATTCTGGTCAAGACATGTACCTAGCCCTTCTGCACCAACGGAACACACCCAAAGATCGCACTGGATCCCCAGCACAGATTCTAATGTCCAGAACATTAAGAACAAACATTCCTTGCGATTCAAGTAACCTTCAACCAAAGCTAAACTTGGATCGCAATAGAGAATTATTAACTGAGAAAAGGAACAGAGACGAGAGATCTTTTTTTTTTTTTTCTTTCCCTTCTTTATGTTTTTCATTATGATCTTGTATTATGCATGTTTCATTGAAGGCTTGTCTTCTAGCCCTGCACTTTTCAAGTGCAGCCTCTATGGTTAAATCTGGTGTGGTTAGCAATAGTTCTGTGGCACTTTTGTTGTTGATGCCACTGACGAATATGTCTTTAATGATAATTTGAGGAGATTTAAGTAATCAATTCCAGACATATATAATTAATGGCAATATTGAATTGGGAATTGAATTTGCTAGTCACGTTTTAAAAGAAACTTTTTGGCCATTTAGTACGACGATGATTCCCTCTTTCTCTATCCCACAAGTATTGACAACATCTATTCAAAAGTTTGAAGACTTTTATAAAGGACAGTTTAGTGGCAGAAAACTCACATGGATGCATCATTTATCTCAAGATCAACTCCAACTTATATATCTGGACAAACCCTATGTCATTACAATTCCTACTTTTCAAATGGCAATACTTGTTCTTTTTGAAAATGCAGATTCTTTAACGGGCCAGAATATTCAGGAAAAATTAGAACTTGATTCTGAACAATTTTCGAAACATGTTGCAAGCCTGATTAAATACAAAGTACTCACTCGGACTATTTCGCCTGAAACGATATTATCTCTAAATATGGAATTTAGTATACTTGTCCGGATTATGAAAGCACGAAAAACCCTTAGAATAAATGATCTTATCCAGGAGGTTCTTCTCAACCAGACAAGCTCTTCCATCCGGACATCAGCTTAATTAAAAATTGTATATGACTAGTTGATTGAAAATGATTATATTGAACCTAATCCGAATTCAGTCGAATTGAATTATATTCCATAAAGCATATACTGTTGAAATATCTTTTTCAAGAAATCTACGATATGTACTTATTCATATTTTTATTAAATCTTCAAGAATGTTCAGATGTAAAAAAATAATAAAAATAAATGGCTTTAAGAAATACAACAAGCAAATAGCAATGTGTATGGTAATTTAATTGAAATTTTTAACCGACTTCAAAAAAGGAGGAGGTTCTCTATTCGACTGATTTTTTTTTTTGTGCCTATGTTACTTCATATCTCCGCCAATTGTAAACCGATTTAAAAAAAATTTGCATTGGGTCCAGTCTACCTTCCGATTGGTCCCATTTTTTTTATAGGTATTAGACCTTTTTTGTTAGGTTTGTTCAGGACTAACTTCTTTGTTTATAAACCGATTTCGATGATTCTTTTTTTATTGGAAAGGGGGTATCTTAGGGATGGTGCCATATTAATTTGGTCAAGTTCTGATGATATGATCACTATTAATAACATCACTAAAAAGAGAAAAATAGAAATAATTTTTAAGAAAAAATAAAACCTGTTTCAAAAAATTAAATGCAACAAATAAAATACACTAAAAGGTATAAAATAATTATTATATTATTTAGTTACAACTAAACTACGAAATATTAACATGAAATTACTTTTTAAGTTGGTGCCAAACATATACCTTTTATGAATCCCACTCGACGGATCTTACTTAGTACGTTTGGTTGGCACGCTTGCTTATAGGTATAGTTTGTTTGGCACCAACTTCAAAAAGTAATTTCATGTTAATATTTCGTAGTTTAGTTGTAACTAAATAGGATAATAATTATTTTATACATTTTAGTGTATTTTATTTGTTGCATTTAATTTTTTGAAGTCGGTTTTATTTTTTTCTTAAAAATTATTTTTATTTATTCAAAATTCAGTTCAAATATGATAAAATTGAATTCACATATGTCCATTGTTGCAATCTAAGCTTTGAAATTGATATTTTATTGTTTAACTGATAGGTATATTAGTTGATGAATGTCAAGAGAAGTTATTAAAAAAAATTTCTTCTTCTTAATTTAGAATCAATTCCGAATCTATTTTATTTAAAATTTGCCAAAAATTCTATTGTTTAAAATTTTGATTAGGATTTTAATGTAATTCCTGAATATATGTTTATGAACTGATGAAAAATTGCATCAGAGGAGGGGTTTGCATCCCATGCATGAATGAAATATATTTATTAGTTCCAAATTTTTATTAGTAAGAAGTCAAAGAACTTACTTAAAGAGAGGCGACTTCCAATAAAAACCAGGCTGTTTTGCTACACTCAGATCGAGCGTAAAGTGGATATATGTTTACTTAGCTGCTTGAATATAATCCAAGTTTCTTATACGAGAAGCTTCTCAAAGAAGAAATATGCTTCTTTTTTTTCTTTAGAATCTTAATTTATTATTTTTGTTTTATCTAGGTGTCTTAATACTCTTCTCCCTGTTGAATGGAAGCAAATGCTTGCTTCCATGACTGGGATGTTTTTTTACGGAGTGCGCTTGTTAGCCTCACGTCCAACCCCTTTTAGTCGCCTTTTACGACAAGCAGAGGATACTATGGACCTATTCTACCCCCGGTCCATAGAGGTCTCAGTTTGCAATACTTTTTTTTTACAATTACAGTTATTGGTAGAGAGTCGATAAATTTTGTAAATCAACTGGTGTGGCCACCACACGACTTTTACATTTTCACTTATTTGAAATCATCGCTACACTCCTAATTTACACCCCCTTCCTTTATTTCAATCGGATTAAAATTTATACACGACTAATAACTCATGACACTTGATAAGTACTCCAATTTAAAAAAAAAATCGTTAGTTCCATTTTTGAGAAAATAAAAAAAAAACGAAAAATCTTTCATGTAAATGTCAACTTCCGGTGGTCCGATTTCAACCAAAACTTTGCTGCACTTTTTCTAGCTTGTATCGAGCTTAAGTTTCGAATTTCGTAGCTATGAGACTTATGGTTGAGAAACGCAGGGGGTACATATGTATGTACGAACCAATGGATTTTTGGCCCTTTTTTGTACTCTGGAGACAACAATATCTTCTTATATGTTTGAAATCCGGTGTCAAACTATTAAAAACATCGATTTCTTCTTCCCAGAAGTAACAAGGGGAACTTAACTTTCTTGACCTGGACATAAAAACTCTTATAGTGTCAGGGCCCCGGCAGGCAATCGCAATACTTCACATTATATCCTAAGTCATTACTTGATATAGAGATTACTATACTAGATATACTACTACTACTAGTCAATCTCGTGCTTGTTTGACAAATCTGGCAACACTGTCCGACCATTTATATATTTTATCATAGAAATGTCATATAAAGTATATTATAAAGGAAGATTTATTAAACAAAAAGTTCTTAATAAGCGATTGAAAGCTGTTGCGACAATGGAAAAAGACGTAAAAAAAAGTACTAAAGGTAACCAACTTTTTAGGTTAATTAAATGCTTTGTTGCCAGATTGTTTTTAGTGTAAATTTTTCATTATTTATTAATTATTATCCCAGAAGTTGTGTTGTAACTATGAATTAAAATTTTTCTTAAAAAATGTATTAGTTATTGATTAAATTTGGTTTAGTTTTTTATAAAAATGGAAAGAAGAGTTTCTTAATTATAATTACTTAAATATGTATGTAAACTTTCCGATATCCCGTATAGTGCAATGTATAAGAGTCTGAAAAAACTCTGTCTTTGGAATTTAATATCTCTGGAACTATATTGTTCATAAATTTCGTTTTGCCATCAACCGATGCAGAAGTATTTAAATAATAATCTCTCTAAATTTCAAAAAGAAAATCCTAAGAAAACCCATATGGTGAAACAACTACCTTAAATCAAAATTGGCATTTTTTGGGGTGAAATGAATATATTTCTCAAATTCGGGTCTGAGCTTAAAAAGGCTAAGAAGCACTGTTTTATGTTTTGCCCCTGTTTGAATTTTCAAGTTTTAGGCAACCCTGGAATATTTTACCACTTTTTTTAATATTGGTGTAAATTTATGATTATATTTTTCATTTTTTTTTTTTTTTTTTTTTGAGTCAGAAATCATTTTCAAGTGGACGCGAGCACAACTAGTTGATTATAAGTAGACAGGCCGAGTGACTTAAGAGACGAGGGGGAGACGAAGCGTTTTTTAAAGGGAATCCCCCAACTTGACAGCGAGGGTGGTTCGGGGGTTCAACCCCCGCGCGCCTCCTTTCTATTTGGCTCATTCATTCGCCCAACAACAACTACAACAACAACAAACAAGTAAATAAGGTTCTCTCTACGAGTGAGATAGAGATTAACCTCTAAAACGGAATTAAATTGTACCGAGAGAGGGAGAAGTCCCAATTTCAATTTGACAACCGCATTTAAGGGTGCTTCTCTCTAATTCTTCGGACAGACAGGTAGAAAGAGAGAGAGAGATGATTTTCCAATTATATAAGAGGAAAAGAGAGCGAGAGAGAGACATTGGCTTGACAAGAATGAAGCCTCTCAAGTGAGATTCTGTTTGATTCCGATCCAATTTAATTTTATACTTAAAGTGGGAAATGAAAAAGCCACCCCGAAATTCAATTAAAAAGTGCAGGCACGCTTGCCAATACGGAGGAAAAATAAAATTCAAGAATGGCGGTATTGATTTTAAGAGTTAAGCCAAAGTGGTTAGCTTTTGTGTGGAATAGAGAGTGAGTTAGTTGGGTTGCGTTGATGCAAGGGGCTCAGTGAAATCGAAACGTTGCATCTGTTAAGAAATAGACCAAGAAAGTGTCCAATCTTTTACGTTACTTAGACCACATTTGAAGACAAAAAATTATAGCGGGCTGTATATAAAATATAATTAAATTGAAAGTTTTTTGCCGAGAGTAGCAGAATTTTTATATATTGAAGGAGACAATAAAAGAGTGTGTCTTCTGCTGGAATTATAAAATTTATAATTTATAATGTGTTCAAGAGCAAAAATTTTCGTCTTTTGACCTCCCATCCCTCATTTTGAGAGGTTAGTTTTTGCATTTCTATCTGTCTAGAGACCCACAGATTATGTATACAAAATTTTGTTGAGTTTGGTCCAAGAGCAAGAACTTTCAAATTTTGACACTCCCCTTCTTTTTGGGTAGTTTTTTGGGGAGTTTTTTTAAAAAAAATTGTCAGAAATCACATCCCCTATAACTTTGCTCATAATAAAATTTGCTTTAGAGTTAAGAGTTTAGAAGTTATTTGATAATTTTCATTCCTGCGCCCCCCAAACCCCCTTTTGGGGTCAAAAGATCAAAACGTTATATAGCTATAAACGTAAGTTAGAAGCCCTCTATTCCAAATATGAAATTTCATAATAATCCCTTCAGCCGTTTTTTCGTGAATCGTGAGAAACTTTTCGCGGAAACCACGGAAACAGACAGACAGACAGACATGAATTTTGTTGAGGGTGTTTTCGTTCATAACTTTGCTTGAAACGTGTGCAACTAAAATTTGGTGTTATTTGGCCCAATGTACATTCAAACCCTTAATTTTATAGATATAGATAATTGTTAAAAAGGATAGTAAATAATATACAATAATGATCCCTATCCAGATCCACTATGACAGAGGTTCTCAACATTTTTCTTCCTTCTTCAAGGAAGGACTTCTGAAATTTTCTAAGTATGCCATTGCCTCCTTTCCAAGATTTTCTAGTTCAATAAGTTTATTTCAAATAATATTAATTATTTATGTTAAAATTTAGCAATTAAAGAACCTTGAGAGCTGTTAACAAGTTCTCATAAGGAGAAAAAGAAGGCTGTTAAAAACCCAAAAGCTTCTTGTCCTTAGCAATTATTTTTTTAAAATTTGGTGGCATGTTTCGACTGATACTTTCACGCCATCATCAGTCTAAAAAGTACAATCACATGAACAATTTCATTAAGATCAAAACAGTTGTATTGCAATTGTAATTGTTGATGTGATTGTACTTTTTAGACTGATGATGGCATGAAAGGGTCAGTCGAAACATGCCTCCAAGTTTTAAATAAATAATTGCTAAGGACAAGAAGATTTGAAGTTTTTTTAACAGCCTTCTTTTTTCTCCTTACGAGAACTTATTAACTGTTCACAAGGTTTTTTAATTGCCTAATTTTAACTCAAATAATTATAAAAACATCATAGTACCGTTATCTAATTCAAATAATTATGATTTTAACACGCTTTTATTAACTTGACCTGTATGTATGTATCAACGTGACGGAATCTTTCAACGTAATTTTCACCACCTTCAAGGCGTCTGATTAAATTGAATATTTGCATACGTATTACGAACCGATGACAATACAATAATTTTAAACAATCGAGCTGAAAAAATTAACAGGGGGGGCGAAATTTGGAAATTATCGCCCCCTTTGGTCCAAACTCAACAGAAATTTGTATATATTATTTGTGGGCCCACAGATGGGTAAAAATACAAAAATTAACAAAATTGGGGGGAAATTGGGAAAATACTAGACTCTTGTCAAATTTAGTTTTAGTATAGCCGATGTACTAATTGTACCCAATTTAAGACTAAAAAGTAACAAAATAAATTATAGTTTAAAAAACTAAAAAAAACAATATTTTATCAGTAATGCACTAAAAAGTATAAAATAATGGACCTAAAAACTTTGTTATGTCCAATAACTAATTCAAAAAGAGTGTGGGGGGGGGGGAGGATAGCGTACAAGCCTACTAATCAAGTGGACCTGGTTTCGAATCCGACTCGAGGCAACCGGCTGAAATCTGATCCCTAGATAGAAGACAAAATTTAAAATAATAGTATCGTAAATTGGCTGGCTGCTAGAAAGGCCGAAAAGCCAAAAAAATAAATAAATAAATAAAAAAGCGTGGAGCTCTTTGTCGAAATTAATTAATTGAAAAGTTTTTGTTTTTCCGAGAGTAGCAGAGTTGTTGATTCACAAAGAGAAGCAAAGAGGTTGTCCTCTGCTTGATGCATCAAGCAGAGGACAACCTCTTTGTTTCTCTTTGTGAAATTAATAAAACTATCTACAGGCTTCTCATAGAAGCGCCCTACGCTATTTGATTTAGTTATTGGACATAAAAAGTTTTTAGGTACATTATTAATATTGAAAATACAAGGTGTCATATTTTAATTTATTAGAGATAAAGATAAGTAATAATTATCTAATGAGAAAGCTGAGGTCGTTTTTTTGCTTTTGAAATTTTTACGAAGATTAATTCCCCCTTGAAATAATAAAATTCCCCTTGGGGGAGAATTCCACCCCGGTTGAGAACACCTGCACTATAACAAATAGTAAACATAGCATACCAAGCAGAAGACATACTACAATTAAAAATAATAAATAGACAAATTAATGATAACCAGCATTCGTATGCTTTAGTTCTTATTATTAAAATTAATAGTATACAGTAAGATAATATAACCAAAATCGCTAATGACCTTAGCAGTCGATGTGCCTTTAAACCCCCAAATAATAATAATAATAATATAACCAAAATTACTTATTTCTATTTAATTTAATAATGAAGTAATAATAGATGTATTCGCAAAGATAAATCAATGAGGTTATTCACTGCAGGAAGCAAATAACATATACATCTATATAACAAATATAAATATGTATTATTTGTTAGAGACCATAGTTTCGAAGATTTGACTTTTTTTTATGGGTCTTCTTTAATTTGGAAATATTTTGTCTGTTATTTCTCATGGATTTAAATACTCGATTGGATGTTTTCGTTTTGATCAAATGATAAGCTGGTGTTAGTTTTGTTATTATCTGGTATTTGCCTCAAAACTTTGCATAAAATAAGCTCTATTTTTTAATGAATTTTGAATTTCTATTACAAATGGTTTACTGATGAAAAAATCATCAAACTTTCAATCTCATATTTTTTTTTAATTTTTTCCTTACAAGACCCAGAGTGAAAAATCTTACTTTAAATTGATTATACTCCCCGTTTCAGACGTTTGAGAATTCAATGTTCGGCAAATTATTTATTTATATTAAAAATTTCTATGGGGGGGGGTCAGATAGGCTAGTCGGCAGCGTATAATCCTGATAACCAAGTGGACCCGGGTTCGAATCCGACTCGAGGCATTCGGCTAAAATCTGACCCCCGGGGTAGAGACAAAAATTTTAAAAAATATAGAATAGTAAATTGGCTTATGGTTAGAAAGGCCGAAAAGCCAAAAAAAAAAAAATCTATAAATTAAACAATTATGTACGTAATTTATATTTTTATATCTTCAAGGTTTATGTCCCACTGTTGAAATTACTTTGATAATTTTTTTTTTCAAAACAAGCTACAGATGAGATTTTTTCAGAATTTTTGAAAGAATAATGCAGAAAACCAAAATAAACCAAATCTCTATATGAATGAGTCAATGAGCCTTTCTTTATAAGGTGGTAGTTAAGGAATTTTTCTTCAAGAGCCATGCTCAATTTCGAGCGTCAGTGATTACTAACATATGGAGAGTATACTTTCCATTGTTATTTTCCTTGTAAAATTTTTCACAGGGGTTGTTTCTCATAATATTCCCTTGGATTTAGTGAAGAGCCTTGCATTTTTTATAAAGATTAAAATTGTTCTGATTAAGGCAGGATTCGATCCCGAGTAAACTTGATCCGAATTCAACTCTCGCGATCTACTAGACCAAACACCCTGGAATTTGATAATTTAGATGTCTTTCATTGTTTCACGCATTTCAAATTAGAATTATTTAAAAACTTTTATAGTTGTAAGATGTCAGAATAAATTAATATGTGTATCAATACAAATAATGAAATTTTAAATTGATAATTCCAAATATTTCCAAGGCATTTCATCATAAGAAGAAGTCATTCATATCACCAATATATCAGCTCTCCAATAGATTACAAAAGAATTAATAATAATAAGTAGTCAACAATTCAATCACGAAATATTTCCGGCAACAGTACAAATATACATCAAAAGAAGCGGAGCCATTTTATCTAATATTCCTTCGAAATATTTGCAATATACAATTAATATCTAATTTCATTATTTGTACTGATACACAGCGTAATTTATCGGGTATCTTAATGTGAAATCAATTTTGTATAATTTTTTATTCTTTTCTATCTTTTCTTAATAATTCTACAAAAACGTTCTATAAATTTAATGATGTTTTGAATTCTGTACATATTTTATATTTCCACTTTTGTTCAAAAATTAATATGAGAAAACCTATAGCTAAATGAAAATTTTAACAATGAAAAGAAAGAAAAGAACGAAAATTAGAGAAATTTGAATTCATATTATGATATGCCGATTTTAAGAGTTGAAATTTTATTAAAATTAAACATAATTATTTATAATTATTTATTGAACAGGAACAAATAATACAACAAATTACGACATTTCGATTGGCTTATTCAGCGATCGTATGAGAGCACCCACTCCGACTTAGCAGAAAAATGCGATCAAAACCTCATAATTTATTGTATTATTTGTTCGAGTTCAATAAATAATTATATATAATTATGTCCGATTTTAATAAAATGTCAACTCTTAAAGTAGTTCTTTCGCGACAATCCATAGAAAAAGTTTTAGCCTCATAACCACTCTATACATATGAACAGTGCTAAAATTTTAGGTTATGCTTTTTTAATGTGACTGTACTTTTCACACTACAATATCCTATTTATGAATGGATCGCTTCCAAGCGATTGATCTTATATACCCTCTACTAAAAATAATCGCCTAATTTTTATCAAAACTACGAGGTAAATAATTTCATTTTTTTTAAGTTACTCCGAATATATTATTCTAACAAATATTAGTTTTTCATCAAGAATGTGAAAGTCCTTCAATGAAAAAAAATAATCATCATTTTCCCACCTTTCCCCAATCTACCATATGTAAAAAATTTCATTTTAAAATAAAATTATTTCATGTTTGGTGTGGTAAATCGTCTTCAAATTTTAACAGTGTCTTTATTATGTTTTTAATGACGTATATTCCAAGTTTCGAAGACTTCTTGAATTTTTGCATTTGTGAAAGAACTACCTTAAAATCAGGATATCTTAATATGAATTCAAATTTCTTTAATTTTTGTTCTTTTCTCTCATTTTCTAATATTTCGACATGAACGTATCTATAAATTTAATGATGTTTTGAATACATATTTTATATTTCCACATTTGCTCTAAAATTAATTTGAGAAAATTTATAGCCAAATGAAAATTTTAACAGTGAATTTTCTATATAAAAAAAAATCTTAACGATATTTAGGAGCAGTTAAAGAGGTCTTTTAAAGAAACAAATTTCTTTAGTAAAATAGTTTCGATTAGAATCCGTTGTTATATTTTTTTATCTTTTTTCGGTTCGTAGAGATTAAATGTCCACCAAAAGATAAACCTTTTATAAAAGACGAGGAAGAAAGGTAGAGTAAGAGATATCCTCGCAAAGCAAGTTCCCTCTTTTCGGCTGACCTTTGTTTGGAATGGGATTTTAAATATCGAATTTGCAGTAAAACAAAACTAGCCAGCGATAGTGGCTGCTCCAGATTGAATCTAGTTTCCTCCACTTCCGGTTCTGACCCGAAAGGGTTGAATCTGCCTGGACGGATATAAAAGAGCGATATCTGAGAATTTCGGAATCCGTTGGCCATCCTGAGAACTGACCTGGTCCACTCAGGTCAGGCGTCGAGTCGGACCTGTCACCATGTGACCTTCGTGGGACTCTTGGCCTTTAGAGCCCTATGGCCCTCAATCGTTTCAATGAAGCAACCCTTTCAAAGGGTGACCGAGGGCAAACCGCGCCCGCCAGCCAAATGACCCGACGGCCGATTTATTTGGGATTATTAAAAGGAAATAAATTTGGAAACCCGGAAAACATTTCATGCTTTCAAGAGAAACATTTACATTGCTACAATGAATGAATTACTCAAAGAGTATTATTTATGGGTCACTATAAAAATAAATAATTCTAGGGTGATTGAAAAGACAAACGTATGGCAATGCTATAACAACAAAACGGATTTTTCTATATCCAATAGGGTAATTGAACTGATGAGAAATAACAGATAAAGTATTTATAATCCAAAAGAATGATGATGAAGGTCAAACCTTGGAACTATAGTCTCACACAAATAAATTATATATTACACCCATCCCTCGATTTACAAGGTAGATTCGTTCCAGGAGAAAACGTGTAATCCAAAATCATGCAAAATGAGACACAGCATGCATATAAAAATGCAGGATAGGTTCAATTAAATTCAAACCGTATAAATTGAATCAAAGGATATATAGAAAAAATATGTGTAAATTGAAGCAAAGATTTTAATGGAAAAACGGAGATCTTTATTCTAAATGTATATTAATAATAAATACATATTAATATTTGGTATATGTATGTACTATATTGTATATTTGCATCAAGTCGAGACAAACCTCAATTATTTCTCTTTATTCTAAAGTGATTTGTGCGCACTGAAAATTTTCACTTACTACACCTGAATAATAAAATAACATTAAAAGAAAAGTTTAAAAATTATTTGGTTTTATTGAAAAGATTATGTTTACAGAGAGAAGGAGAATTGATGATTCATAGGAAGAAATCAATGAAGTTGACCTTCTCGTTTGTTATTGACCAGCTTGCTATTACAAAGAAACGAATTTACTTACATCTAATCAGGTATTTGAACCCATGAAAAATAAGAGATAAAATATTTCTAAGTAAAAAGACTGTGATGATCAAAGTCAAATCTTCAAAACTATAGTACATACCTATATAATAAATAAAAGTTAAATATACATATTTATATTCCTTATAGGGGCCGTACATAAATTAAGTCAGACAGTAAGAGGGGGAGGGGCATCTCAGATTTGCGCCAAAATGTGACAGGGGGGCCAGAAATGTCAAATTAAAAAATTCAAAAATTAATTCCTTTAGTTGAGTTTAATTTAGAAAAAAATTATACATTTATTAAATTATAGGGTATAAAAGTGATAGTGTGACGTCAAAATATAGGGGGTATCAATGAAAATGTTACAGATTGTGACACAGGGGGGAGGAGGTCTAAAAAATAGATAAGGTTAAAAAAAATAATAATTAGCTTTTTGAAACATGCCGGTTTCTTTTTTTGCAATAAAATATATTATTGACCGTTGAATTTACGGAGATATTTACTTTAAAATATCACATAAATGCTTTTTGGATGTAAAAATAAACAGTAGAAATAGAACGCATTGCCAAATCATACAAGAGTTTTATTATCAGCTGATTTGATTAAATCAAACTAACTTTTGTATTTAATTATATTTTTTTAAACGACTTCAAAAAAGGAGGAGGTTTTCAATTCGACTGATTTTTTTGTGTCTATGTTACCTCATATCTCCGCCAATTGTGAACCGATTTTGAAATTTTTTTTGCATTGGGTTCAGTCTAGCTTCCGATTGGTCCCATTTTTTTTATTGGTATTAGACCTTTTTTGTTAGATTTGTTCAGGCCTAACTTCATTGTTTATGAACCGATTTCGATGATTCTTTTTTTATTGGAAAGGGGGTATCTTAGGGATGGTGCCATATTAATTTGGTAAAGTTCTGATGATATGATCACTATAAATAACATCACTAAAAGAGAAAAATAAAAAATAATTTTTAAGAAAAAATAAAACCGACTTCAAAAAATTAAATGAAACAAATAAAATACACTAAAAGGTATAAAATAATTATTATCTTATTTAGTTACAACTAAACGACGAAATATTAACATGAAATTACTTTTTGAAGTCGGTACCAAACAAACTATACCTATAAGCGAGCATACCCTCCAAACGTAAGATCCGTCGAGTGCGATTCATAAAAGGTATATGTTTGGCACCGACTTCAAAAAGTAATTTCATGTTAATATTTCGTCGTTTAGTTGTAACTAAATAAGATAATAATTATTTTATACCTTTTAGTGAATTTTATTTGTTGCATTTAATTTTTTGAAGTCGGTTTTATTTTTTCTTAAAAATTATTTTTATTATAATTGTTTTTATTTCAAACATTTACGGCTTCATACTATTTAGTTTTTATATGTATTTTAACTTATTTTATTAAATATTAGATACTACACTTCTTTTGACTCGACTGGAGCGAGAGAACCTCTTTAAGAAAATAAATTAGTAGAATATAAATTAAAAGGTGAAATATGATAAAATTTTATTATTATAGACTACTAGAAAGTCGAATTTTTATTATTTTAAAACGGATTTTCTGATACGTTTAGTAAAAATATCGTGAATTGTCGTTCTTTTGTGTGCTTTTGAGTTTCGATCTCTATGATAGAACCGTTACTGATCATGTGGATTTCGATTTGGCTGATGCTCTGCTGCACTCCCGTTGCTTCTATCTCTTCAGATCCAGTCAATTTCCGTTACTTAAATAAATTCAACCTTCTTCAAACAGATATCCCATTCAAACATTCAAAGCGAATATCAGTTTATATTCAGATAGGTATATATAGATTTTTTCCACAAAAATAAATTTATTTAAAAATTCTATTCAACAACTTTGCCAGTACCGTGAGGGGAAATCTGATGTTATATTGTAGAAATAGAACGTTTTATATCTTAGAGTACTTAGATTATTTATCTATCTAAATAAAGGCTATCTATCAATCACATCCAATGAGATGCAATGCAATAATAAGACTTTAATAAAAAACATTGATCGACAAAAAATTTTCCCGTAAACCTAACAATCAATTCCAGTAGTTTTATACCCTGATTATCATGTAATTTCCCGTCTTTTTACAGCACGCACAGTTTCGAGATATTATCGGTCAAAACGAAGAAAAAGGCAATTTTGATCAAAATATTTTGTTGGCATAATAGAAACCAGCTTCTTTGATTTTTCAAATTACCACTTGTTTATAGCTCAATTAGAACTCGAGTTATAACTAAAAACTAATACCCTATGTTTTTATCTATCTTTATTATCCTTTATAATCACGTAGTTTTAGTTTTTAGTTATAACTCGAGTTCTAATTGAGCTAAAAACAAGTGGTAATTTGAAAAATCAAAGAGTAAGCTGTATTCTATTACGTCAACAAAATATTTTGATTTAAAATATTGCTGTTTCATATCTAATGGAACTCGAAATTAGGTCAAAATGGCCTTTTTAGTCGTTTTTGACCAATAATATCTCGAAAATGTGACGTGCTGTAAAAAATCGAGAAATTGCATGCCAATCAGCGTATAAAACTCTACTGGAATCCATTGTTAGGTTTACGGGAGAAATTTTTGTTTAATTTTTGTCGAGCAGTGTAATTAGTCGACTGTTATTGGTTAGTTTCTGCCTATAATGACAATGACCCATGAAAGGGTCAAATGGGCCACTTGTGCTCCTCTGTCTGGTATCGAGAAAATTTTTCTTTTGTAAATTTATATACAATATACATATGATTTAAATTTATAGTGAAATCACACATAATTAATTATAATTATTTATTGAACAATGAACATGAACAAATAATACAATACAACTACGAGGTTTCGATCGACTTATTCTGCCGTCGTTCTCAAGTATGAGCACCCACTCCGATTTCAGTTAAACTAAAATCGGAAAGGGTATTTGAGGACTTTAAGATGGTCTGATAATTGTAGCAATATTAAAAGTTTCCTATTGTACGTTTTAAATAAACCCTAAAAAGAAAAGAACTGTAGCGTTTCTACGAGTGACCAAAAAGATTAAGGGAATTTTAAAAATTTCCAGAGTTCTTATTTTAGACAAAAAAAATTACCAGGCCAAATTGTTGTGTGTTTTCCAGTATCTACAAATAAATCTCAATGTCTTAATGTATTTTTTGACTTCATATTGGGCCACGGGTTGCCAGCCCTAGTTTAAATCGAATGGGATTAAAGAAAGGGATATGAGTAATGATAATTTATTTTTTAAAGGCTCACGGATATAATAATCCCTGACTATCCATTATATCTATTGATATGTAAGAACGTGCAAAGATCTAAAAGACAAGTCCTGACAAGTTTTAGTCCAGGAGAGAAATTATCAATTAATTGTGATTGTTCTAGAAAACCCCAATTCCTTGTCTCCTTGTACCAGAATGATAACTATTAGACTTGGTTAGTGTCGTAGCCGTAACATATAAATTACTGAAATAATCAAATAATAAATATTTTAGAAAATGAAAAAATGAGAAGAAGAAGAATTTTTAAATATTCGAAACTTCATTTTTTACTTTACCATACAGGGTATGGTCAAGTATTGTAATCGTGCATGAAGAAAGTGGGTTTTTCCTTATTTTTTTTCGAAATATCTCAAAAACGGCTTAAACTATTTCGATTAAAAAAATTGAGCGAAGCCAAGGCATTTCGTTCTACAAAAAAGCTCTTATAAGTGAACATCGAAAAAATTATATTTTTCGAGATAATAATTGTTTTGTCAAAATGTCTGTTAGTTAGTCTATGCGTTACCAAATTTTTGTGGACGAGCTAGCTCAAAAACTAGTGTGAATTTCGAAAACCAAATTTCACATGTAGTTTTGGTCCATTGAGATTAAGAGCTGATTAGATTTTGTGCATATCGATCCAAAATTAAGGGGGTTGAGGGGGGGCTAAAAATTAAAAATCTAGGTCGTTTGAGCAAACTCAAGCACATATTTTGTATACAGAAGTCTAAAAATGCAAAATCTACCCTCCCAAAATGGGGAGGGGCCAAAAAATGAAAATCTTAGCCATTTACCAAACTCAACCAAATTTTGTCTACATAATCAGTGGGTCCCCAGAAGTCTAAAAATGTAAAAACTGACCGCCCTAAGTGGCGGGGGGGGGGTTCAAAAAATAAAAATCTTGGCCATTTACCAAACTCAACCAAATTTTTAATGCATAATCAGTGGGCCCCCAGAAGTCGAAAAATACAAAAACTAACCGCCCAAAATGAGGGGAGGTCAAAAAACCAAAAACCTTGGTCATTTATCAAACTCAACCAAATTTTGTATACATAATCAGTGGGTCCCAAGAAGTCTAAAAATGCAAAAACTAACCTCACAAAATGGGGGAGGGGGGGTGGAGGTTCAAAAAATCAAAATTTTGGCCATTTACCAAACTCAACCAAATTTTGTATACATAATCAATGTGCCCCTAGGAGTCTAAAAATGCAAAAACTAACCCCCTCTCCTACATGATTAAAATTAAATTTATTAAATATTAATGTAAGTGAGAGGCCAGGTTGTATGGTAAAGTCAAGTGGATGGCCACATCAGAACACGTCAGGTTATTTTTATTTTATATAGTTGAGCTTATAATTTTGCTTTTAGTGAATTTTATTCTTTTAAACAGCTTCACGTATTGTACAAATGTACATTCATATTTCGAAAAAGGAAATAAATATATCTCTACATATAAATCTCAATGGTTTAAGGAAGTTTATGATTTTATGTTGGGCCGCATGCGAGCTCCGCTGGCCACGGGTTGGACAGCCCTGTTTTAAACCATTGTTATAATAAAATAATTGTTAATTTTCAATTAATAAATTTATTTGTTCATTCTTAAAGCCCCTAATAGTTTAATACAAATAAATCTTTAAATATTTTACATACTTATCTTATTTATATTTTAAATTTCTAAAATCTCATCTTCATCCACCTCCTCATTTATTAGACATATTATATTTTTTATTACTCATGTGTACAAATAACCGAATGAATGGAATGGAAGCAAATTCCTTTTGTTGCAATAGTAAGCTAACATTTGTTTCTTATGTGTCTGAAAAGTGCAATTTTTAACACTGACTGACTACTTCACTGACTGACATATCAAAAACCTAAAAGTACTTCCGCAGATCCTAGAATGCTGAAATTTGGAATACTGGTAGAGTTTGGGCTACAATTAAAGGGAAAAATGGAAACAGTGAAAATTCCCTTTTTCAGGACCTAAAATGAAGGGGTGAAATGTATTATAGGCTTAATTAGCAAATAGTGAAAATACAATTAATCTAGAATTCTGAAATTTGGCATACCGATAAAGCTTGGCACATTAATAAAGGGTGAAATCGATAAACCAAAGCTTTCCCTTCTTTAGGACATAAAATGAAGAAATGAAATTTTAACTGCTATATATTAAATACATTTTGCATGCAATAAATAAATTTGATTTAGAAAAATAAAAGGATAAACTTATTGTACAAATGTACATTCATATTTCGAAAAAGGGAATAAATATATCTCTACACTGAAAAAACAATATATTTATAGTTAAGAAATTATATTTGATATGATTAAATGGTGAAGCTAATTATGGCGAAATTGATCTCTGTTCAATGTGAATAAATGATATACGTATTTTAAGTATTCTCATATTTTCGGAGCAACTCTAGATATATTAATAGTTAAGATGCCGCTATTTGAACCAAGTACCAATAAGTAAATTATGAAAATATTGTTATTTGGATAAAATAGTGGAATAGTTAAATTTAATAGTTGGGTATTTAAATGGAATAATACGTTACGTAATTACTACAAGAAATGATATATGGTAAGCTTGATTATTTTTTATTTATAGTAAATATAGGTATGTATTTATGACTAGAAGATGAGTAGGTAGATTCATTTGATCTAGAATCTATATTAAATCAAATGAATTATATAAATATTTATTTTAATTTTTCATTTGGTTGAATTAATTAGATAAAAATTTGAATTATTATATTTGATTTAAGGTACACGGTAATCTAATTTTAATATATATTAATATTTCTTCTAATCTTATAGTGGATTTTAAAAATAAAAAAAAAACAATTAATAATCTAAACAAAATTTTTGTTAATTTTTTTAAGATATCACTATTTGCCAAAAATCTAATCGTTTTATGATAAAAAAGACCTTTGTTTAGATATAATATGAGGTTTGACTAGAAGTAAACAAGACATTCATTTGATATTAAGAGATATCTAATAGAATAAATAGATCAATCAAGTATGTAATTTAGGTATTTGGATTAAAAACATAAATTTTTATAAAAAAAAATAAAACCGACTTCAAAAAAATAAATGCAACAAATAAAATAATAAAACTCAAAAATAAAATAAGCTGCACTAAAAGGTATAAAATAATTATCCAATTTAGTTACAACTAAACGACGAAATATTTACATGAAATCACTTTTTGAAGTCGGTGCCAAACATAACAATTTTATGAATCAAACTCGACTTTACTTAGTACGATTGGCGGGTACGCTCGTTTATATAGTTTGTTTGGCACCGACTTCAAAAAGTGATTTCATATAAATATTTCGTCGTTTAGTTGTAACTAAATTAGATAATTATTTTATACCTTTTAATGCATTTTATTTTATTTTTGAGTTTTATATTTTATTTGTTGCATTTAATTTTTTTGAAGTCGGTTTTATTTTTTTATAAAAATTATTTTTATTTTTCTCTTTTTAGTGATGTTATTAATAGTGACTTAAGATTATACCTTGCATGCATCTCGTAAGAGAAAGGGTCGGGCGAATGAATTAGAAAATGATAATAAAATTAAATTCATAAATTTAGAAATTCTCTAGAAACGTTTGCGGGTTTTAAATGGACGTTTTAAGATTGATTTTTTTATAAAAGATTTTATTTATTATAATTTCGATTATTTGCTCATAAGAATTGAATATTTACGTTATTTCGTCATTGATCATATCATCACAACTTGACCAAATTAATATGGGACCACCCCTAAAGTACCCCTTTCCAATATAAAAAGAATCATCGAAATCGGTTCATAAACAAAGAAGTTATGCCTAAACAAATATAGCAAAAAAGGTCCAATACCAATGAAAATAAACTGCAACGGATCGTTGCTAAACTTTATCCAAATTCATTTGAAATATTAATATGTTTGTTCCTTTATTATTAATCAGATATCACTTGCAATTTGTAGTTCATATTGACATTAATTCAAAAATAATTCTCATTTAATAGTTGAGGAATAACCATTCAACATTTGATTTTTGACATTTCGGTTTTTATTGGTAACCATTGCTGAAGACATGGAGGAATCGACTTAAAATCAAAAATAGCCATCGATTCTCATCTAATACTTGAGGAATAACAATTCTACATTAGGTTTTTGACGTTTCGATTATTATTGGTAACCATTGCTGAAGGCATGGAGGAATCGACTTAAAATCAAAAATAACGATCGATTCTTATCTAATACTAGAGGAATAACCTTATTGCATTCCATTTTTGATGTTTTGACTATTAATGGCAACCTCTACTGAAAACGTGGAAGAATAGACTTAAAATCAAAAAGACTAAATTCTTTTTTGGTAAACAACTCAAGCTTGAGTTGTTTACCAAAAAGAATTTAGTCTTTTTGATTTTAAGTCTATTCTTCCACGTTTTCAGTAGAGGTTGCCATTAATAGTCAAAACATCAAAAATGGAATGCAATAAGGTTATTCCTCTAGTATTAGATAAGAATCGATCGTTATTTTTGATTTTAAGTCGATTCCTCCATGCCTTCAGCAATGGTTACCAATAATAATCGAAACGTCAAAAACCTAATGTAGAATTGTTATTCCTCAAGTATTAGATGAGAATCGATGGCTATTTTTGATTTTAAGTCGATTCCTCCATGTCTTCAGCAATGGTTACCAATAAAAACCGAAACGTCAAAAATCCAATATAGAATGGTTATTCCTCAAGTAATAGATGAGAATCAATCGCTATTTTTGGTTTAAAGTCGATACCTCTATGTCTACAGCAATGGTTACCAATAAAAACCGAAACGTCAAAAATCCAATATAGAATGGTTATTCCTCAAGTATTTGATAAGACTCAATCGCTATTTTTGGTTTAAAGTCGATTCCTCTATGTCTTCAGCAATGGTTACCAATAAAAACCGAAACGTCAAAAATCCAATATAGAATGGTTATTCCTCAAGTACTAGATGAGAATCAATCGCTATTTTTGGTTTAAAGTTGATTTCTCTATGTCTTCAGGAATGGTTACCATTAAAAACCGAAACGTCAAAAATCCAATATAGAATGGTTATTCCTCAAGTATTTGATAAGACTCAATCGCTATTTTTGGTTTAAAGTCGATTCCTCTATGTCTTCAGAAATGGTGACCAATAAAAACCGAAACGTCAAAAATCCAATATAGAATGGTTATTCCTCAAGTACTAGATGAGAATCAATCGCTATTTTTGGTTTAAAGTTGATTTCTCTATGTCTTCAGGAATGGTTACCAATAAAAACCGAAACGTCAAAAATCCAATATAGAATGGTTATTCCTCAAGTATTTGATAAGACTCAATCGTTATTTTTGGTTTAAAGTCGATTCCTCTATGTCTTCAGAAATGGTTACCATTAATAATCGAAGCGTCAAAAATCCAATATAGAATGGTTATTCCTCAAGTACTAGATGAGAATCAATCGCTATTTTTGGTTTAAAGTCGATTCCTCTATGTCTTCAGCAATGGTTACCAATAAAAACCGAAACGTCAAAAATCCAATATAGAATGGTTATTCCTCAAGTATTTGATTAGAATCAATCGCTATTTTTGGTTTAAAGTCGATTCCTCTATGTCTTCTGCAAAGGTAAGGGATAAGAAAACAACGCAGTTGCTATGGTTACTTATAAAATTTTCTCCCAAATTTTTAGCATTTCACAGAGAGAAGCCTATCCATTCTTATTTAAGCAAGGCTAAATGAGCTATATTAAAAGGTTCAAATGAATAAATTTTAAAGAATTTAAAAAATTAAAAAAGTACTCTCTTACTCTAGAGTAAAGTACTTTAAAATATAATTTTACTAAAAACTTTATTTATCCTTTTTTGTGGTCCCCAAGGTACTTAATTAGGATATTAAATTTCATCAAAATTGGTTAAGTCATTTTCAAGATATTTAGAAAAAACTAAAAAAGTACTGAAATAAAGTACTAATGTTTGTGGGTCGATATGTACCAAAAACTAATCAGCGCTTCATTTTGTTCAAAGAATGCTAGGTTTTCAATTTCATTTCAATCGGTGTAACGGTGTGGAAAAAATCGTGGGCCAAAAAAACGATAACATACATCCATCCATACATACATACATACATCCGCACGCACTAAATGAAAAAATCACACTTTTTGGCCTCTCGACGAGACCCCATGTAATTTTTGGCAAAACCGTCACGTGCTAAAATTCAACCTAATTGAATACTACAATTTGTGACTTTAATTGAGTCCATGGGTTCCGTAGTCTTTACCTGAGGACCCTTTGAAGCCACGCTTGCCCCGAGAGCGATTGCAATACTTTACCCATGCTTTGCATTGGATAAAGTAAAAAACGGGACCAATCGGAAACTCTAATGAACCCAATGCAAAAAAAATCATCAAAATCGGTTCACAATTGGCGAAGATATCAGGCAACATAGACACAAAAAAAAATTCAGTCGAATTGAGAACCTCCTCCTTTTTTGAAGTCGGTTAAAAATTTGTTCATATTTGGAATGATTTCGATATATTTTGATTATTAATCAAATATCTTTGGAATAAATAAGAGTTTATTAAAAATGCTCAACTCTATCAATATATTTATTATCAAGAAATTGTTTTTTCACTGTACATATTTATCTCAATGTTTTAAGGAAGTTTATGATTTTATGTTGGCCCACACTCATTGCAGTGTTTAGGCGCATGCGGCCACGGTTTGGACAGCCCTGTTCTAGAAATTTCTATCGTGTTTGGACACTCAGATTTCATCAAATCCCGAAAACATCTTCCAAATTCGTTCATCAAAACCTCAACTGGAATTATTAACGGCCTTGATGGTAAACAAAATTCCTATTCTTCTTATTTTTCAAAAATACAATGCAATTTTGATTTCTTTTGTCATCGATCATCTTTTTCACATTTCCTGAATTGATAGTTAATAGACGAGAACACGCGTTACGTATTCATTCTATTAAAAAATTTGTAAAAAAAATAGGTACCCCTGCTTTCTTCAATGCCCAAAAAGCCATTCATTTTATCTATTTTCTGATTTGTAACATTGTTATTGCATGTAGTCTTTTTGTGATTGATTCCGGGTGACCGTTAACCTTTTTTCCTGTCAATCAAATCGCGTCGACAAAGAAGGATTCCTCATTTGCCCGATTGTCTGCTGATCTGATCTCTGACCTTTTCGCACCCCTTTCGGGTCAAATTACCAGGCTATTTAGGGACCTGGATGACAAGCCGACCAGGTCACGGTCACCTCGCCATTAGCATATCTCTTGTTGACAAACATTCACAACAACAGTGTTAATGTTGGAAATTCTCGTTTCAACGGAATTTTTATTCTCTTCTATTCTTTTAGTATTATAGATCGGTAGGTATAACTAGCTAAGAGAGGGGGTTAAATGTGGTTGCTATTTTCTATTCAGCAAAATAAAAGGAAAACATTTCCGGCAACATTCAGCAGAACGTTACGTTTGACTATTAATAAAATAATCCTTTATATTCACTCAAGAATAGCAAACTAGAATAGAAAAATAGAATTTCCATGTTAAAAAAGAAAATCGGTTATTATTAAAATATTCACGAAAAAGTTTAAATAATCCAGATTTTGTTAAAACTTGTGGATCGACCGTAAAATTTGAGTTGTTTAGGATATTTCAGGTTTTTTCATTTAAAAAATTACCACCTCGAAGACTAAACTTCGCCCGGTAATTTTTTTGTTTTTAAGCATTGTTTATTTAATTAACTGCTTCTTATGATTCAACCAGGTGATTAATTTTTATTCAAACACTTGTTAATAATTAGCTTAATTAAAAAAGCTATCAAAATTTTTTCCCAAAATTGAGAGCTGGTTAAATAAAATATATTTTGAAATCAATTCTTGAATATTTTTTTAATTCTACTAAATGAACACAGTCCTAATAAATTTAGATATTGACGAAATTAACTCTTTAGATACAAGTATAGAAAAAAATTTTGATTCATTCAGTTCATTTCAAAATGGTTAATTAAGTGATTAATTAATTGTTTTTAATCAAAACTTAGCCTCAAACAAGGGTTGAATTTCCATTAGATAGAGAAATTCAAATATAATAAACTGTTTTTTTTTGTTTTTGTTTTTTATAACTTAGTATAATATAATATTGGAGAGGTGTTGTGGGCTGGTTCTCCAGGTCATTTTTAATCAACTTATCATTTTTCCAAATATTATAAATATATAGAAATGAAAAAATTTATTAATTGTTTATATAAAAGAAAAAAATACAAATTTTTTATAAAAAAGAATCCAGAACGCGGTTATTTAAAAGCCAAACGTTTCGGGAGAATTTCACCCTTTTTCAATGGTGAAAAAATTTTTCACTTTCTTTAAAATTTAGAAAACAAGACTAAGATATTAAATATTTTTATAAAAATACAATTGTACACATTGTCTTGGTGACCAAATTACCTGTAATTAAAAATATAAATATTTATGAAAAGTTTTTCCCTAAACGTTTTGCTTTTAAATAAACGTGTTCTGGATTGTTTTTTGTATTTTTTTTCATTTATATAAACAATAAATATTTTTTTTTCTTTATATATATTTATAGTATTTGGAGAAATGATAAGTTAATTAAAAATGACCTGGAGAACCAGCACACAACACCTCTCCAATATTATATTATAGTATTAATTTTTAAGAAAATAAATCTTAAATAGTTTATTATATTTAAATTTCTCTATCTAATGGAAATTCGCCCCTTGTTAGGGACTAAGTTTTGATTAACAATAAAATTAATTATTCACTTATTATCCATTTTTTCAACTGAATAAATAAAACTTTTTTCTATACTTGCTTTTCAGGTAGTTCTTTCGCGACAATCCACACAAAAAGTTTTATCCTCTTAACTACTCTATAAATATGAACGGTGTTAAAATTTTAGGTTATGTTTTTTAACGTGACTATACTTTTTACACTACTATATTCTCTTTATGAATGGATCGTTTCCAAGCCATTGATATTATATCCCCTCAACTAAAAATAATTGACCAAATATGTTTGTTTTTTATTTTTTATCAAAACTACGATGTAAATAAATTAAATTTTTTTAAGTTACTCCGAATATATTATTCTAACAAATATTAGTTTTTCATCAAGATGGTGAAAGTCCTTCAATGAAAAAAATAAAATAATGATCATTTTTCCACCCTTTCCCAATAACCATATGTAAAATATTTCATTTTCAATTGCAATTATTTCATGTTTAGTTAGTGTCGTAAATCGTCTTCAAATTTTAACAGTGTGTTTATTATGCTTTTAATGACTTATATTGCAAGTTTCGAAGACTTCTTGAATTTTTGAATTTGTGAAAAAACTACCTTAAAGAGTTAATTTCGTCAATATCTAAATTTATTACATCACTTTAAGGGTTGACTGTGTACACGTCTATTACATCCATGAACGTGAATATATATATATATGGTAAGTAAACTTAATATTAACTTCCAGGATATTTTCCCACTGCCTGTGCCAGGTGGTTGACATCACTTCGCTCGTTTTCCAATCTTTTTCACTAATTCTTTAGAAAAATAATGTTAAAAACGAATTGAAAATCCGTTGTATAAAGAAATGAAATTTGTTCTTTGATATAATTTTGCATATGGAAATGCAAATTTTCTATTTCATTTTTGCAAAGAAGAAAGAAAGAGAGAGAGAGAGGTTTTCTTTCTCTCTCTTTTTCTAAACGCTGAATTGAATAACTTTTTGACCTCACACTCGGGACCTTTTCTATAAAATCAACATAATATTCCCATCTTATCATTTTATTCGATTCGTTACAAAAGAAAAAAACGAGAGAAAGAGAGAGAGAGAACGGCGAGGTTTAAAAAAGGGAAAATTTTCAATTGCTTTTCAAAAGGAGAAGAGTTTGCTTCAATAACTATAAATAAAACATCAACGAGGAGGAAATATTTTGTGAATAAATGGATTCAAAAGCGGGGATTCGCGAAATCAAAATAATAATAATATTGACGTAAAGTGATTTAACTTTAGAATTTTAAGTGGAAATGATATTATATAAGAAAGAAAGCCTTTAAGCCATGGTAGGGAATAAAAGGGAAATGGAAAGCACACGCCCACAACCACCCCTAAGGGCTTAGGCGCTCGGGATGGTCGTAATCCCAAGTGTCAATCTAACAGTACCAATATTATGAAGAGATAATTATTAATAAAACGCTGAAATTATATGAGGAATTACCTAAACGAATTCCAACTCTTATGATTTGTGAGCACTAGTCGAATACCGGTATTATACCATTATCAAATTAAATATATCATAAACTTATAGTTATTGTCAGTACTTGACTAAGTCATAACAAACCACCGCTTCCTTCTGAATCAAATACTAGACGTCCGGTCACTTCTGGCCCCAGATATAGGAAGCGACCATAAACTCGTGCTCTCGAAAATCAGATTAAGCATTATAGTCAAGAAGCCAACACCCTAAGTATATAGAAAAATTTAACATTGAATCTCTGGAAAATGAAAGTACTAAACATCTATTCCAAAGAAGACTGATTGATAAAATAAATAACAACAGCATAAACATCGAAGACAATGTGGAGGACGCATATTTAGAAGGAACTGAACCTAAACATCTTGTCAACAGCTGAAGAAGCATTAGAAAGAAGAAAGGTCAATATAAGACCTGACGGATCAAATCGAACACCCTGGTTTACCCCTGAAGTAAAACTGCTGGCTGAAAACAAAAAGAAGGCGTTTCTGAAATTGAAGAGCTCCGGAAGGGAAGAGGATCGAGAAATGTATGTTACTGAAACAAACAAGAGAATTCGAGAAATCAAAGAGGAACATTGGGAAGGATTCACCAAGAATAGGGAAAGCGACTTCTACGGTTCACAGAGAAAAGTCTGGAAATTGCTACGAAGCAGGAAGGCAGATGTCGAGGACACCTCAGAATCCAATGTACCAAAGACCGAAGTAAATTATTCTGAAGTAATATGAGCCCTCCTCTCCCTTAAAAACAGAAAAGCTCCATAATAATCGATGATATTTCGAACGAACTACTTAAATACGGAGAGAACCAATTAACCTGTGAACTTACTAAAATGATAAAAATCATATTCCAACAGACTCAAATCCCGCAGGAGTGGAAAACCAGTGTCACAATCCCAGTTTATAAGAGAGGTAACAGAAATTACCCATCCAATTATAGAGGAAAAACCTTACTTTGTCCAAGTCTAAAACTACTAACAAAGATCTTATTGAATAAGTTAGAACCTCTTATTAAAACCAGTGAAGAACAATATGGGTTCAGAAGAAATCGTTCAACAGTATATGCCCTGTTCGTTATCCGCCAGGTCATTGACAAATCCATCGAGTATTCTAAACTGAGACGTGAGGCGTGTGTAGAAACACAGGCGATAAGCCTATAATAAAGTAGAAGAAGAAGATAAACTTATTAAATTTATTATTAGGGAAATAAGGAGTATATTTTTTATGCAGATAATTTATATTTTATTGATTTTTAATTTTAAGAAAATAATAGAGGGGGAAAATTTTGATTTTCTAGGTGGAATTGAATTTGAATATGATTGTTCAGTTTGGCCTCTGGTTATTTTGGTTTTTGTGTGATTATGGTGTTTTTCGTTTTTTAAGAAAAATAAAATAAGATAAAGTTCAATCTGATTGATGTTGATGACTTGCCTTGATATGTTTACTAAGAAAGAATAATTATAAAAATGACAAATATGCAGGGAAGATAACTATTTGGTATGTAAAATGAGTTTTTTATGTGTATTAATTTGTTTTTTATATGTATTGGAGTGGTTTTTGAGATCAATTTTGATTTTGATTTGAAAATGTTATAATCTGTATTAATTGAAAAATTAATTTTTGGACTTTCGCCCCAAACGGATATTGCTTTGAGTGAGTGAGGGTAGGAGTCAGAAATTAATTCTTAACTTAAACTCCGCAGTCCCTGAGATGGAAATCGACACTCTTTCACAATGAACCAGCCTGTCCTATAAAAATATATTAAATTTCTCCTACCTAATTCTATTGCTATAAGCAAGCTGTGCCTTGTTTAGGCACTCTTAGCTATTTCTAATCTTATATATTGAGGATTCTTAGAAATGGATTACTACAAAGATTCTTGAATCATCTTTAATTATTCTTTATTTTTTTTTTTATTAATAATAGTTCCTCAGCGAGAACAATTTTTATTGGACTAAAACTTGTCTGGACTTGTCTTTAACATGCTTGAACAGGAAAATATACCAGGCAGGGACTTCAAATCTTCTATCCACACCCTTTTAAGAAAAATCATTCATTTTAATTGTCTCTTGAAACTATGCAACAATTTTATTTCATTTGGAGAACCAATACCATATACCTACTTTCCAAAACAAAAAACATGTTTTTATATAGAAATATTTGAGATAACGGATAATAATTATTGAAATTTTTGGGATGCGCCACATCCACAGCATTCATGGACCGCACGGCCGTGATAAGTGCCATATATACTGTATATGGAAAATTGATGGAAGACAGTCCAAGTATAAATAAAAAATAAGATATCGAATAAAACGTTATAGAACGTCATTTTCATGTTCTTAAAAAACTGAGGCTTATTTTTAGGAGTTTTTTTTAAATTAATTTAAATTGTGGTTTTTAATTAATCCAAATATTTCGGAAATTTTCACAATATCCCTTCTTCAGGGGTGAAGATCAAAAATGAAAATTCTAGCCCTTTTGACCAAACTTAACGAAATTTTGTATACATAATCAGTGGGCTTCACAAAAGGCTAGAAATACAAAAACTAATCACCCAAAATGGGGGAGAGGGTCAAAAAATGAAAATCTAGCCCCTTCATTTTTGACCCCATCCCCATTTTGGGTGGTTTGTTTTTGCATTTCTAGCCTTCTGGGGGTCCCCAGAATAATTTTACAAAATTTGGTTGAGTTTGGTAGAAAGGGCTAGAATTTTCATTTTTGACCCCCCCCCCCACATTTTGTGTGGTTATTTAAAAAAAATTTTAAACGAAAATGTCAAAAATTACATCTTCTACAATTTTGCTTCTAATGGAATTAGCCGTAGAACCTAAACAATTTAAAAGTTATAATAAATGAGGTGATTTTACGGTATTTTTTGACTACGCAATTTGGCGAGTAAGAATTTGACTTTCGGGGTGTGTGCTGATCACACTACAGTATGGGATATGTTATTTGGGTTTTGAAATCAGCTTCCAAAATGGTCAGTAACTCTCGGTCTATAACTAGAATATAATCTTTTATTTATTTTTTTTTTGTTAATAAATTCATATTTCAATTAAACTTTCGGAATTCGTTCCTGCCATTCCCAGTAAGCAAAAAATCTGTCAAAATGAAATTTGCCTCAATAAATCCGCAAGAATACGATTTTCCACAATAGAATACAATAATGCTCAACTTCCTGGAACGCTTTAACTAGGTGAAACCTTTTCCACAAAAAAGGCATACTTTTCCTATTTATATATAAAAGTCATCGGAAAGTAAAGTAGGCGTGCATACGTGTCTTTGTGTATGTGCGTATTGTAGATATTGTACATATATATAGCTAAATTATTTTTTTCCATTCCATTCGCAACATCCATCCATCTCTCTTACAAAATTGCAAAAAATTCTATATCCGCGTCTGTTTGTTTGTTTGTTTGTAGTTTATTCTATCGGGGTAAAAAAGACGCAGAATGCGGGGGTGCGGGGGGGGGTGGAGTTGAGAGGCTCCTTTGAAAGCCACGAGTTCCATCTGCATTTGAAAGGCCGTCCCGTTTGTCCCCCGGGGGGTGAGCCACCCCCAAAGTGAATTTTATCTCAATTGAAGGTTACCGTATTATATTGCATTGTGCGGTTTTAAAGGACCTACTGCACCCCCAACCCCTGGCGCTCAGCCGCCTTTTTCAAGTGGGGTGGCCACCCCCGAAAATGATATGGAAATTGATTTGTAAAATAGTTGACTTTAGATTTCGCCTTGTAAAAGGATTTCCAGGGTTCAAGAGAAGGATTTTTCCTTTTTTTCATTCATAATTTGAAAAGGCGTTACGAGTGAAGGAGGGAGAGGGGGCAGCTTCTATATTATATATGGTTAATGTTTATATTACATTTAGATTTTATGTTCAAAAAATAATAATAAGAAGAAGAATTTTAATATGTATACGACCTTATTATTTTTTATTTTTTTATTCAATTGTATAGAAGTAAGTAAATCTCTTCATATAAAGGATGAATCCCAGAGAAAGGTAAAAGCAAAATAATTATGATAAATAATAATAATAATAATTACAATTTTTTAATATAACGTGTACGACCTTATTTCATTTTTTTTATAATTGTATATACAAGGTGAGGCATAAATATCTCCACATTTTGAAGAGGTTTATAAAATGCGAGGGGTGAACCGCAAGAATTAGTTGTACACCGTCTTTGGAATTATTTGGATTTACTTTGGAATTAATTAGATAATCTATTGTCATCTATTATCTTCTACTTGGAAATTAAAGGGAAAGTGGAAGTAGGTGTACACGATTTTAGGTCGCGGTTCACCCCTCGATAAACTGAAAAAATTTAACTAGAGAAAAAACTGAATATATTTTTGAAAAGACATAAAATAATTTTTTTTTTGAAATGTGTTTTAAACATTATATCAAATCAAAAAGGGGGACGGGGTCAAAAATGAAAATTCAAGCCATTTCGACCAAACTCAACCAAATTTTGTATACATATTCTGACCCCCAGAAGGCTAGAAATGCAAAAACTAACCACACAAAATAGGGGGGGGTCAAAAATGAAAATTATAGCCCTTTCGACCAAACTATGTATACAAAATTTGATTAGTTTTTGCATTTCTAGTCTTTTGGGGGTCCACAGAATTTGTATAAAAAATTTGGTTGAGATTGGTCAAAAGAGCTTGAATTTTCATTTTTGACCCCCTCCCCCTTTCATTTGATATAATGTTTAAAAATTAAAAAAAAATTGTTTTATGTTCATTTCAAAAATATATTCAGTTTTTTTCTAGTTAAATTTTTTCATTTATTTATACCTCTTGAAAATGTGGTAAATCTTTATTCTCCACCCTGTATAATAGATAAATCTTCATATAAAGAATTAATACCCAGAGAAGGATAAAAGTAAAATAATAATAATCAAATTTTTAAAATAATTAACCCGAAGGCTTAAGTATCTTTTCTTATTTTGAATATTAGATGGATTTTTTTTCTAAAATACAACTCATGGTGAAAACCAAAAACCTATATCAAGAAAGAATTTAATTAAGGTCAAAAATATAAGATTTTAGTACAATATTTTTTTTACATTGCATATCAAAGGGCTTCGTCCCCTCAGGAGTTGAACCTGAGTACTAAAACCCTTACCGGGCTTAGTACCAGGTGTACCGGAAAGTCATTACCGGTTTTTCTAACAGATGTCGCTAGGCTTAAGTATGCAATGTTATGATTTGACACATATGCATTTTATTCTACTGAAGCTTCAAAGTTATACATGTTATATTTTGCGAAAGTAACACCTTCATAGATTTATACCTCTTTGAAAATGTCAAGTTTCATGCCTGAAAACGTGCATTTGCGGCACGCATTACTTTTCTTATTTAATCAAAAGAAAAAGCCGCTGAAAGTCATCGTTTGCTGGTAGAAAATTACGGTGAGCATGCTTTAATCTTAAAAACATGTGAGGTGTGGTTTCGAAAATTCAAAAAGTGGTGATTTCGATGTGCAAGATAAAGAACGTTCTGGTAGACCAAAAAAGTTTGAAGATGCGAAACTACAGGAGTTATTGGATGAAGACCCAACCCAAACTCAAAAACAATTGAAAAAACAATACACCGACAACAAATGATCAATTTGAACCACGCATTGATCGAAAAACGTCCAGAATGGGTCCGAAGACACGGTAAAGTGATTTTACAACACGATAACGCGCCGTCTCATAAAGCAAAACCGGTCAAGGAAGCGTTGAAAGCACTTGGGTGGGACATATTATCGCACCCGCCGTACTCTCCAGACCTTGCCCCGTCCGACTTTTCGCATCGATGGAACACGCGCTTGCAGAGCAGCACTTCGCCAATTTCGAAGAAGTTAGAAAATGCCTCGATGAATGGTTTTGCTCAAAGGACAAACAGTTTTTTTGGGATGGCATCCATAAATTGCCAGAAAGATGGGCAAGTTGTATAGAATCAAATGGCCAATACTTTGAATAGATAAATTTTCCATTTTCTTAAAAATTACGTAGTTTTTTTTCGAAAAAACCGGTAATGACTTTCCGGTACACCTAGTACTTCTACCCTCGAGATACAAACACACATATATTGAAGAGAAGCTAAAAAACGAAGCCCTCTGATAAACAATTATCTTAGATTTTTGACTTTAATTAAATTCTTTCTTGATAAAAATTGTAGTTATAAAAATTTAAAAAAATAATTTCAAGCTTGGTACACTCTCCTCAAATCTTAGTAATTTTCTTATTTTTTTTTCTCACCAAACAGAGGAGACGCCGTTACTGCAGACTTCTAATCGAGTTTAGGTACTCGGGATCTAATCATACAGAACAATTTTCACTTCGGTTAAAAATGGAAGGCTCTTCAACAAACCCAGGAGAAGGCAACGGGAAACCACTATTATGAACAATTTCCCCAGTAAAATTTTTTGTAGATCGAAATGTAGGGCTTTTTTGTAGATCGAAATGTAGGGCTTTTTTGTAGATCGAAATGCCATGGTTTCGCACAATTTTTTTAATCAAAATAGTTTAAGCTGTTTTTGAGATATTTCGAAAAAACCAAACAAAAAATCCACTTTTTTCATGCACGATTACAATACTTAACCATACCATGTATAGTAAAGTAAAAACAAACATGAAAATTTAGTTTTAGTTTTTATTTACGATTATCGAATTCTCATTAAGTACCCGCAGTTAATTGGAAATTGATAGATGAAGCTTTTTTACAATTAATAAAAATAAATATTTTGATTTCATGAATTATTGTTCTGAATTAATACGCATCAAAATTTACCTTTTTCAGAGATTTGACTAAATGTGAGTATCTAAATAACTAAAGAGAGAGAGAAAAACTAGTGCTATTTTTGGATCAGAATTTCAAATAACCCTGAAATAGGTTTAATATTTTAGGTTACAAAATGTGTGTGGACTAGTGTAACTAATATTTCCAAAAATGTTACTTTTATGTAGGACTTACTGTACTCATTGATTTTTTTTTTAATTTAATGAGCAACTTTTGAAAAATTTCCAAAACAAAAAAATCACTTTTTTCATCGTCGAATACAATAATTAATCCTATACTAAGTATGGTAAAGTTAAATTTTTTGAGTGAATTTGATACTCCGCCCATCCTTGAGCAATTGAAAAGCGCAACAATTGGCACTTGTTGAAATTTCAAGACGATTGATAATTATTGATAATGTTGTTTTTTAAATACACCTTTCTCTAATAATAATAATTTAATTATCCTTATTACTAATACTATCCTTGGAGAATGTAAATTGTATTTTATTCATTCTAACAACTTATTGCTCACATTTAAATTATTCAAATGGCTCTTCTAAATTAATTCCATGTGTCACGGGATTTTATTTATGCCCACTGCAATCCCCTTAAGTTTGTTGTTTTGTTATTAGATTTACAGCAGAGAGCAAAGTTGTTCGACCAGTGCTTGGCACTGCCAATACAGTCCACCCCTCCACCTCTTGGCTCTGCTTCTAATAAAGTTTTCTTCTAAATTACTTTTTTTTTTATTTAATAACACAATGCGAGAGAGGGTATAAAGAATTTCAACAGAAGAGATAAAAATTAATTGTCTTGAAAATAAAATTTATTTATGCAAGTTTCATTATCATAAAATCAATAGAATGAAAGAAGGAGGAGTCGAGCAATCATTTTTATACCAGTATCAAAATTTATATCAGGAGTGGGAAACCTGTTCCCTTTTAAGTCTAAATTAACTGTGTGCTTTTTATTAATATGAATTCTTTATATTTTTGCTAAGTACATTCGAATAGTTAAACCTTTCGAAAATTCTCAATTCATTTTTAGGGTTTGGTTGAAAAATAAAATTGGACCCTATTAGAGTGGTGATACAATATCCTTTCATCTGTCAGACCATATTAGTATAGCTATAGTAAACTAAATAAAGGCCGGTTCACACGAGACATTTTCTCCTACTTGTCCTTACTTGTTTGCTCTACTTGCAATTTGGAGCCATGGAGGAGGTCGAAATGACGTCACTCCTGACTGTCTTACTAGCATGCTTGCTTGATTTAAAACATAGCCCGTGTTATAAAAAAAGTTTAGCTACTTGGATCTCTCAGTGGCAGCCAATTGGGGAGTATTATTATATCACGTGGGTGACATGCGCATTGGCATCAAACATCAGCTGATATCACAGAAGAGTTGATATTTTCTTCCTTAGCAGTGTTTTTTGTATTGACAAAAAAGCAATAATTGCCGATCGTCTGCGATTAATAATTTCTGCAATAATATTGTCAGACATTTTTGTTTGCATCTGAGCTGTAACTGAAAGATGATAGCCCAGCTGCTTGTCTCAAAGGTTCATTTTTTTTTTTTTTTAATGCAATCGAATGCAAGAAGGGGTGCACCAGTAAAGATGTAGCCCCTATGGATCTCGAAAGACCCTTGCATTACCGAAGAGAAGGAAAAGTTCATTAAGTGAGAGGGTGTAGACGTAGGTGTCTATGTACCCTGGTTTTGAAGGTTTGAAGATCAAGGGGGTGGGAAAGATAGAGGCTGGGAGAGAGTTCCAGTTCCTTGAAGTCATGGGGATATATGTATTCGCGAATGAAGTGGTCCGGCACTTTTCTAATTTGACCGCGAAAGAGTGTTGGGAGTCGGCAAAACGTGTGCTGCGTGCAAAGCATGCTTTGGGGGAATTATTGATTTTATCTCATCAGAGCACCTGCCGTGATAGTATCTATAGAAAAGGGAAAGGGCAGAGACATCTCTTCGATGAGCCAGCGAGTCGAGGGAGTCGGTGAGGGTAGAATCGTCAATTAGCCTGACGGCTCGTTTCTGAATTGCATCAAGGGTAGCAAGAGAATATTTTGAGGCTCCTCTCCACAGATGAGAGCCGTATTCGAGACAGGGGCGGATTTGGGCCTTGTAGATGGTGAGAAGTTGTGGGGGTTTGTAAAATTGCTTGGACCTGAATAAGAAGCCAATCTTCCTTGCTGCAGATTTCGCCACAGAGGAGATGTGTTCATTCCAAGACAGGTCAGATGCGACAGAGACGCCCAACATGGATAGGCTGTCACACATTTTCAGGGTATTCGAATCGAAGTGAATATCAGGGAAATCTCTATTTTCGCGCCTAGAAATTAGACAACATTGAGTTTTATTTGAATTGTCTAGACTGACACTTGCGTGCGCAACATAACCGGCCAACTTGAAATATTTTCTGAAAAACCTCCGTGTGAAGCCAACACTGACTGAACTAGCTTCAAATTGTAAGTACCTAACCCAACAAGTAAGGAGCAAGTAGCAGAAAAAGCCTCGTGTGAAGCGGCATTAAGATTATATCTTAATAAACTTGAAATTTACATCTTTTATAGTTAGTAATTCATTTTCTTTGAAATCAAAAATCGAAAAATTTATTGATTATTTTGAAAAGCATCGAATTTAATTTTCTGTTGTTTTATCATAGGGTGTAAGGTATTCCTGCGAAGATCACCTTAAGTAGAATTAGGCTAAATTTTAATTTAATTCATTTTGAACTGAGAATCAGCTTGCTCGAGAGGATAGATGATAAAATAATAGTACCTACATGTACATAGGCCAAGTCTCAAGTCTGGCTCATTAAAAAAATTTGACCGGCTATAATCTAACCGCTAAACAAATTTACACACACTCACACACATAAACACCAGTGGTGTGCGATCCATGGATGCTCTGGATGCGGTGCATCAAATTCATTTCATACCGTGTTAATTTGAAAATTTCTAAAATTGTAAAAAATCTTTCAATAAATACTATACAACTAGGGAATCCAATCCAGATCTCGCGGAATCTCGACCTATTTTAAGAGATCAAACCGGAAGCATAAATTGGCGAGATCTCGCGAGAATGACGAGATTGAGCGAGAAAACAAGAAGAAATTGCCAAAGTGCTACATCGCTTCCTAATACGGGCCAACTTTTAAGTGTAAAAGTATTTATAGTGTAAAATATCATAGTGATTTATATTCTTTCTAAATTTTTTTCTGCTCGTTTTTCTCTTATTTTTAATTTTCAATTTTTTTTTAATTTTTTCTTTCAAATTGAAAATCAAATTTTAATTTGTATTTAGATTTTATAAACCATTATTTTCCTTCTGATTTTTTTTTTTTTTTTTTATTTATTGTAAATGGTTTTTATTAAGTATAGCATTATAATTAATTAATTTTTTGAAGAAGATACAAAACTGTAATTTTATAGTGAGTATGGCTAAATGGCTTAGGTCCAAAGCCAAAAAAATAAAAAATAATAAATAAAAAAAAGCCTTCTGAGGTATTATTATATTTGTGTTAATTTCCAAAAAAATTAAAAATTAAAAAGCGGATAATTGTTGTGTTCATTAGTAATAATAAGTAAATGATTATAAAAAATAAACATGTTTTTTTAATTAATGTTGTGTCTTATTTAATCAGATAACAATAAGCTAAACAGTTTTCATCGCGTTTTAGTTTTCCGAATAAAAACAATAGTTTTTTTAAAAGTACCCGAGATCTCGAAAATATCGAGATCTCGCGAGATCGACATTTCTAGTCCCGCGAGATCTCGAGCCGAGATTGCTTTCTCTATAGACAACTATTTTATTTCGAGATATCGAAAATTTAAAATTTAGGTAACTTTTTAAGGTTAGCAAATTTAAAAAAAAATTTTAAGAAAATAAAAAATTCAAAAGTTACTTGTTGACTCAGGCAAGATGGACTGGCCAAATTTAAATTAAAATAAACTAATGTAGCCATCCACAAGATTTTACCATACACCTGGCATAAGAGAGAGGGCTCTTGTGTTTAATATTTAATAAAATAGCAAAAATCTAACCTGGAAGACGCGTGGGTGAGAGCGCTATCTCTGGAACGTGCTGACTGGAGCGAATTCTTGCAGGAGAGTGTCGCATTTGGGTTGCCGGGGCTCTCACCATGCCAAGTGTGGACCTTGGACCCTGCAATAAATAATTGTAATATATAGTTATTGTAGAAACACTTAATAGTTAAAAGGGAACTTTTGTAAGTATCCGATAGAAAAATCTAATCAAATTTGATCTAACAAGTCAGAGCTTGTTTTCGATTCCTTTTGCTAATAAAACTAAATCTATCTTAATAAATGTAACCTCGAACTAAAATACACATAGATTAAAAAATTCCTTTTAATAAATATTTTATATACGATAGCTTTCTCTGCTTATTGGAATAAAGCTTTGTAAAATATACACGAGTAAATGAAATTTAATATTAATACAAAATAAACAAGATTTTCATTTTTCGACCCTACACCCCCCCCCCCTATTTTATGACGGTTAGTTTTTGAATTTTTAGTCTTCTGATTATGTATACAAAATTTTGTTCATACTAGTTTTTGAGCTAGCTCGTCCACAAAAATTTGGTAACGCATAGACAAACAGAACAACAGACTAATTAACTAACAGACATTTTGCAAAACAGTTATTATCTCGAAAAATATAATTTTTTCGATGTTCACTTATTAGAGCTTTTTTGTAGACCGAAATGCCAATTTTTTTTATGAAAATATTTTCAGCCATTTTTTAGATATTTCGAAAAAAAGATAAAAAAACACTTTTTTCATGCACGCTTACAATACTTGACCATACCCTGTATGGTAAATTAATAAAATTGGACCCTATTAGACTGATGATACAATATCCTTTCGTCAGTCAGACCATATTAGTAGTAGCTATAGTAAACTAAATAAGATATAAACTTTAAATTTACATCTTTTATAGAAATTAATTTTCTTTCAAATCAAAAATTGTTTGATTTAAAATTTTAATTGATTGATTAATTTGAAAAGCATCGAATTTAATTTTGTTTTATTTTATCATAAAGTGTAAGGTATTTCTGCGAAGATCTTCTTGAGTAGAATCATGCTAAGTTATTTATTTATGTATTTTTTAAAATTTAATTTATTTTAAAATGAATGACAATCAGGTTGCCCAAGAAGATAGACGATATAATAATAGTTATATATAGGCCTAGTTTCAAGTCTGTCTCACTGTAAAAATTTGAGCGACTATAATCTAACTTCTAAACAAATTTACACACACACACATAAACACATAAATGAAATAAAAGATAACAATCACATAGGATCTAACTAAATGTCCAAAAATGACAATGAGATTCGCAAAGTGACAATTTTTAGATGATTTTTGTTCCAGTCTGCGTTGAGCAGCTACTTAACTTAAAATAATGAAAAATGCCACATATCCACTCATTCTCTTCGGATCAATGACTAATTGAAACGAGTTTTATATCGCGGAAATATTTTAAGAGACATATTGTATAGAATACTTTTTATGCGAGTCAGTCATGCACTTTGACAACATATTATTTTTATCAATGTCTAATGTATATGGAGAATTTTAATTTTCAAGTATGATTTTTTTATCTGTCTATGAGGGTGGATGACTCTGTGTCTGAATTCTTGGTGAATATTTAAACGATAGCTCAAGAACAGAAGTTCATAGAAACATTAAAAAGCACGCCTAAATGTTAGGCAACATATTGGCGCAGCTGCGCTACATTTGCCTAGGTTTCGGGATTTCTGAATTGTTATAAGTCGAATCAAGGCTTGATCTTTAGTCCAAGAATAATTTTTGAATTTTCACCAAAGACTACTCACTAATCCATGAGATATCGTCTCGATAATTTGGTATTTTTTCATAGGTTTTTATTATTAAAGTTTCCTGAGATGATTTATTTTTATTTATTATTTGGTGTGCTCAGTAGGTATGTGATTTTTGGTTCAAAATTAATTATTAATTTATTTATTTATTTTCCAAGGATCTTAATTCTCTTTTAAAATAGGTGTTGATTTTCTTTGTTTCCAAAAATAATAACACGGTTATATTTTTTTCATTTATTTTTATTTTATTGTTATATCAGGATGTTTCGACATCTACATTTATGTCATCATCAGCCTTGAAACAATCTTAAATTTAGTTGAATCCAATCAAATCACATTCTGTATCATCTGAATACATATTATAAGTTATTAATTATTCCTTTTCTATATTTATTATTTAATGATTTATCCGATAACACAAAGAACTTCAATTTTCCAACACACAAAGCACCAGTCAAAAAAAATTAATTATGTTTGGAAATATCTAATAAGTAAAAAAAAAAATATTTTCAAGTATCATATTATATTTTTTCACTAAGAGTTCAAAGTGCCGGTAGAAATAGATTGTATATTTCTAAGAAAATCGCAAGAGTTTATAAGGCTTTTATCTCACAGGGTGGGCAATTGGCCCAGATTACTAATTTTGGCACTCGGGTTCGATTCTCCTGTGAGTAAAAACAACATTGAGATTTATATGTAGATACTGGAAAACACACAACAATTTGGCCTGATAATTTTTTTTCTCTAAAATGAGAAATCTGAAAATCTACTGTGAAGTTTTCTAAAAATAAAAGTGCTAATTTTAAATTTTGAATCTGGAATTAGATTTCAAGATTTCTGAAAAAATAAGCATCATTTTAGTCTATTTTCGACTCCATTTTTATTAGAAATAAATTTTCTACTTGCAAACTTTCTTATTGAATATTCTAGATCAACAATTAGATACCGATCTGAAAGAAAAATTGAATATTGTCTCTTTATTAGAAGTGCCTGGAGCACCGAGCGATGCTCGCTAACTTTTGCCTCTAAATAGCTAGTTTCAAATTTCAAGACTCTGCGACTTACCGAAGAAGAGATATGAACGATTAAAATATTTATTTTGCTACATGACTAATTTACACCCCCTTCCTTTATTTCAATTGGATTAAAATTTATACACGACTAATAACTCATGAGACTTGATAAGCTCACCAATTTTTAGGGAAATCGTTAGAACCGTTTTCGAGAAACCGATTCTATATTTATAGAAGAATTGCTCGTTTAATATAATAAGATAAGATAAGATAAGATAAAATTTTATATTAATTATCTAGCCAGGAAAAATATAAATAATTACTAATACATAATATCACTTTTTGTAAGTATGTAGGTTGTAGGTATGTATTTACATATACGAAAACCTATTTTCAAGTATAAAATTTTCGAAAAGTAAAATTAGAAGCTAAAAAAATAATAAAGTTCTTATTTCTACATTATTAACTATCTTTTTTGAATAACAAATATCAAATATAATTATAATATTTTATCCGCGATCCGAGACAATTTTTTTCTTCAAATGTGGCCCGTGTAAGTTAAAAAGTTGGACACCCCTGGCTTAGATATATTTTCTTTTAATAATTTTTCAAGATCATTTTTAGTTTTTTGCCATGTTGATTAGTATAAAGGCAAATTATGTAGAAAGATGATCCATGTCTTGATTGGTATCTCCGTGACAGAGAATAGTTAGTTCTTCTACTTGTGGAAATTACTGCCGTCACTTTTCCGCCATGCTGCTCCACTCAGCCTAATGATGAGAGGGATCAATGTCCCTGAGGAGGAAGGAACGAGTTCTGCCCTTCGCCCTTAAACTGGCGTAGTTGAACTACTTTGCCTAATTGTTCCGGTGATGAAGATGAGTGAAAAAGAGAAAAAGATCGCGGAAAGAGTCCCCGAGCCCCGAGGGATCGTCTCCCGGCCATTAGCCAAATGCAAATGTCCATTTTTTATATACGAAGCCATTGTAAGCATGGAAACAAGAGCGATCATAATGAAGACCTCCCGGTGGGACAGACAACAGCTAGATGCCTAATATTACAGCATCTTATGGGAAATCAAGCCGACAACAACAACAGCACTACCTCGCGAATTTTTATATTCATTAAAAATTTAAGTCAGCTTTTGAATTGATAAGAGAGTGAGAGAAATGAGTAGAAAATAAATGGAAAAGGGATTTTACTAACGCTGACTTTATGCGTTAATAACACTAATAATAATTTTTTATACAAAAATTTCTATTTTTATAGATTTTTGAAATTTTTTAATTCAGCGGTGAATAATACCACTCCGTCTGTCTTCAATGGAAAATATCTCAATTAATTTAAATTTATTGAACCAATTATTTTACATGAAAAAGAAAGGGGTAAAAGGAAAAACTATTTAAATAAAAAAACCTCTTTTCCGATAATTATTCCATTCCCATTTCTCCTCCCATCCCTCAATTCATTCATCTCTAATTAATTTTTTATATATTATTTTATTAAACCAATTATTTTACATGAATCAATGTATACATTGTATTTGAGCTTCGACTCCGGAGATTACTTCTCCACCATCGACTGTCCTTGATCATCTTTTTAGTCCTTGTTTTTAATAAGAGGAAAAAACTAATTAAATAAAAACCTCTTTTCCGATAATTATTCCAATTCAATCAATTCCCCATCCATCTCTAATTATTTTTTATTTTTATATTTTTTTTTATAAATTTTATTAAACCAATTATTTTACATGAATTAATGTATACATTGTATTTTAGCTTCGACTCCGGAGATTACTTCTCCACCATCGAGTGTCCTTATTCATCTTTAGTCCTTGTTTTTAATAAGAGGAAAAATCTAATTAGATAAAAAAACCTCTTTTCCGATAATTATTTCAATTCCATTATTCCCCAATCAAGTCGATTGGTTATTCTCTCCCCCGTCTTCCAATCCATCCATCTCTAATTAATTAAATTTCCTAATTTTAATATAATGATATTCGTAATGAAACTATAAGTGGGTTTCAAAATTTTATAATGAGCAAATTTGTAGGGGATGTGATTTCTGACAACTTTTGTTAAAAAATTCCCCCAAAACCACCCAAAGAAGGGGGAAGGAGAAAAATATATAAATTCTTGCCCTTGGAGAAAACTCAACCAAATTTTATATACATGATCTGTGAGCCTCTAGAGAGCTAGAAATGCAAAAACTAACCACCCAAAATGGGGGCGTCCCCAAAATGGGTGGGAGGGGGTCAAAAAATGAAAATTCTTGCTCTTTGACCAAACTCAACCAAATTTAGTATACATAATCTGTGGGCCTCTAGAGAGCTAGAAATGCAAAAACTAACCACCCAAAATGGGGGGGGGGGGTCAAAAATGAAAATTCTTGCTCTTGGACCAAACTCAACCAAATTTAGTATACATAATCTGTGGGTCTCTAGAGAGCTAGAAATGCAAAAACTAACCACTTAAAAAGGGGGGGGGGTCAAAAAATGAAAATTATTGCCTTTTGGAGCAAACTCAACCAAATTTTGTATACATAATCTGTGGGACTCTAGAGAGCTAGAAATGCAAAAACTAACCACCTAAAATAGGGGGGGGGGTCAAAAAATGAAAATTCTTGCCTTTTGGACCAAACTCAACCAAATTTTGTTTACATAATCTGTGGGTCACTAGAAGGATAGAAATGAAAAAACTGGGTGCAGGGGTGGAGTGGGGGTGGGTTAGGGCATGTGATGCGCGGAGTGGAATGGCGGTGGAGTGAGGGAGTATGGCGGAGTAGGGGGGGGGCACTGGGGTGGTGCAAGGTTGGTGGATGGGGGGTTCAGGTGAGGGTCCAGTGGCGTAGTGGGGTGGTACGGGGTGGGGGTCCGAGGTGGGGGGTGCAGGTTAGAGTGTTGAAGTGGTGGTGTGGGGGCGGGGGTTGGGGTGCTGGGTGGGTTTCGTGGAGTGTGGTGGGTTGGAGTGGGGGGTGAGGTTGGGGTTCGTGGGTTGGGGGCCCGAGGTGGGTGGGGTGAGGGTTGGGGTGCTGGGTGGGTTTCGGGGAGTGTGGTGGGTTGGAGTGTGGGTGAGGTTTGGGTTCTGTGGTATGGGGGCGGTGGTTGAGCACGGGTTCATGGTGCGGGGGTAGGGGTGCTGGATGGGTCGGGGGGCAGTGTAGTGTGAGGGTGGGATTCGTGGGTTGGGGGTCCAGGGGCGTGCCCCTGCTAGCAAGAGGGCCGCCGAAGGCGAGCCTTGCAGCTAGTTAATTAATAAAAGAGAGTTGAAAAAATTATCAATTTTTATTAACACACCCACCAGGGAATCTTTATTATATTCAACGAGCAATTCTCGTATACATATATATATAGAATCGGTTTCTCGAAAACAGCTCTAACGATTTGGATGAAATTCACGGGTTATGGGGTTTTTGGGTTGACAATTCGATCTGTCACGGTCTCATTCTTGGCTAAGTTGTTTTTGATGGGTTTGTTGTTAATTGAAATAATTATTCACAGGTGGTTTTCTCGATAAAAATTTGTAATTACATTTTCATTAAATTTCCTTTTAATAATTAATTGGTTTTTCAATTTTAAATAGCACAAAAGATCATTACAAATATTATTATATATTTAAATTTGTCAATTTAATTAATTTAAGGTATTTACACATATATAATTTAAGAGAATATCAATTTAACAGAACAAAAAGTCACATAGATAGATACATATGGTACATTACAGAAGCTAATATAAAGCGTGTATAAAAGAAATCGTCTTAGAAAGTTTATTCTGTAGCAAAATTTTTATATTTTCAATACGGAGATCTGTTTAGATTTTTTTGCTCTCTAAGCTCTCAACCTGTGTGCCGCGAGCGTTTTTGACAAAGAATTAAAATTGCATGGGTTTTGTAACTTTGAAATAGTATTTGTAATTACTTCGTTTTTTTTGGATCACAACTTTTACATTTTTTTATATATATTTAGGAGTGCCGCAAATGATTCCAGATATTTTTAGTGTGCCGTCACTCAAAAGAGGTTGAGAAACATTAGTTCTATTTTGATGATGTAGGTAATCTTATACCAAATTGTGAAAAATTTTAAGAGAATTGTATTGTTGGATTGTTTGTTGTTGATTGAGCAGAGAGCACTGTTGTTTTAATTAAAAGCTCGGTCTCTCTGAGAGAGGGTTGAATAGACATGTGTCGATGAGGTCTTAATTAAATCCGTATTATTTATTTAGGCCAGGGGGTGCGAATGAATGGCGCCCTGGGAGGGAACAGATTACGGCTGAGACAAAAGACAGGGGTTGGTTCTCTTGGTGCAACCCTTCGGAGGCGGCAGGCCTCGCATTTCTAGTCAACTACCATCATGTTCGTTCTATTACTTATACTGTTAAAAAAATTGTAAATTTACTATATATTTACAATACAAAGAGATAGAAAATATACAAGATTGCGTACCTATATAGTAAGAAAAAAATACTATACTATATTATAATGGTAAAATCACATTAACTCATTGCAAAAAACAAAAATAAATTGTAACTTTACTTTTTTGTATTAATTAGATACGTATTAGTAAAAAATATGTTGTAAGATTACATTACAGGTAGTAATATTACTAAAAAAATTTGAGGTTGGACTTCCCATTTTTATTTATAGTAAAATCATATAAGAAAACAATGTACGTTACAGACCTGTGAGTTTCGGACACTTGTCCATATGGCATTTGTTCGTCTTGAAACGACTTCACTTAAGGACGTTCCCTAATATAGCTTATATGGCGTTCGCTATTTCCCCTACTCTCACATGCGCAGAAAGGCAAAAATATTTTCACTGCATCGTTTTTGGGATCTGGCAACATTACATTCTTACCGACGCTAAAAGACAAAGAATAAAAAAACTTCATGAAAAAGCTCAATGCGAAATTCCATATATATATATATATATAGTTAGGTTGAGAGAATTAGCTAAAAATCTCAAATGCACCAGCTGCAGATGTTTTTTTAGATATGGAAAAAATGAGTAATTTTAGTGTGACGTTGCCATGTCGCCATCTCTCACTTCCCCTGCCATGAGAGAAAAAATGAAAACCATCAAAAGCACCAACTTTTAACATTTTTCATACAGAACGAATACCGCTTGATACAATTATTTTAACAGGAAAATATTTGTTATATCTTCAGTTAATGATTCTCAGTTTTTTAAAATAATATCAAGAAAATTACGATTGTTATTTAATGAAACAGCCGCTTTAACATCAATTGGGATATGGTTCCTGTGTTAAATATGCAAATTTCAATGGTCAATATTTATAAATTTAGTGCCGCAAGGACTATTGAAAAAATTTCTACATATAAAGTACACTTATAAATATGTGTATTCAAAGTTTTAAAACGATTGCAAGAAAATCGATTTATTAGAGAACGTACTTAAGGCAGAGATTATTAAAAATTACTTGAGAAATAATATGACACAAGAAAGGCTTTCAGATTTGGCCATCATCTTTATTGAATCCGAAATCTCTGAAAAAATTGATTTCACCGAAATTATTGACAAATTTGCTTCTCAGAAACCCAGAAAAGTTATTTTAGAATTAATTATTAGATATTCTTTGTATGACTGATTTATATACTTTTCGTTTCACGAGATTTATGCTTTAGTACTTTTTTATTAGATTATTGCATATTGCATTGTCTATTTTTATACCAAAGCTAATATTTTTGTTTGTTTATTATTTTGTTAAAGTATTTTGTCACTATTAGAACCTATTAGCTGACCAAAAAATAAAGTTTTGGACTTCAAATTTTTTTTGCATTTTTATTAACGTTTTACTTTTTTACTCTTATACAGGTAGATAAGTTTATAACGTCAACGTTAAGTATTAGTCAAAATATGAAAAATTCTCTAGAGGGGCGGCTCTTTAGGTCTTGCACGCGGGCGGCCGACACCCTAGGATCGTCCCTGTCCCTAAATAAATACTTAATAATAAAACAATAAATTGAATTGATTATTATTTTATAATTAATTAATTTGATAATAAATAAATAAAATAGATGAGTATTCGTCTAAAATGCATGCTCTATAAGAAAATTGTCTCTTGTTGAGGGCGAACTATACTATGCGTGTGGTATGTTTGTATGTTTAGTTGACTATCTCTCAGGCGAGCCATTCTCCAAGTCTGCGGTTCCTAATTGTTGTTCCGCAGAATGCTAGGGGTCTACCAAAAATTTTGGGTTTGCTTGCGAAATTAAACGAAGGAATATTTCTTCACTTTTGGTGTGACAGACTTCCAAATACAATATCCGATTTCATCAAAGAAGGCAGTGAATATTTGTTACCATTTTGCACCACATATTGGTGTGAAAGTGGATTTTCTCTTTATACAACAACTAAAGCTATGTAAATATAGAAGCAGATTAGATGCAGATTCTGACATGAGAATTAATTAAGCCAGATGAAAATTATACAGGATAAAAAGAAACTTAATATTTAACATTAAAAAACAATCCTTTTGCGGTAATTTTCTTTATTTTTCATAATTTTATTTTTGTTTATAGTTTCGGATTTTTGTTTTATAAATAAATTATTATACAACATATATTGCGTTTATTATCAAATATAAATTAATAAGGAATTCACTACTCCGAACAACCGAAATGAAAATGTTAGAACTAGGAATGTTAGGGAGGTGGGTTTACCGGAATACATTTGATTTAATGAAGTCGGAACTGGAGTCGCAGCCGGAGTAGAAGAGAGATGTATTTAACTAACTTTTAAGGGAAGGCCTAATAAGATAATAGAAATATAATTTAATAATCAGTATCTTTAATCAGTCAAATATAAATAATAATACACATACGTAAGTAACATGCAACAATAGAAAAATATGCTAGCGTGAGGAGACCCGTCAGACAAGTCAAAATTTGTAGGTGCTGCCTCTGGCTGGCCGCGGTCGAAAATTTCAATCTTCGTTATAACCATACATTCAAAATTATCGGAGCCTAAGTCGGAGTCGGAGGTGTAAAAACGGAAGTTCCGACCTTTCGGAGTCAGAGCCAAAGCTCCGTTACATCCCTAGTAAGAGCCATATATACGGGAAGACGATATGCGACAGAATCTAAAAGGAAGAACTAAGAGAGAGAAGTGGGCTAAAAGATATAGTTGAATGGGTTAATATTCGAAGATTATATTGGGCTGATTATGTGGAAAGAATGTCTGACGACGGTCTCCTGAAGATCGTATTGCATAAGCGTCCAGGTTTTTTTTTTTAATGAAATTGATGAGAGATGGATTTATACCAAAAAAGTGTATCTCCTAAAGGCCTGGGTTGGCTCCTCCATCGTGAAAACGTGAAAAGAAGAAGAAAAAGGGATTTTATGGCCTGGGTAAGAGTCGTAGGTAACTGTGATTGCTGGTTTTAAGAAACTGAAGGTTATAAGTCGCGGAGAAGACGGTAGCTGGAAGCGAGTTGAGTCTCTGTAGGTTATAGGGATAAAAAAAGAGCTGGTTCGATTTTTTGTCCAATTTGATATCGAAGGGGTGCTGAACGTTCGAAAACTGCGTGTTTCTCGCAAAGTGGGCTTTAGGGGGGATAATTGATTTCAGCACGACTGAGCAGACACCATGGTAGTATCTATAGTACATGGAAAGAGCAGAAACGGCTTAATGGTGAGCCAGGGAGTCGAGTGTAAGTTAGGTTCGTGTTTCCTATTAGTTTAATTGCTCGCTTCTGAATTCAGTGTGGCAAGAGAATGCATGGAGGTATGGAGGCCCCTCTCCACAGATGAGAGCAGTATTCGAGTCAGGTCCAGACGCAGAGGCAGATAAAGAAATGCTACAACCCCGAAGGTTGAAACAATTTGGAAGAAAAGACACATGTAACTAGAAGATTAAGAAGAAGAAGGAATCCAAAAATATGCAACATGTTTCGAAGGGTTCCGCTGCTCCAGGTGCTGTTTCATTTCGGAGAGTATAATATGAAAACTAGAGAGCCGGTGTTTTTAACATGACAAGATTTTTAGGAAATTAAATTAAAGTTTCCAAATAAAAGATTTAGAAAATTCATTGTTCAGGTGGGACGAAATTAAAAACCGAAAAAGATGACGTGGTGTAATCTATGCTCGCCTAATAGGATCAGAGAAGTCAAGGTGAACAGCTAGGGGTGGGTTTGCTGGCACACGGGGGTGCGGCTCTTTGTCCTTTCGGGGGGTTCGATCCCCGGGGGAGGCTCCCGCGCACGCAGCAGACTGCTTGGAGACCCACAAAAGACACAAGAGTCCCCTGGGCTACAATCCATTTATTTATATATACCTCTACATATATATATATAGGTATATATATAAAGATATTGTATGTATTTATGTATATACAGGGAGGCCTTGCTACGTCTATTGGCATTCGGACAAAGAAAGAAAAGCTGCACAAAGAGAAGAAAAAGATAAAAGGACACAATTTCCGACAACAAAATTCTAAAGAAAAAGAAAGATACATATTTTTTTTATTCTCCATCTTTTTAAGATTTGAAAAGAAACCCAACAAGCGACAATCTATTAGAATTAAAAAAAATCAAATCTTTTATTGAGATCCGCTTATAAAGATGATATTATTAGCGAAAGAGGAAAGAAAAGGAATAAAGTGAACAGCAATGGTTTTGGTCCTTGCTTGCTCTTTGGCACAAATAAAAATATCAAAGTTAAGGTATCACACAGCCCTGGATATATACCTGTCAAGTGGAATCCATTCGAAAGAACATCGTTCACCTGTTCCTCGCAATTTTAGAGTAAGAATAAAATCCGCTGAATGGAGAGAGAGTTTGGAAATGTCGTATTGCAGAAGAACTTTTGAAAAAAAAATTATATTGCATGAATGGAGAAAGAATTAGAGAATAATAATCTCTCTCAAAAAGAGATATCTTACAATTGATTCGAAATCACAAGTCAATCAATATAACAGAATATAGATGTTGCAGTAAAAACCCGTTTTTTAGTAAGAACGCGTTCTTACTAGTTAAAACACGTTTCACTGAATACCTTTATGGGAACTAGAGTTTACTGATGTTGGTTGAGTTTGGTTCAAAGTCTAGAATCTTCATTTCTGAACTTCCGCCTCATTTTGGGTGTTTATTTTCAAAAAAATGTTAAACGAAAATGTTAAAAATTACATCCTGTACAACTTTGATTCTCTTTTAGACATTTTCGTTTAAAAATTTTAGAAAATAAACCCCCAAAATGAGGCGGAAGGTCAAAAATGAAGATTCTAGACCTTTGAACCAAACTCAACCAACATCAGTAAACTCTAGTTGCCATAAAGGTATTCAGTGAAACGCGTTTTAACTAGTAAAAACGCGTTCTTACGAAAAACGGGTTTTGACTGCAACATAGACATGGAAAAAAGTCAGTGTCAAGACCCGGGGAGAAAAAGCAATACTTACACATCTAAATAGTATAATAATATGGATAAAATGGAAAGTAAACATTTATTTAAAATTGATTAATCCGTCTGTGTTGTTTTTTGTATAAAATCATGTAAATTTTTTTATTATTATCATTTCCGTCCATAATATGTATTAATTTGAAAGTTTATTGTGGGAAATAAGAACAATTTTTATGTGTGAGGTTTTTTATTTTTCCACCAACGTTTCGTCGACGTACATTTAGAGATAAATGAAATGTACTTTAGACGAATGTGTAATGTAACTATTTGAAGCCCTGAAGAAGTCGGCAAAGTCGACGAAACGTTGGTGTAAAAAGAAAAACTTGTCCTTATTTCCCACTAAAAACTTTCAAAGTAAATTTTTTTATTCTTTTTTTGTAATTTAAATGGTCTAAAATTGTGTCGGGGAGTGGTTATCAAGCATGCCTTCTAATCAAGCTAGCGGGGTTCAAGCCCGACTCGCTGAAAATATTTGACCGACTATTATAATATGATCCCTTCAGGAGACGTCAATGGGAATCCACCCCTGTGAAAAATTTCCCAAGGAAAATTACATGTGAGGATACATCCATAGTAATCGCCGACGATCGGAATCGCGTAAAGCGCTTGAAGCAAAAGAAGAAAATTGTAGGTACTATAGATGGCCCTTCTTCTTCTTCGAGTGCCATACCCGAAACGGGTGTCGGCTCCTCTCCACATATACCTGTGCTGAGTGTGTTTAGTGGTTTTTACACAGATATACGGGACCTACTTTTTAACGCCGGTTCCGAACGGCTAATTTGGAGAGGTTACTAGGCAATTATACTCTTGGTAGGTTGCCATTACTTTCCAAGAGGAGGCGACTGAAAATATCTATCTGCCGAGACTCGGTCTCGAACCAGCGATCTTCGAGTCAGCGACCCAACACTCTATCCACTGACCCACAGTCGCCTCATAGATGGCCCTACAGATACAATATTTTAATAAATGAATAAAATTGACTAATCCTGATTTGAAGTTGAAAGGTATAGTAGCTAACAAATTTTCCAATATATTAGAATATTTTAAAATACATATTTTATATTTATAATGTTTTGAATGTACAGACCTTAAATACTTGTTTTTAAGAGTTAAGATTTCACTAAAATCACACATAATTAATTATAATTATTTATTGAACACGAATAAACACGACTACGACGTTTCGATCGAGTTATTCTGCTATCGTTTTCAAGTATGAGCAAATGAGCATTTAGTACCCACTTTGATTTCAGTTAACCTAAAATCGGAGTGGGTGCTCATACTTGAGAACGATAGCAGAATAAGTCGATCGAAACGTCGTAGTTTTATTGTATTAATTTAATCGTGTTCAATAAATAATTATAATTAATTACCATATATGTTATTTTACTGAAATTTCAACACTTAATAAAATTAATAACAAAAATAAAAGCTTCAATAGCTCCATTACTAATAAATACTTATTTAATTTAAATATCTGTTTATCCTTTTTAAAAAATAATAAAATAATTTCTACATATGTAGAATAGGGACCGAACACGACTTTAGCGCCAACTAGCAACGAAAATGTAAGCTTTTGGGGATGATTTATTAAACGTCCAAGACAAAGAGACTCGCTCACGGCCTAGGCTCCGTGCACTCTTTTATCTATTATATTATACTATAATACAATATTTGCCCCAATTCTCCCAAATTATTTGAATAAATAAACACAAGAGAGCGCTACCTTTGGCAGTAGTGCACGATCCTTATTAACATTACAAATTATTGAATATATTATTTAACTTTCTCAGCTCAATTGCTTTAAGAAAAAAATTAAAACTAATGTTTAAAAATGTTAATTTATTTCTTAATTTTAACCTTGTGTGTTATGTCTTTAAACATGGCCGAACAAAAAGACATTTCAAATGAACCATTTCCAGCCTCTCCACTTGCCCGATGAAGCCAGTAAAAATATAATCTTTCGAAATTCGAAACATTTTTTTATGGTCTTGAAAATCGTCCATCTAAAATATTCACTTCACAGATGTCAATTTATTTCATTAGTATCAATTTTATTTATTTATTTGTTTATTAGTGAATAGAGTGACTTCCACTCTCTTTTATGTCTGTATTCGTGTATGTGTGTGTGTTTCTTTTTTATTTAGTAAGATTTTGTCCTGATGCTGGCTGGATCCCTGTGCAGCGACCATCTTTTTTTCTTCATACCCGCCCCCTTGACCCCCACCAGAGTCTTCGCCCCCCACCAGTTTCCAAGTCAAAAAACCGATGAGCCTCCAGCTCTCTTCTTTTTTTCTCCAGACTAGATTGGATTACTTTCCATGCGTAGTTTTTTCTTTTCCTCGTTTTTTTGTTGATGCTGTTGTTGCTGTTGGCCCCCCAATCAAGGAGCGATTCCAAAAGCTAATTAAAATAAAGTTCAATTTGGGAGAAAAACGCAAAGGGGCAGGCGGCGTGGGGGGTTGGGGGGCGAAGGTGCTTTTTTCCGTTTCGTCAACAGATTGAATAGAATAGAAGAAAAGAATCGAATGTTACGGAATTTATAGCCTATTTTTCGCTCGAAAACAGATTCTCAATACGTGGAAGAATGGACAAAAAGAGAAGAGAGCGACCTTTCTTTGACACTATGGCTGGTCCTCCTGAGTGTATTAACAGCTCCCGGGTATGAATGGCACTCTCACCTTTCAAAGGGATTGAAACAAGGCAAAACATCCGCACAGAAGGCAACTCTGAGTTAACCATGGCTTCTATCCTCTATCTTGGGCAACACAACAATTATCTAAAAGATTACGAGAAATTACGGGACAAGTTTCAAAATAAATGTTTTCATCTTTGGTTCGACAATCGGCAATTGACCTTAAAGTCCCAAAGGTAATTGTATTTAAAAGCAATAGGGACCGTGCGTTAAACATAGAGGTAAACTGCCGAAGCTAGCGCTCTCTTGTGTTTATTTATTCAAATAATTTGGACGAATTTTGTATTACGAGCTTTTCGTGCGGCTTCGGCACGCCCTCGAAGCTCGGCCTCGGGCTGAAATTCTGGCAGGCAAGCGTCTCGGTCCAAAAGTTCTATTCCTCTTGCAAAAACCACGTTTAAAATAAAAGTAAGAAAAATGTACTTACTTTTATATAATGGTGTATTAAATTATTTGACCACGGCACTGTAGTTAAAACTCTTGATTATTAATGATATACTTTTGATTATTAATGATATATTCAAAGCAGAATCAATTAAGAAAATCGTGTATAGAGTAAATATATGATAGGGATCCCCAAATCCAGATGGTAAAAATCAGAGTCGCCAAGACTTGATTTTTTTTGCTTAGGTTTTTTTGTGTGTCATTTAATATAAAAAATTAAATAATAATGCAAATTATTAAAAATAAACAAATAATATATAAAATATAAATCAAATAAGATGTGAATAATTTCTTCTGTGCGCAAAGAAAAGCGAATTGAATATTAAAATTTTGAGTGGAGGGGCGGGGGGGGAATAATTATCGAAATATTTAATGTGTTCTTAATTTAAAGTCTTTAGAGTCTTTCATTTCAAAATTTGAGTGCAAATTAAAAAATTATATTTCAAATTTGCCTGGTTAATGAAAATCAATTGGAGCTGTCAGTTTAAAATCCTAGCTGATGAATTATATTTCAAATTTGCCTCGTTAGATTAATATATATTCAATGTTTTTTAATTTAAAAATCAATTGGTGTTTTTTCCATTTTCATTCGAGTTCAAATGAATACACACATTAACTCGACACAAAGTCTCAAACCAAAAATTTATAGTTTTAGTAATAGAAAACATGGTATAAATACTATTAATCTTACATTGGTCTAGTGGATAAAGCAGAGGACCTTTTAGTTCAAGTATGCCTCGTAGGATTCAGATCCCAGTCAAGAGGAAATTTTTTTAAGAGATCTCTCTTGGATGCAGTTACAAAATTAATCTAGATCAATATATATGTTATAGTTACATACAAGGTGTTTCAGGAGGAATAGTAAATATTTTAGGAGGTGGTAGTATAGACGAGTTGCAATAAAAAATGCCATATAACATGTGTCCAATTTTTATTGAGTACAGAGATACAGCTGTTAGTATGTAACCCAATATCGGCATACTCAGCATGTGTAAATATGTGCGGTATGTTTACACGCTACAGTACAGTAGACTTGGTCAACAAATCACAATGAAAACTTCAATGTAAACTAAAGCACAACTTCACAACTTGGACATCAACACTCTACTGCTGACATTCGATAAATACGCCCATAGAAACCGGTGTACCAAGCCATGAAACGAAAATGCATTGAACTCAGCTGTATCTCTGTACTCAAAAATTGGACACATGTTATATGGCATTTTTATTGCAATTCGTCTATACTACCACCTCCTAAAATATTTACTATTCCTCCTGAAACACCCTGTATATTATAGTTAAAAGGGTGCACGGAGTCTAGGAGGCCGTGGGCTAGTCTCTTTGTCTTGGACATTTAATAAATCATCCCCCAAAGCCTAGTAGTAGAATTTAATCAAATAGACAAATGCTGATATTAGTATCTTTATAATTACTATAGAAAATCAAGAGAGATTGCAACTACTAGATTTGAGCTCTTATAGATTTTTATTAAATCAAAGGGGTTGTTTCATCCCACGGGTGATACAACCCTTCTGATATAATACAAATAATTCATAACATCTTGGACTTAGTAAATAATCATCTCTCTTGATTTTCTATAGTACCTTTACTTTAAATTGATTGTCATCTACTTATTCTGGACCTGTGAAATGGAAAATTCATAATTGTATGTGAGAATGGATGTATAATATCGCGTTAAATTGGCCGAATTACTAATTTTGGCAATTGGGTTAGATTCTCGAAAGAGGAAACACAAACCTTTTGAAAAATAAATTACAAATTATCCATTCCATCTTGGATCTAGTAGACGACAACCGTTAAATTGTGTCTAATGTTGGATATAAATAAGTGGGGTGGATTTAAAAAAATAAATAAATAAAAACAGGCTCTTTAATGAAGCTCCTTCAGAACCTTCGCATGGGCTATCTAATATATTTTTTTATTTTGGAAATATATAAATTTTGGAATCAGAACGAATTTTCTAAGACATTCTATTCTTGAATTATCGTGAATATCTGAACACTTTAATTATTAAGAGAAAAAAATTATTCTTTAAAAATTTCGATTTAAGGCAAGCCCGGGGGTAGAGACAAATTTAAAAAAAAATATAACTAGGATCGTAATTAGGCTTATGGCTAGAAAGGCCGAAAAAGACAAAAAAAAAAAAAAAAAAGGCAAGCAAAAGCGAAGCCTTTTGACTTGTTGAGCGTACTCAGAAATTGTTTTCGGATGGGGTTCAAAATTAAAAAAAAAAAAATAATAAATAAGTATTTTAAAAAAGTATTTTGAAAATATTATAAGAAAAGTTATGGTAAAATATATTACTCTGTTAAGGCTGGAGGAACGATAACTCAACAAAGCTCTTAGAAAAATTGTTCTAGAACCAAAATGTTTTGATTAAAAAAAAAAAACTCATTAACTGTTCAGCTTTCTCTAGTATCAAAACTTCAGTTTAAAAAACGCAAAAAATATTTTTTACTTTGAATGATTTTAAATTCGGATTTTCACGCGTTGTCTTGAGATAAAACATGAAAAAGTTTTTTTCAAATTCAATTTATTAAATGACCCCTAGATAGAAGACGAAATTTAAAAATATAATAGTATCGTAAATTGTCTGATGGCTATAGAAAGGCCGAAAAGCCAAAAAAAATAATTAAATTCGTCAATTTATTTTAAAATAGATTTAAATCTTATTAAAATAATTATATGCTAAATTAAAGAAATTGAGTATGGGGCATGTTAATTAAGTGTCTTAAATTTATTCAAATTGACGGAACTTTTTTAAAACTTTGTCACTACAACAGTATAACATTAGTCATTCGATTCCAGAGGTAAAGGCATAAACATTTATACAATAAATAAATATGTTAAGAAATAAATTTTGAATAATTTATCTTAGTTAAATTTATTACTAAGACGGATTTACCCCTATTAGATACCTTCTTCAATACAAGCCAACACACACGTCCCATATTTTCAGAGAGCGTACCGAGTCCTGAAAAAGTTTTCAGTTTTCTCTTTAATTTTACTATATATTAGTTTTTCGTGGATTTCATTTACCTATATTTAATGTTAATTAAATGATTTCGAATAGGGGCCCGAGCCCCATTGTTTATTCTTGGTGTAACATGCAGGTATTTAAAAATCTATAATAATTAAAATGTAAACTTGTACCTATATATTGACCAGAAGGTAAGGAATTAAAAATTTAAATTAAATTGGAGGAAAAAGTAAAAACTTTTCTAAGACTCGGTATGCTTTCTGCGAATTTTGAAGATGATCTTGGAATACGTGAACTTTCCCAGCCAGCTAGAGTTAAAGCTGTTCTATTAATGGATTTAAATACACTAAAACCTTGTTTATTCGGCCCTCATTTATCCGGACCGGATTTGTAGACATTTTTATTTTTAATAAATGTTCACATAGAGAATAATTTTTAACTTTGATATCAAGAATGTAATTATAATTTAACAAAAAATTCGATTTAATTCAATTCTATGTAATTTTGATATAAACATGTTTTTTTATCGTAATAAATTCAAATTCGCTTATTTGAGGATTTGTTTTGTTTTTATTACCCATATATCCGGATTATCCGGTTTGCCTTTGGTCCCAGTTAGTCCGGATAAACGAGGTTCTATTGTATAATAAAGTATTAAAAAGTTATTATTTTATTTAATTAATTATTTAGTCATATTTTAAATTTCTGAATTTTAATATATAATACTCTATATGTGTAATGAACTTTAGTGAATTTTAAAATAAATAAACCGCAGTTAATTAATAAAGGTGGATACGATTGAAAAATAATGGAATTGGAATAATTATTGGCAAAGGCAAAAAGGTTTTTTTATTTAATTAGTTTTTTCCTCTTATTAAAAACAAGGACTAAAAAGATGAACAAGGACACTCGATGGTGGAGAAGTAATCTCCGGAGTCGACGAAGCTCAAGAACAATGTATACATTAATTCATGTTAATTAATAAAGAGAAATTAAAAAAACAGCATATGTTTATTTGATTATATGTAGGTACTTTATCATAACAACGTATTAAAAATTCAAAAAGATTATTCAAAAATATATTTTTTTATTTTGAACTTGAAGTTCTGTAGTTAGATGGCTGAAAATATAATCAATTTATCACAAAATACAAACATTTTGACACCAGAAAGAACGTTCTACGACGTTCCGTTCTAGAAGTTTTCATAGCTATCGTAAAACAAACAGTCAAAAAGACAGATGAATCATGATGGAAATTTTTTTTCATATTTAAAAAAATTGAAAATTTGAATGAATTCAATACTAGAGCCGCCTGGCAGGACGATTAAGGGCCGGTTGTATGTCGCAAAGTAAATGCTTTTTACTTTCAGTGCCTGTCATCTGATTAGCCATCCCAGTCCCTCAATTTACCATCTACCCTTTGTTAGTTGTAAAAAGCATTTACTTTTCGACATACAACCGGCCCTAAGTCATGAGAGGATGTTAATAGAATGAATTTACTTACTTTATGACTTCTAGCGGCATAAGCCTCTCGAATATTCTTCATTTAGTATTCCAAAGAGGAGAGAAAAATAAAACAACCTGGTCTGGCAAAAGCTCCCATTAAACTAAAATGAAATTGATAATGACCAGCCAATTTATCTCTTAACATTCGGAGAAATAATTTATCGAAATAAATTTAATATTTTATGAAAAAAGAAAAAAAATAATATAGAAATCGATCGGGCGCTTTCAATGCAAATATACTAATCAATATAAGCCGTTCAGAAACTATTAGGCTCTTATAGGGTATTTAAAAAGTTCAAGTCTATTTTATAAAATTATTTAATATTTTTTGTTTTTAATGAATAATATAACTACCTACAGAGTGTTTTTAACATCTTCTATAGGGTGTTTAGGAAGTCCTGATCAATTTGAAGAAATATATATTTATATATTGCTTTTAATTAATAATATAGATACAGGGTGTCTTTTATAGGGTGTTTAGGAAGTCCTAGTCCATTTTAAGACAAACGTTGATATTTTTTGCTTTTTAATTAATAATATAAATACTGAGTGTTTGTAATTTCTCCTATAGGGTGTTTAGCATGTTTTAGTCCATTTTAAGGAAAACGTTGATATTTTTTGTTTTTAATTAATAATATAAATACTGGGTTTCTGTAATGTCTCGTATAGGGTGTTTTGGAAGTCCTAGTCCATTTTAAGAAAAACGTTATATTTTTTGCTTTTAATTAATAATATAGATACAGGGTGTCTTTTATAGGGTGTTTAGGAAGTCCTAGTCCATTTTAAGACAAACGTTGATATTTTTTGCTTTTAATTAATAATATAAATACTGAGTGTCTGTAATTTCTTCTATAGGGTGTTTAGCATGTTTTAGTCCATTTTAAGGAAAACGTTGATATTTTTTGTTTTTAATTAATAATATAAATACGGGTGTCTGTAATGTCTCGTATAGGTGTTTTGAAGTCCTAGTCCATTTTATGAAAAACGTTATATTTTTTGCTTTTAATTAATAATATAGATATACAGGGTGTCTTTTATAGGGTGTTTAGGAAGTCCTAGTCAATTTTAAGCTAAATGTTGATATTTTTTGCTTTTTAAATAATAATATAGATACTGAGTGTCTGTAATTTCTCCTATAGGGTGTTTAGCATGTTTTAGTCCAGTTTTAAGGAAAACGTTGATATTTTTTGTTTTTAATTAATAATATAAATACTGGGTTTCTGTAATGTCTCCTATAGGGTGTTTAGGATGTCCTGGTGCATTTTAAGGAAAACGTTGACATATTTTTTTAATTATTAATACCTATAGATACAGGGTGTCTGTAATGTCTCCTATAGGGTGTTTAGGTTGTCGTAGCTCATTTTAAGTAAAACGTTGATATTTTTTGACTTTAATTAATGATACAAGGTGTCTCTAAGGACTTCTATAGTGAATTTAGGATGTTTTAGTTCATTCTGGTCTAAGTGTATCTTGGTAACTCTATAGACTCTATATATTAATTCTCGGAGATCATTTTAGTTACTATATTTTAGAACTTTGTGGTACTAGGGTAGGCAATTTATTTTATCTAACAACGGTTTGGGATGAAAAGTTGTTACAGGGAAGAAAAGTACAGCTTAATCCGAAGGATGATATCAAATTTCAACTCATTACTTATACAACTGTTAAGGAGATATCGAATTAACGATTTTAAAATAGTTTTTTTCTATTTTTTAACCGGACTTCAAAAAAGGAGGAGGTTCTCTATTCGATTGAATTTTTTTTTTTTTTTTTTTTTTTTTTTTTTTTTTTTTTTTTTTTTGTGCCTATGTTACCTCATATCTCCGCCAATTGTCAACCGATTTTGAAAATTTTTTTTGCATTGGGTCCAGTCTAGCTTCCGATTGGTCCCATTTTTTTCGATTTTTTTTCATAGGTATTAGACCTTTTTTATTAGGTTTGTTTAGGTTTGTTTAGACCTAACCTCTTTGTTTATGAACCGATTTCGATGGTTCTTTTTTTATCCGAAAGGGGGTGTCTTAGGGATGGTGTCACATTAATTTGGTCAAGTTCTGATGATATAATCACTATTAATAACATCACTAAAAAGAGAAAAATAAAAATTTTTAAGAAAAAAATAAAACCGACTTCAAAAAATTAAGTGCAACAAATATAAAAATACACCAAAAGGTATAAAATAATTATTATCTTATTTAGTTACAACTAAACGACGAAATATTAACACGAAATTACTTTTTGAAGTTGGCGCCAAACATATACCTTTTATGAATCGCACTCGACGGATCTTACTTAGTACGTTTGGCGGGTACGCTCGCTTATAGGTATAGTTTGTTTGGCACCGACTTTAAAAAGTAATTTCGTGTTAATATTTCGTCGTTTAGTTGTAACTAAATAAGATAATAATTATTTTATACCTTTTAGTGTATTTTTATATTTGTTGCACTTAATTTTTTGAAGTCGGTTTTTATTTTTTCTTAAAAATTTTTATTTTTATTTATTACAATCCTAAACATAGAAAGCTCAAAACCTATTCTCTTTGTCGTTTTGAAAATGCAATCATTTTAATAAATATAAATTGGAACAAACGATTTTTCATTTTTAAATTATTGTGAATACCAAATTTCAGACACTAAGGGCCGGTTGTATGTCGCAAAGTAAATGCGATTGACAGTGCCTGGAATCTGATTGGCCATCCCAGTCCCTCCATTTACCATCTACCCTGTGTTAGTGGTAAAAGCATTTACTTTGCTACATAAAACCGGCCCTAAATAACACTAAATGAATTTTAATTTTTGCACATTTCTAGACACCAATAAGAAAAAATGAAAATTTTTGAATGAAGGTGTGATTGTCGAGCGTATTGAGTTATTTAAATATTTTAAAGGTCCATTTCTTCTGATACAAATTTTTGGGATGAATAACAAAATAAATAGTTAGATTTTCTTTTTCTTCACCGTGACACTTTTATGCTCTTTTCATAATGATCCATTCATAGTAGCCCTTAGGGGAACCAATGTATGGTATAGTAAATATTATCTGAAAAGAATTGGGGTCAAAACCTGAAATGGGAATGAATGGCAAGTTTGGAAAGGTACAAGCTGTAATTTCGTAATATAACACTAGATGGCATTAATAGGGGTGAAAATTTCAACATTAGTGAAAATGGAATTATTCTATTATAATTAGATGTAATTTATTAAAATAACAATTTATTTATAATATAAAAATAAATAATTGTCGTTTATGTACTATACTTTACCGATATGCTGAAGTTTCCTCCTAAGTGGAGCCAAGACCTGCAATAAAGAAAACAAACATTTTAGAATGTAGATTAGAAAGTTAATTAACTATATTTCGATGATAACATGAACATAATATTTTTGATGAGCGTGGAATCGAAGCAACAGAGGCAGCGCCATAGGTGACACTTTTAAGAACTTCGGGTACAATCTACCTCTTTATTTAGCATTTATTTGTGTATATAAACGTGTATTTTACTGAATCAATAAGTGTTTAATTATTTTACTTTAACTTATAAAGTGAATCAATTGATGATGAATTCAAGTAAAAAAGAAGTTTTCAAGTGCTCTGTGACGAACTGTAAAAATACTTCACTAAATTACAGCTATGAATTTTATTGTTTTTCTTCGGATAACCCTAGCTATCCACACAAAGTGCTTAGACGTCTGCAATGGTTGAAAGCGAAGGGTTAACCGTGACCTAAAATCGTGTACACCTACTTCCACTTCCACTTTTATTTCCAAGTAGAAGACAATAGATTATCTAATCAATTCCAAAAGTAATTTCAAATAATTCCAAAGACGGTGTACACCTAATTCCAATCGCGGTTCACCCCTCGGTTGAGAGCTTTAAAAAAAAAGTCGGAGTAAGTATAAGGAAATTAATTCATACAAACAGTTTTATATAATTGAGAAATGATACTTAATATTCATAAATATTTTTGTTTATTAAAATCGATTGAATGGGTAATTTTTTCAAAGCCAGTTTTAATAATTTTATCCATTATGACATTTCATGAAGGTTAACCTCAATAAGGATATTTAAAGATTTTTTTTAATTGAAAAATTATATTTTTCAAGCTATTATTTTAATTGTTTATTAACAAATTTATTTATTACGGAAATCTATGATTATTTTAGCTTTTAAATATTGTATTTTTTATGAAATTAATTATTTTTCGTAAATGCCTATTGCTTTTATACACTGTTATTGTACCTGAAGTTGTTTTTTTGGCCACGGATGGCGCTAAGCGCGGTTGCGCACTGATCGAATAGGTAACCTTCAGCTGCTTAGGTATATCTAGACTTCAGAATAGAAGCTAAATCAACTGATATCAGAATCACACGACTTTCACATTAGTTTCTCTCTTATTTGAAATCATCATACTAATTTTTTTCATTCAAATTACTTCAATTTAGGTTTTCGCCCAAGACGTTTTGAAAAAACCGGAAAAAAGGCGAAATTGTAAAATACCAAAATTCTTCAAGTAAATATGTAATACAATGCTAAAGATAAGAGTAAATAGATATTTTATTTAATATGGATTTACTATGAGTTAAGGATACTGGGTCACTTATTTCACATTAATGTGAAATAAGTGACTCAGATCTAACTCATAGTAAATCCATATTAAATAAAATATCTATTTACTCTCATCTTTATTAAAGATGTTTCACCTTGCACCAACACCACAATCTCTACTGATTATTAATACAATGCTTCTTAAAGTGGTGGGCCGCGGCCCCCTAGGGTTCCATGGATTACACGCAGGGGGCTGCAAAGAGTCCCAAATGTAACAAATAAATTATTATTTTTAAATAAATTTAAGTACTTGGATTATAATTATAAAATTTCGATAATGTAGTGAAATGTTGAAATACTAATATATTTGCAACGCTTATAACATAGATTATTGATTTCATTCGTTTATTATTTTAAATCAAGCATTAAAAAAAATAAAAAAAAATATATACCTATATGTAAGTTTGCAAATAAAACAACTTCATTCGAATGCAAAAACAATATTAGTTTTTATTAAATTAAAACATATTTACAACAATATTTACACATAATCTTAATTTGAGTTAGCTTGCCTAAAACAATATTAGAATAGAATAATTAGTTATTTTATTCGTAGATTTTAATAGCAACAGTGTTTTTAAATATCTGGTTATATTTTATTTATAAATTTAATGTCTTAAGATTTTAAATATTAACTAATTATTATTGTTTTAGGGAAATCAACTTTGTAACTTTAAGAAACCAAATTAAGAGTTGGTTAAATTTAAAAGGTGGGAATTTTAAATTTATATTTATATATATACATATATATATATATATATATATATATATATATATATATATATATGTATAATGTATAATTCATTAATTTTGTAATTGTATTTTGTAATTATTTTTTGTAATTGTAATTTGTTTTATTGTAAAATAGTTTTATGTTTTATTTTTTATGTATTTAAAGAGAATCTCCTATGGTCACCTAATAAAAGAAAAAATATAGGGTCCGTGAGATATTGACTTGGGTTCCAAGGGGGCTGCGACTTCAAAAAGTTTAAGAAACACTGCTGTATAAGTATTCGGGAAGACGGACGGAGGAGGAGAATTCCAGTCTCTAGAAGTCATAGGGATAAACGAATAGGAGAATCCGTTTGTTACCTAATTTAATGATTTGGAATAAAATTGCCTTATTTGATTTAATTATTCATTTATTGATGATTAATGTATAGTAGTCCACTCATCTCTCAGTTTATTCCTCTTCAGATTACACCAATTCCAAATAAGAATCTGAATCCAGATTTCGCGACTCTGGAATGCCGCGTGCAGCAGCCTGTTCGTTAGTTGATTTGTTTTTTCCTAACAACACCGATTGTGCGACAATAATGTAATAATGGCGACAATGGGAGTTGGTAACAAACAGGTAATTAGCCAGGGAGGAACAATGTCCATTCTAATGAGCGTTAAATGGCCAAACAGGTGTAGGGAGTGAGAGCAGGTGCCGCCCCAATAGGGGCGGAGCTTGCGCGCGCATGACGTCACAAAGGGGTGTGACCCCTGCAGGGGGCGTGGTTAAACCGAGGGCGGTCTGCTGTTTTGCTTTTGTTGCTTTCTGGTTCATTTCAAGTTAGACCCTTGAAGCGAACACATTCGAAATGATGCAGTCCACGCAACGTTATCCGTTTTTCGACCCATCGTTACATTTGCCCCATTCTTCGGCACCATCGCTCTCGTTGACCCCGATTGGACCCTTAAACTCGATGGCCAGTATTAACAGCGTGTCACCGAGGCTTTCTCCACCCATAACTCCACCGATCAACTCCACTAAAAATCCAGAGCACGTGAAACGGCCCATGAACGCCTTCATGGTCTGGTCCAGAATGCAGAGGAAGAAGATCTCCGCGCAAAATCCCAAAATGCACAATTCGGAAATTTCCAAACGACTTGGTAAGTCCTCTACTTTCATATAAAGAATTTCTTAATTTATAGATCCAGACAATTTAGTGATAATTAGATATTAATTTCCCTGAGCTTTAGACAATTTTATTACCTTCGTCAGGGAAATTAAAAAGTTTTTGGTGACCGTCCGGACGGCACATTCCTCATGGTCCCAGTTCTCTACCGCTAAATCACTGAATAAAGGCTTCGGACAACCCGGGGGATTCCAGGAGATGGTTCAACGTGTTTATTGATCAGCCCGTGTGGCATATATTATATTTTTGATCGAAAAGAGTCGATCTAGTGCGCTACACACCCGGTCCTTCAAAAATATTTATTTATTATTGTTTTTTTTTTAATATATATATAATTTGATAACTACCTAGTAATTAATTTTTAATTTCATTAAGAATTTTTTTTTAATTTAATTATGAGGATTGTCAATTTTTTTCTTTTTTTTTAATAAATAAGTATTTAATTATTACTAAATTGTCTGACCTTTAATTTTATATATGATATTTAAAAATTTATACATGTAAAATAGTATTTCACTTTTTGCTTATTAAGACTCTAATTGTCATGAAAATTCTCTTCTAGCTAATAGTTCAATATAGATCTACATACTATCGTATACTAAAGAAAATTATTATCTTCACCCAATATATACAAATGTTAGAAAATGAAAAACCAGTCTATAGTGAAAAAATCTATCCCTCAAGCTCGGTGCAAAATTAGTTTCAAAAATTTAAATAAACTATTTAATATAATCGTTGAATATGTATATATTTAATAGAAAATATCGTTGGATTAAGAAAAGCAATCACAATTCTCGGATAAATTAATTAATACACCTGTATCATCGAATTCAGCAGGTGGTTGGAATATCTATTTCGAATTATATAATTATTTCCTATACAATCATCAATCAATACGTATACAAGAGAAATACAATTTGTAGTAAATAATAATAAGTACTTAATATTAACTAATTCTGAAATGTTCGTTCAAAAAATACGAATTAGAATTTCAAATCAGGTGTTTGCGCAATTGAATAATAAATTATGAGGAAAATAGACAGCTGGAATAAAGAGCAAATTAGCGATATTATGAATTTGAAATAATTTATTTTTTATTACCTAGTCAAGTTGATAATACTGATGATTCTATAGATTATTCAATAACTTGAGTAATATTGAAGAACTGATACTTCGGCTGTTGAGTTGTTTATCGAGAAAGAAGATTCAGCTAAAATCACTTAAATTATCACATTTTAATGAGATAACTCATCAGAATACACGATCGTTTCGACTCCTATTTCTAGAGACGTTTTCATGTCTTCACTTTAACTTAAGACTTCAATCTGCACTTGAAAACAACTCAAGAAACCAGGGCCCGAAACGTATTGCATTCTGATGAGTTTATCTCATTAAAATGAGTAATTTAAAGGGTTTCAGCAGAAAGAGCTTTCTTGAGTAATCTTAGTTGCGTTAATTATAATATTATAACAATAATTAAATACATAGGTATACTTAATAAATACGTCGTGATAGCTGAAGAAATATTTTAAAGATTTTTCTAATTTCATCAATGATAGTATAAAATAAAAATAAAATATTTATAAATTTTCCCAAAAATTATGGTCAACTCTTTCATTTTTATTTTTTATATTATTAATTCAAATTCATGGGATATTTTAACTTTTCTTGTGCTAAAAATAATTTTTTATATTTGGGTTTAGTACCTACCTATTTTTTCAATTTGGAATTCTTTCTTTTGTATTTTTGTGGTCAGGCAGATGACCTGGCACTCTTTTGACTTTGACCATTCATAGGGAAGTTAAATAATTAGTCAATATTTTCTTGTTTATTTACAACGTTTTGACTTCTTATTATTAAATTATTTTATAAAATATTTTGGTAGGTAGTGGCTTATTTAGTGAAGGTAATTCTTACTACTTAAATCGTGGTTAGATATAGTTTATATTTTTATTATTAATCTTTTGAAATTAAAATTGATCTTCTTTTAATAATCCGGATTTTATTTTTTGTTGGGGTTTTAAATTAAATAGAAATGAACACGGTAATCCAATTCCATTCTTTCTGCCTCAATTACAAGGCCATTTGGTCCAAAATCGGTTCGTCTGTTTCTTCAATTGCTGCATTAACCCTTTGATAAGAGTTTAACTTTTGCAATCGCTTTCAAGTGGATTTAATTAATTGTTTTTTCTTTCTTTTATCCCTTGTATGAGTGTGGTGGTCTAATATTTATTCCGTTAAGCGTCTGGCTGGCTGGCCGGCGAGCCCTTTTAGCCAAAACCAGCCCTTGAGTTCCTCCCTTTGGGCTACTGCCCTTTTTGCTTTTTTCTTCTCTCAACCCCTGGACCAGATCGTTCTCTTTTATCCATTTCAAGGGGGATCGTAGCCTCTTTCTGCTAATATCCTTATTTTTATATAATAGATCCTTAAGCCCTCCTCTCTTCCATTCAACTTCTTCACCTTTTTATTTTTATTTTTTTATTCAATTATTAATAATAACGATATCTTTTCTCTCATGCTACAGCAAGAGATTTTTTGAGTCAATTAACATTCCCAATACGAATAAATAAAAGTTGAAAGTTTCTTTTTGCCAAGAGTTACATAATTTTTATAAATTGAAAGAGACAATAGAGAATGACTTCTGCTGGAAAAATAAATTTTTAATTTATTTAGAATTAGACTATAGTTTCGAGAGCTTTACCTTCTTCATCGGTCTATTACAATTAATTACCGTGAATCAATTGTAATAGACTTGAAACTATAGTCTAGTTCTAAATAAGTTAAAAATTTAATTTTTCCAACGGAATGACAACTTCTTTACTATTGTCTCCTTCAAATAAAAGTTAGATTTTCAAAATTTATGAATATTTTGTTTTCGTCAGCACCTAATACCTACCTAAATAAGCCTCAATAAATAAATTATACCACTCTTTACCTCCACTTTGCATTCGAACGCCATATACCTACATACCAAGTATAGTTCTATAGTTGCAGGTGTAAATAGTAATATCACTAAAACGCGGTCATTCAATTAAATTAAAAACCGTTGCACTTGTATTAAAATTATTTTAAGCTTTGAGCTTCAAAATAAAGAAATTATCTTCAAGAAATAAATCAAATCATTCGAATACCGAGGAACCCGGAAATTTATTTCTATTTTTTTTTGTTATAACTATAAAATTGCTTATGATAAAACAAGTTTGCGAGTGTGTGATGAAGATGTCTAAGATAACTATTTAATATTAAAATATATATTTAAAATAATACTACACTCACTTGCTATACCTAAATGCATGCATTATTTTTACGAGCAATTTTAAAATATTGATTTAAGAATAATAGAAATAAATTTTCTAGTTAAGTAAGAAATGGCGCATAGGTATCTAATAAAATTTAATTGATTAAAAATTTGTTATTTATTAAAAAATTCCTTTTAGTAAAACTTTGTTGTTTATCTGTTCACCCCCAATTAAATAATCAAAATCGAAAAAAATCTTCCCAATCATTAACTTATGTGGGGGTACCGTTGAATAAGACATTCTAATAATTTTTAATCAACAAATAAATCTATCAAATACTTAGCACAAAAATTTATTTGTATTATTATTTTGGACATTTTAAAAATTGCAGATGGAAAAAATGTATACGAGCATATGTTGAAAACCAAATAAATTGAAAAAAAGTAAAACAATATAATATTTTAGAAATTAAAACACCTTGCATGCTTTTTTCATGGGCAATTTCAGAATAATCAAAAAATTGCAAAAATAAATTTTCGTACTAAATACCTAGGCAAAAAGTGTATTTATCTATTGAAAATTGCATATTTATTTGTTAAAAACTACTAATTTATAAATGGATAAAACAATATTTATATTTAAGAATATATAAGTATATATTCTAAAATCAATTTAATACAAATACAACAAATATATAATTTAATTTAATCTGGGGTATATCTAGGAATATTACAATTTTTGCAAATTGAAAAATTAATAATTTCATTTTGGGACTGTTAAAGTTTAATTTTGTAATTTTTATTTTTCGACTTCCCAAAGTCGCCAGTCTAATTTTGAAATTTAAAAATCTCTAAAATTTCATGGAAGAACGATGAATATTAATTTGGTTTCTACTTAAAAGATAAATAACGAGACCCACTTTTATTTCCCCGTATTTTTGGGGGGGTTTCTCGTTGGTCAAAAAAAAAGTCAGTTAATCAGTTTTTAAAGTTGACAAAATCTTTTATAGTCTCCAGTCACGTGGTTACCGCCAATTGGTTGTGCCCAAGCATCTGGCCAAATCTTTGTCTCGTTTCTACAAATTGTCCCAAATGAGATTATTTTGGTAAACAGAGAGACAGGGTCTCTCTTGACTGACTGAATAGAAGAAGTTCTCTGTTTGAAAAGGCATCAATTCATTATGCAGGTATCGGTTAGGCCGAATGGCTTTTGTCTGCCCTTCCTTCACCTGAAACGAAACCTTTCAACCCTTGTTAACAGATACACTATACTTCGATTGTTCATAATTTTTTATTTTATTTTATTTTTTTTACAAAAGATTTTTTAAAAAAAGAAAATTAATCCGTGCAATCTATACAATATAGGTATATATAAATGTATATAATTTTTATATATCGTCGTTTTAGAATCGGCCTGCTAATTCACAAACAAAATTTGTTATTGTTGTTATTGAAAAAACTATTTTTCACATCTTTTTCTTCAACTTATGATGGTAATTTTAAGTAGCAGATTTTACTTGGACGATGCTGCATCTTTTTTCTTTCGAACGGTATTAATATGTCATATGTGATAAAAAAAATGGAGTTAGCAGATTCACACTCTAAGCCGACTATATGGCAAATTGAAGCAACTCGATTTCAATTAAACTCCTCAGGAATTAATCAATGGTAGCTGACAGAAAATATTTGAGGTGTTTGTTGGCTTAGTCCAATTCCAGTAATGTCACACTGGGATTGCTTCATCTCTTCTAGAATTAAAAAAAAATCCAACATTTTAGGATTGTAAAAACAGGTTGAATTTATTAGCCAATAAAAATAAGCTCTTTATTTCAGTTTGGCACCGCAACAACAAAGTTGTCCACTTCTTCTGCTGAAGCATTTAATGTGAATCCTCGCTGACTGACCCATTTTTTTTCTGTTTACAGGTGCCCAGTGGAAATTGCTGCCACAGGAAGAGAAACACCAGTTCATTGATGAGGCTAAACGACTTCGCGCCCTTCACTTGAAGACGTACCCGGATTACAAGTACCGCCCTCGTCGCAAGCCCAAGGCCCCATTACAAGGTGCTGGAGGAGTCCATGGTGTGACTGCTCAAGGGATGAGATCGCCAGCAACCCCCGGGGGCAACCCAGGCCTTCCCGGGTGCTTCCCTCAATTTGCGCCTTATTTCACTTCACCGATGTTCACAGGCTCTCCTCACTTTGAAGCCTACCATCATCAAGCCCCTCATCTCGCCGGTTATTTGCCTAATCCTTTTGACACCATGCACAACAAAATGTCTTCAGAAAAAGCGATGTCATTCTATTCCTCATTCTACCCCAATAGTAAACCACCCATGTTCGCACACCCGCAACCACCTGTCAACCTAGCATCCCCGGGATCAGTATCACCCGCGCCGTTTATGATGCGATACGCAGCAAGTCCACCCACATCTTCTCCTGAAATGTCCCCGATTGATGTCGAAGCACTTAGGAGGCCTGTGTCTGTCATTCGTTAAGAACAGCCCGGGAATTCCCTAACATACCAAAAATCTATAACTATTATGATACCCTTAAGCACGTAATCAAGATTTTTATTAAACATATCGCAATAATGAGCAAAGAATCATACATGGGGTATGTTAACAAAAAATGAAAATATTTCGAATTTCAGAGAGTTATGAGTGGATTTTCCAGACCATCTCTTGACTACGTGCATGGAGTTATATGAATGAATTAATATATTTTCTAAAAAAAACTTCGTTTCTTGGTCCTTTATTTCCGTTTTTACAATTGAATTATCAATAACGCTAGGAAAACTGATTTTGCCAAAGTTTCAATAATAATAATAAATCAGCGCTCGAAATGGAAAATTTCATACCTAATCCAAAACGCTAGATCACAAGTATTTAAAATTTCATTGTTTTTCAAAAAAATTTAAAAAATTAAAAAAAAAAAAACTAGAAAGAGCAAAATAGGCTTGCTGTAGAATTAAATCACAGCGAAAGTAATTAGTTTCACTGACCTTCCATGATTTTCACATATCTGAGTATCATTCAGGTTTTCCGAGGGTGAACCGCGATTGGTATTAGGTGTATCAACGGGTCTTTGGAATTGTTTGGAATTCATTAGATAATCTATTGTCTTCCACTTGGAAATGAAGTGGAAGTGAGTGTACACGATTTAAGGTCGCGGTTCACCCTTCGAGGTTTTGGTCTATGGTTCAATTTGACCAGAAACAGAAGTTTTTAACTAGAAAAAAATGAATTATTAATTCTTTATTTATTTGTTAATATTTTTATTATTAATATTGTATATATTATATAATTTTTAAAACGTTTCTTTATTAATAAGGAAGAAAAAATAATTGTAAAAAAAATTTGTAAAATATATAAATATATAAGCAAAATGACAAAATTTGTTATTGGAAAAAAATTTTATTTGTCAATAAAATTGATATAAAGATTGTATCTATAATAACATGATCTTGAATGTATTATGTATTATTATAAGAAATAAATACTATAAAAAAAAATCAGAAATTCGGTTTTATAAAATTTTTTCGAAACATTTAAATTTTTTATCAAATGAAGTTCTGATCGATTTTTTTTTTTTCTTATAAAAAATTATATTTATTTCTGATAACATAAATATATAAAATAATTATTATTTATAGCAATGTTTGCGGAACAAATATCGAACTTGTTCTCGATTCATATATCGTTCTGAATCATTTAACGATGAAAAAATTCATAGACTTGCGCTTGCGCAGAACTTGTTAACTAAGTTCTGAATTGGCTCTACGAACATAGCGCTAATATTGTAAAATAGTATTTAACTTAAATGTGATTAACCTCTTTTAATAAAAGTGAAATTTGTTAATAAATCTGTTTCAATTAAAACAAGAATTTGAGCTTCTATTTCTATAATACTTAAAAATCTGGCGTGTAACTTGTACTCACCTGAAGATTTTTCCCCCTTTACTTCCTCTCCTTGATCTATCTAATATTTAATATATTTAAAAGTAATAATAAGTTATATTAAATTAAGACATTTTTTTGAAAAGATCCAGATTTTAAGAAAGAAAATTATATTCATTTAAAATCTTTATTAAACATAAAAAGTAAAAGCGAAAATAATATACTAAATATTTATGAAGAAAAAACATTACGATTTCTAAATCTTTTTCAAAATTATAAACTCTCGCATATACATACGATCTTTATAGACAACAAAGAAATTTAATTTTGTATAACTACAGCAATTTTTTTTTATTTAAATGTTCGTTTTTGAGCAACTAAAGTAGGTAAGTATTTCCTGCCTAATTGTATAACCATATTTACCAAGAAATCCCATTAATGAATTGAAATTGAACGGCAATTCAAATTATTTTTTTTAACACTTCCAATTGAAAGCTTCGAGTTATGGATCATTGATTGCTTTGAAACACGCAGCTAGAAAATATAAAAAAATTCCTTAATTTAAAAATAATTTGCTAATAGCGGCGGGGTTCGATTTTCTAGGAAAAATCACGAAGTGTCTTCTACTTAATATGAGATAATTTTTATTACATGTTAGTATAGTTGAATTTACCGTTTCAGCGAATGACCCAAGTGTCAAAATAGTCCGGAAAAATCGTTTAGCACAAAAGAGTATACAACTTTTCTGACATTAAATACAAATTATCCATAACTTCTTGGATTAGAAATAGAATACACGAGAGATTTTTCTAATAAAATTGTATTTTTATTGAGGGTACCTATTACAACCAAAAATTACACCTTTTCAAGATAGTAAAAAGTCATTTTATGATTCAGAAGAATACAGTGAATTTTCACTCATTTTATATTTAAAGTAATTTTCTATTCCGAATCAAGAAATAATAATAAATTTAGGGAAGAATTAGCAAAATTCGGGTGTGTGCTTAAGAACACACCACGAAGTTACTTATACGGCATTTATAATTCTACGTAATATAGGTATATGAGTAATTAGATATTTATATTGAAGAGTAAATTATTAAAAATATTAATATTTCTCTTTTAACTAAAGCTAGAAATTACCGAGCAACGCTCCATCTTCCAGGTAGGTATTGTTTATTAAATTAGTTGTAACAAAACAACCAAAATATAAATACTTTTTAATTTGTTTGTATTTATTATTTTATTCTTCGCCTACAGGTAAGCCTAATATATATTGATCTAATTGCATTGGATAATTTATATAAATGAGTCCAAATATTTAGTTGAATAATCAAGAAACTCCACAGACTTCAATAGCGTAATCCGCAGTAGTCTCGTGATAAATATCTTTTTCAAATAAGCGCGGTCAAAACAATTCTCATTGATATAGCAATTATTCTTTGTTATATTAATTAGAAAAATTATAAAAATTTATTTAAGATCATTATTTCAAGTTAGAAATATATAAGTTCAAATATTATTTTCACTCAATATTTGACAAAATTCCCTACAGTTGATTTTGCGATTGAATCAAATGTAGAAAACATTCGATTAATCAAGAAACGTTTACTAAAAATCTAGAGGTTTCAGTAGGAATTAGGTAGTTAAATCTCATCGCAAATGCAAAATTGGAACAGTTGAAGCAGTTTATTTAAATTTTTAAAATTGTGATAAAAGGATAAATCCTAAAATTCAACCTAAATGAATACTACAATTTTTACTTTGATTGAGACCATGGATTCCATAGCCTTTATGAGGACCCTTTGAAGTCGCGTTTGGCGCGAGACCTATACAATACTTTGTTTTTCAGGGTAGGCTTAACTGATCTGCCAATATAGGTAGTTGTCTAATTATCAGGGGCTCCATGATACGAGATGTGGCTATTAAATGACTGGGCTGATGCTGCTACTGGCAAACAACGAGCCTGCCGCGACAGGTTGAACATGATTGTTTATCTGCTCGCTAGACAAGCTTGGGTGAATGACTTAAATTCATTTTTCTTGGGTTGTAAATGCTAAGTCAGAAATTTATATCAATCACTTAATAAACAAAACAAAAATACATTCCAACCGAAAACTTTTCTTTAAATAAGACTTGGTGCGTCAATTTTATTCATTTATTTATTTATAAATGGTCACCTTTTGAATATTTATTTTTTGATTAAAAAATACTTTAGCCCTTATTAAGGTAGTTCTCTCGAGGCAATCCCCACAAAATAGCCTTTAGCCTTCGTAAGCACTCTATACATATGAACAGTACTAAAATTTTAGGTTATTTTTTTAACATGACAGTACTTCTCACACTACCATATTCTCTTTATGAATGGATCGTTTCCAAGCCATTGATGTTATGCATATTCCCTCCACCAAAAATCGAATCGCCCAAACATGTTTATTGTTTCTTTTATTTTTTATCAAAACTACGAGGGTATTAATTTTTCATCAAGATGGTGAAAGTCCTTCAATGAAAAATAAAATAATGATCATTTTCCCACACCTTTCCCAATCTAGCATATGTAAAAAATTTCATTTTTTAATTGCAATTATTTCATGTTTGGTGTGGTAAATCGTCTTCAATTTTTAACAGGTTGTTTATTATGCTTTTAATGACTTATATTCCAAGTTTCCCGAAGACTTCTTGAACTTTTGTATTTGTGAAAGAACTACCTTAAGGAAGCTTTTAGTTAAAGAATACTTATCAAAAAAGTGACCTTGGAGGTACCTACTATTATGGAAACCGGACGTATATAAGTGAGTAAAATAAAAACTGGAAAAAATCAAGTATTATTTTGACCCTGGGTAATATATAAAATATAATTTCGCTCCGGTTGTCAGTTGACAATTATCCGTAAAAAGGGAGTGTATTTTGTTAATCCCCTTTTCCCCTTCTTTCCTACTAATACTACTTAGATGATCCTTTGATAAGGTTTCATAGATGCATCACACCTCTCCCCTTTACTGTGTGTGTGTGTGTGAATTCATTTTTCAATTATCCAGCACTTCTTCTCATCTCCTTGGTCCTCTTTCTTTATTTCCCCCATGGTCCTTGGTCCATCCATCCATTGATATCCCCTCCAGAGGCAGAGCCATCCATACAACAACACCATGAAAGAGTTTTAAATTCGAACCTTTTCTTCCCATGGAAAGGCTTAAAATATAATAAATAAAATAAAAATAGAAAATGAAAAATCTCCTAATCGGGAAGATGGGTGGCGGGGCAGGAGAACAATTCAGAATTAACGAGTCGTTTTTGATTTATTAGAAATTCCAAAAAGACAGCCCGAAAGAAAACAGACTTTGGATTAAAATTTAAAACATTTCTTTTTTTTTAGATTTCAGGTTGATAAATTTAATCCTTTGCATAAGGACTGATAATAAATAAAACGTAGAAGAGAATTTTAAGATTTGTATGAATTTTTAAGAGAAACCCGAAAAATATTCTTTAGAAAATCATAAGATGGTGTCATCTAGTCAATCCGATGGAATGGAACAATTTTAATTATATCATCAGAGGGGTAGTTTTTTTCACCCCCTCGGGAATCGGACTTAGCTGCTAACAGCAATCCGGGGCATCTGCTGTTACTGGCACTCGGGTCTCGGTTCCCGAGGGGTGAAAAACAACCCCCTCTCGACATAGAATTAAAAATATTCCATTCCATCGAGACCTAATAGATGACACCATCTATGATTTTCTAGTAAATTTGAATCTATTACCATCGGCGGGATTACCTGTCACCATCCCGAAAAAATATTGTTGTAGAGTACATAGACCAGTAAATTGAGGATCCAAAAAGTGGTTCAGCTTACATTAATTGAGGGAAAATATTATTTTTTATGATAGTTTGGTATGGTATGGGTATGCCAAATCTAAGTGGGGGACAACTTTTGGTGGCCGAAAAACCTCGACTTTTTCCAGTTTTTCTAACTCGTAAACGATCCATAGTTTGTAAATAACCGTCCTATAGTATAGTCCTTTGTTTCAATTATAGCAAATGTAATCTAGTTTAAAAATGTATTGAGTGGTCTTTGTCGAAAACGTGCTCCTTCATGGTCAAAATGGGAAAAAAGTGCGAGTTTTTGCTATATTCAAAAGTGATCCCGGGGGATGTTTTTGGACCCCCATTAAAAATCGAACTACAAGACCAATTTTGCAGTCTTTTTTCTAATCGACGCGAAGATTTGTCCTCTTTAATTTACTATAGGACGGTTACTTACAAAATATGAACTGTTTTGGTGTTATAGCAAAAATCCTGGAAAAAGTCCGGAAATTTGAGGTTTTTCAGCCACCAAAGTTGTCCCCCACACTTTCAAAGTCGCAAACTTAGATTTAGCATACCCACACCATACCAAACGACCCTAAAAATCTTTTCCCGCAATTAATGTAAGCTGAAACCACCCCCCCCCCCATATTTACTGGGCTAACACACAATTTCCCATATTTAATATTCAGGCACATAATAATTAAAATTTATAGTTTTTTTTCTTTAAACTCGATTGTAATAGTGAAGACTTTTTAAAAGACTTGTTAATTGATAATTTTGTTTTCTGTAACAAACTATTTGAGCTAAAAAAAACTGAAACATATTATAGTATAAAAGTGCATTATACAAACTTATGAGCCGAATTTCAGCTCATTATGCTAACGACATTCCGAAAATTCTCTTTAATAACGATTATATATTTTTTTGTCTTATTTTCATTTAGAAGTTCTTAAGCTCGAAATACCAAAAAAGAATCATCTAATTCTTTTTAGATATACAAACATTTTGGCACCAAAACAATCATTCTAAGAGCTTCTATTCTAGAGATATTGTAGGTATCAAGGTATCTCATCAAGTTGCTCATTAAACCTTTCAGACTTTTCAAATTATTAAATTTAAAATTCAGATTTTAAATATTAAACATTTTTTTTATTGTATTTTTGTGTTCTAGTGGCGTGCAGTCCATGGATGCTGTAGATGCGGCGGCGCAAAACTTCAAACATTTAGAGTACTTCCATAAATACTAATTTGGTCGACTTCAAAATTTTAGGAGGATCTTTAAATTTCAGTGATTTCAAATATTTGTATAAAAAACATTTTTTCTTTTGAAAAGTATATTGGTTCTTGAAATGAAATAAAATAAAATTGTTTTAAGTGTCAATTAAGGAGGTTCTTTCGCGACAATCCACACAAAAAGTTTTAGCCTCGTAACCACTCTATAAATATGAAAGGAACTAAAATTTTAGGTTAGGTTTTTTAACTTGGCTGTCCACTCAGACTACGAAATCTCTATATGTATACACACATACTAGCCGGATCGTTTCCAAGCCATTGTGCTTATATCCCCTCCACTAAAAATAATCGCCCAAATATGTTTTTTTTGTTTTTTATCAAAACTACGTGGTAAATAATTTCTATTTTTTTTTAAGTTACTCCGAATATATTATTCTAACAAATATTAGTTTTTCATCAAGATGGTGAAAGTCCTTCAATGAAAAAAAATAAAATAATGATCATATCCCCACCCATTCCCTATCTACCCTATGTTAAAAATGTCATTTTTAATTGCAATTATTTCATGTTTGGTGTCGTAAATCGTCTTCAAATTTTAACAGTATGTGTATTATTCTTTTAATGACTTATATTCCAAGTTTCAAAGACTTCTTGAATTTTTGCATTTGTGAAAGAACTACCTTAAAATGAATGATTTTCTGAAAAAGGTGCCGATAGAAGGTTTGAAGTCTCTGCCTGGTATATCTTCCAGCTGAAACATGTTAAAGACAAGTTCAGAGGAGTTTTAGTTGAATCAAAATTGTTCTCGCTGAGGAAATATTAAAATAAAAATAATACAAAAAAGGAATAAATAAAGATAATTCGAGAATTTTTGGACTAATCCATTTCTACCATAAAAACTCTTATGCAGAATTGGCGCTTGGAATTTAAAAAAACAAAAAATCTCAAAACTAGTGAGAACTTCAAAAAACAAAGTTTACAGATGAGATTTAGAACTAATTGAAAAAAGATTTAGTACTAATGTCAGAAACGACAAGCAACCTCATTGATAATACTCCTCATGAAAGCTTACAGATGAGAATACTTTGCCAAGAAGAAAAAGTCACCATTTGTAATGAGTGCATAAAGAAGTGCACACTGCATTTTCCCACAGAAAACGCTATAAAATATTTAATTTGAAGTATCATTTCATAATAATAATGTTGCATCATTCACATATTCATGACCAAATTAGTAACAGGAATAGTAGAGAACTAGACAAAATTAAAAACACGAGTTTTTATTAAATATTTGAACTGTTTCGTCTTTAAATGACTTCCTTAAATGGCCCGTTTTATAACACGAGCAAAAATCAATTTCACTATAAGAAAAACATATCATTAATCTTTCTTTAAAAATTTTTTTTGGCATTTCGACCCTTTCACAGTCATCAGCCAATTTATGATGCAACCCATTAATTTGTGTCTTCTATGTAGGGATCATAATTTTAGCCGGTTGCACTCAAGTCAATTTAAAATCGGGTCCCTTGGTCAACGAGCTGGTACGCTAACGCCTCGGCTAACACGATCCCCTTTCTTTAACATATTCTTTCTCAAATTAATCAACAATCTTAGAAGCGTCTTCTTCAGCAATTAAAAAAAATTTTGTCGTCGTTTTTTATTCAGAAGAGATCACATGGGTAAATTAAAATTCATTAAAAAAAAACTCTGTTTTTTAACTGACTTCAAAAGGAGGTTCTCTATTCGACTGAATTTTTTTTTGTGTCTATGTTACCTCATATCTCCGCCAATTGTGAACCGATTTTGAAAAAATTGCATTGGGTTCAGTCTAGCTTCCGATTGGTCCCATTTTTTTTTATTGGTATTAGACCTTTTTGTTAGGTTTGTTCAGGCCTGGCTATTTTGTTTATGAACCCGATTTCGATGATTCTTTTTTTATTGGAAAGGGTATTTTACTGATGGTGCCATATTAATTTGGTCAAGTTCTGATGATATGATCACTATTAATAACATCACTAAAAGTAAAAATAATAAAACCGACTTCAAAAATTAAATGCAAAATAAAATACACTATTATCTTATTTAGTTACAACTAAAAAGACGAAATATAACTTGTGGTATACTTTTTGATGTCGGTACCAAACAAACTATACTTACTATAAGCTAGGGAATTATATCAAACGTACTAAAAGTAAGATCCGGCAAGTGCGATTCATAAAAGTTATATGTTTGGCTCGACTTCAAAAGAAATTTCATGTTAATATTTCGTCGTTTAGTTGTAACTAAATAAGATAATAATTATTTTATACCTTTTAGTGTATTTTATTTGTTGCATTTAATTTTTTTGAAGTCGGTTTTATTTTTTTCTTAAAAATTATTTTTAATTTGTCAGTTCCCTACTATATTATTAATAAAAATATATATTTGCAGATATAAATCTATTATAATAACACGCGAACTATACATATGGTATATGTATTGCAATGCCAGGGGCTATCGCAATTAATCCATTAGGGTCTATTAAATTGGTTGAAGGCCTCCTCACTCCCCATTAGGTAACAATCTCTTGAAAGCACCGATCATTTCAATTGAAACATTTTATTAGACAACAGAGGTCATAAAAGAAAGAGCTGATTAGAAATTGTTTACCACATCAACATCAGCTCTTGCTGGGGCTTATCTTATTTCATGGATAATCAAAGTGTGCAACTTAAAATGGAATGTTACTCAAGTTAATTAACTTAAATTATTATATAGGGGTGTTTTTTTAGAGAGTATAGAACTTCGGAGTAGTAAAACACAAGAAAATCTGTCAATGTCCATCAATTTGGCTTTATTGGAAGGATAATTTTATGCCATTAATGTTTAAATATGATTTCAGGCATGTGGCCGCCGCGGCTGGCTCGAATAAATCCAATTCTACAGGTCCAATTTTCAACCACTTTTTCGAGCATATGGGGCCGTATGTTGGCAATAACGCCACGAATGTTGGCTTCCAAGTCCCTAACGTTTCACCAGGTTTTGTTGTGACAGGCAGAGCGACTTCACATATCCCCAAAGAAAATAATCCAATGGTGTCAAATCACACGATCTTGGTGGCCAATTGACAGGTCCATTCCGCGAAATTAGCCGCTCGAATGTTTCCTTCAATAAATCGATTGTGACGTGCGCTGTGGCATGTAGCGCCGTCTTGTTGGAACCACAACTCATCATTCATCGCCGTGTATTGGAACAAAATAGTCGGTATCGTAACTATACGGTCTCCATTAACGGTAACTGACTCTCCAGCATTATTTCGGAAGAAGTATAGCAAGTATTCCAATGGCTCCACCAGCCCATAGAGCACACCGACAGTCAGTTTTTGTGGATGTAATGGCGTCTCAAGGGTCTCATGTGGATTCTCTTCACTCCAAATGCGGCAAATTTGCTACCCAGCATTGGAAGCCAACATTCGTGGCGTTATTGCCAACATACGGCCCCGCGACTATGCTCGAAAATTGGTTGAAAATTGGACCTGTAGAATTGGATTTATTCGAGCCAGCCGCGGCGGCCACATGCCCGAAATCATATTTAAACATTAATGGCATAAAATTATCCTTCCAATAAAACCCAAATTGATGTACATTAAAACGATTTTCCATTGTTTATTTCAATTCGAAGTTCTATACCTCAAAAAAAACATGACAAACTAAGATTTGAGCATCTTTTTTTTGAAAATAGTTGGAATATTCTTCAAAAAATGGCCTTAGGTTAACATTAAAAGAGAAATGAATTTAATTTTAGGACATATTCTAAGATTTTGAAGTAGAAATATGATTAAATTGCGATATCTGAGGGGATTCCATCCCCTCAGAAGTCGAACCTATGAGAACTAAGAGAAGCTTTTGTCTCGAGGGTGTGAGCTATTTGACTGCCTGGAAAGCATGTGGTTCTCGGTTCGACTCTAGGGGATGAATCTCTCTGATATCTAATTTAATAATATTTCTGCAAAATCTTAGAATTTGTCTAAAATTATTTCTCTTTTAAAAAATTATCATTTTTTTTTTACTTTTCCATCCTGTTCTTCTGAAATGTATAGTGGGCAGGAAAAATTAGTGTTTATTGAAATATTTCAAAAACGACAAAAATTATTATAATAAAAATAATGGATTTTTTAAAGAGAAATCACTGAAGTTGTTTTCTGTTTGAAACAAATAAACACTTAATGAATATCAACGATCGCGTGTTATGTGGCTAGTTTGTTAAAAAACAAAAATTAATTTATCGATTCGGTTATGTGAACCATAAGAAATAACAGGCAAAATTATTTTAATTAAAAAAATTGACATAGAAATAATCGATTAACTTTTACAACACGGTAGAGAATGACGGCCCAAAATGTAAACTTGGAAAAAAATTTATTTTTAATAGTTTTAACACTTAATCTTATCACTCATAGCCGAATCTAGTATATATTTAGAATAAAGATAAGAGTAAATAAATATTTTATTTAATATGGATTTACTATGAGTTAAAGGATACTGGGTCACTTATTTCACATTGCGTGACTAACTCATAGTAAATCCATATTAAGCAAAATATTTATTTACTCTTATCTTTATTATGTTTCTACTTGCTTAACTACAATCTCTACTGATTATATTTAGAATATCAATATTGCTAACTTCCTGTAACAATAAAGGCAGCGTTCACTATATAATTTGAAATTATGTTTAATCTACTTTTTAACAGCAACGATGAGAGGTTGATTCGTTTTTTTAAGGACAATTTTTAAAAATATATTTTTTGACTTTTCCGTTTGTCGTGTTTAAACTATATACACATTTATGTACAGCCAGTACTAAAATATATGAATATATAATAAGATTAATATGTTCTACTCAAACCCTTTTCTTTCCTAAACTTTATAGATAGCGAACTAGTTATAAAGCTTTTCGAATTAGATCTTTGAATCTATGTGAATTTAGCGGTTGGAACAATGAGGGAATGATTTTTTAACCGAGTTCAAAAAAGGAGGAGGTTCTCTGACTGAATTTTTTTTTGTGTCTATGTTAATATATCTCCTCCAATTGTGAACCGATTTTGAAATTTTTTGTGGGTTCAGTCTAGCTTCCGATTGGTCCCATTTTTTTCGTGGTGATTAGACCTTTTGCTGGAGGTTTGTTCCGGCCTAACTTCTTTAACATGAGCCGATTTCGATTATTCTTTTCTTATTGGAAACAGGGTATCTTAGTGGTGTCATTTTAATTTGGTCAAGTTCTGATGATATGAACACTATTAATAACATCACTAAAAAGAGAAAAGCAAACTGATTTTAAAAAAATTAAATGCCTTAAATAAAATGCCTAAAGGTATAAAATAATTAATATCTTATTTAGTTACAAGTAAACGACGAAATGTGCCTTGATACACTTTTTGAAGTCGGTGCCAAACATATATCTTTTATGAATCGCACTCGGCGGATCTTACTTAGTACGTTTGGCGGGTACGCTTGCTTATAAGTATAGTTTGTTTGGCACCGACTTCAAAAAGTAATTTCATGTTAATGTGTCGTTTGTAGTAATTTTAAATAAGATAATAATTATTTTTATACCTTTTAGTATTTATTTGTTGCATTTGAATTTTTTGAAGTCGGTTTTATTTTTCTTATAAATTATTTACTTGATTTTTTATTTATGATAAAAAAGATAAATTTGTTTTATAATTTGGTACGCCTAGGGATGTAGTTTCATAAAAAAATATTTGTTACGATAACTTAGAATCTCATTTCACAGGAATCAGCAAGGACATCAATTTCGATTTTTTGAGAGTCAACCGTATATTTTTATAACAATTACTAAAAAGGTATAAATATATATAAATACAGTAGATACATATAACTCATCATATGAAACGAGATTAATATTTAAAATTCAGATAAATAATAATTAAATAATGCCCAAATATAGTCAAATCTTATCCTTCATTAATTTAAAGAAAAAATTTTCCCATGAGAAAATATACTGGTGACATTGTTAGTCCCAGAAAATTTTTAATACAAAATTAAATCTATCTTTTAACTATGAATATAATTTTTATACAACAAATAAATTTTTTTTAATTATATAAATAAATAAAAGAATGAATGTGTATAAATCCTAAATATTCAATAAAAAAAACTTTTGAAATTTTTTTTTTTGAAACTTTTTAAAAAATTTAAAAATATAAAATAGTAGGTAGGTATTAAGCAAGCATCTGACCTTTTATTTTTTATGAAACCTACATACTATTTTATATTTTTAAATTTTAAAGTTTCAAAAAATGTTCAAATTTTTCTTTACTTTTATTTAAAATGTTTCGCCAAGAACCCACACAATTATCCCTTAACAAAAATAAAAACTAAATATTCAGATTAAAGACAGTTGAATTTGAAAATATTTACGAAAATCTAACAGAAAAATACTTCTTGTCAATTTTAATTAAAAATTAGGCAAAAACTGTATCTCGGATAAAAATTAGATATAATTTAATTGAATACAAAATATATGATTTTCGAACCCAAGTGTCAGGTCCACTTGGTGGGCAAGAGGTAACCACAATTTATTGTTTATTTGTACCAACAAATTCTATAAACATATGAGAATAGAAAAGTGTATTGTAAAGACACATCTATTGTTTGTTTAATCGCGCCAGATTTTTTCCACGAAAAGTAGTGCTAAAAACTAAATAGATCAGACGTGACTAAGCGATTTCAATAATATGTATAAAGCAAAAGAAAATAAAGAAAGCGACGAGCGTGGATAAGTTTTCACCGATAGCTTAGTAGTAACTGTCGTCGACTCAAAAAGACTCATAATTGAGACGTCTGGTGTCAATACATAGGCACAAAAGTCTATCATAAATATCATTTGGTAAAAATAAAAAACAAATCACTTACTGTCACCTGAGCACAACCCAAGGGGTTTCGTTCTCTTTTATTATTATTCCTTCCACGAATTTGAATTTGAATAGGTAGCATAAAATTTATTTGTTTTTCAAAATTTTTCTTCATTAAATTAAAAAATAATAATAAATCGATTTAACTGGAAACTTTTTTTGCCGAGAGTGGCAAGAGTTGTTGATTCATTTAGATAAATTCATGAAGTTATTCTCTGCTTGAAACAAATAAACATATACCTAAACATTTAGGTGCTCCTTATTTTGGATATTCACGCCTAACAGGGGTCATATGGTTAAGAAATAAATAAAAAAAATATCTTCCAAGTTTCGTCTTCTCAACGAGTATTTACACAGCAATTAGAAGTTTCCCATAACATGGGATTTTGGCATTGAACGATCAATTTTTATTCCGGCCAAGTAATCGTTTAAAAAATTTGAAACTCTGTAGAATTTATCCTTATAATAGTGGCTATCACTCAGATTTTTTACAGATTTTTAGCCTATAATTTTACGGAGTCTATAACACTAATACTAAGATATAGCAGTATTTTATCTAGATGTAACTCCAAAATTGTAATAGCCAAAAATCTTTAAAAATTCTGAATGATAGCTACTATTATAAGGATAAAGTTTACAGATTTTCAAATTTTTTGAAAGATTACTTTGGACGGAATAAAATTTATCGTTCAATGCCAAAAACCCCATGTTATTTAGTTGAAACTTAATCGCTGTGTAGCAATAGGATAGAATGAATAAACGAACTTGGGGGATATTTTTTTATTTATTATTTCGAACTATATGAGCCACTGTGAGCTCAAATGTTGAAAATATCCAAAATAAAATTTTTCTTAACATTCTTAGGTAGTATAGGTATAATATATAATTTATATTTTATAATTTAAAGGTCTTTTTTGTCACACAAATAAATAAATACAATAATTTTTTTTGCATCAATTATTATTATTTATTTCATTAATTTACCAGCAAGTTTCGGTCAGCTACTGCCATCTTCAGTACTAAATGTCTTTGAAGAATTGGAATTTGTCACTTTGCCTATAATTCATACTTAATTTAATTAATAAAGTAAAGGGTGTGTAGTTTCACAGTGAATGAAATAAACATCTTTGAGTTTTATACAAACTCAATATATGTTATAGTTATATTCTAATCTCCCAAGAGGAAACATGAAGAAAAGACATTATATTTTTCAAAATTTTCAATGTATAAATCTTAATTTGTAACTAATTTGAAATATTTGTGATAGACTGATGATGAAGGCAATGCCTTTGAAACTATAGTCTCTAGAAATAATTAAAATTATTTTATTTAAAAAACAGAAGACTCTCTCATTTTATTTTTAACCTAAATAAAAACAATTCTGTGCATTAACGACAGTGAAATCTTTTATTCAACTAATAAACTCAATATATTTCGGATTATTAGTCCATCATCAGGAGTTTACAGGTCAAGTCAGTTTTAACCTGTAAACTCCTGATGATGGACTAATAATCCGAAAAATATTGATTTTGTATAAACCTCTTTGAGTTTTATTTCATTCACTGTGAAACTACACACCCTTTACTTTATTAATTAATATCATGTTTCACCTAAAATAACACCACTTTCTCTAAGTAAAAAAAAAATACTTAATTTCCTATAATAGATATTTTCAATCATTCATATATAAAATAGTCATTGATTAGAGAATCTAATTTTGATCTCATAATTTATTTGGTTGAGACTATATTTTCGAAGGTGTAACCTTCATTCAATCAAATGATTCATTTTTATACAACCAATAAAATAGTTAACTTAATTCAATAATAGAGGAAATTATTTTGTCTCCGAGGTTGTGAGCTGACTGCCGGAAGCACGTAGTTCTCAGGTTCGACTCACTGAGAGGATGAATCTCCTCTGATATCGCAATTTAATAATATTTCTACTAAAATCTTAGAATTTGTCCTAAAGATTGAATTCTTTCTCTTTTAAAATATATCTTGGTTTATCTGAACCCCAGCTGATTTTTGAAAAACATTCCAATTATTTTCAAAAAAAGATGCTTAAATCTTTAGTTTTATTTGAAAAGTTTTTTGTTTTGCCGAGAGTAGCAAGTTGTTGATTCACACAGTTTTATATTAAATAATCTGTCAATCTTGTTTTCCAAAAATTGAGACCTGGTTGTATAATATACTAATATTATTTGAAATAAATTCTTGATTATTTTGTATTTTAATAAATTAATACAGTTCTTTCTAAAAGCAAATGTAAACTGTTTAATAATAATTTAGGTACATTTTCTGGACAAAATACTATATGTACATGGGTAAATGGGTTAAAAATAACTTTAAGCCCATTGTCTTTGTGGATACAAAAGAAAAAGGGAACTCTTTTAGAACCATAATTAACGCATAATTTATATGTGAAAAGAATTGGAGTAAAGAAAAACAATTAGAGCTACCTGAACGCGGACTCTAATGAGATCGATTTGTCGACCCTAGAAACCTCCTTAATTTTCATCCAAATCGTTAGAGCCGTTTTTCGAGAAACCGATTTATATACAAAAATTGCTCATTTAATTTTATAAGTACCTGGAGGCACTTTAATCTTACCCTGAAATACTAAAGAATTTAATTATTTATTTTTCTCACAGAAATTAAATATGATATTATAATCATCAACGAGTCCTAAGACTGGTTTGAAACAATCTGGGGTAGTCTTTGGGTCCGGATAGGAAGTCAATTCTGGTGGGTGGATGTTCAAGTTATGTTAGTTTAAAAAACCTTAGTATAAATAGTTTAGAAAACTATAAGGGATTTAATATTTTCTAGTGTTCTTTTTGTAACCAAACAATAGCATACCTAAGTCAATGTATAGTCAAACATCAAATATAATCTCTTTTGTTTTTATAGGATATATATAATATATATACATCTAGCATTGTTTTTTCAATGCCATTAAAATTAATCCTATTTAATTACTTAAAATTCATCATTTAAACTTATCTGTTCAGAGCAGCCTTAATCTTCTTGTAGGTATATCATTTGTATAAAAATTATTTTAGGTTTAGATTCATCATATTAAAAAAATAAGCTTCAACGGATCGTTGCTAAACTTTATCTAAATTCATTTGAAATATTAATATGTTTGTTCCTTTATTATTAATCAGATATCACTTGCAATTTGTAGTTCATGTTGACATTAATTAAAAATAATTCTGATTTAATAGTCGAGGAATAACCATTCTACATAGGATTTTGACATTTCAGTTATTATGGCATTCCTGAAGACATGGAGGAATCGACTTAAAATCAAAATAGTCATCGTTCTCATCTAATACTTGAGGAATAACACACACACACACTATACTACATGCATGATTTTGGTGGTCTGCGGCAGGAGCTCATTACCTAACCGTGTTACTGGTTCTAACTTTGTTTGCGACAGGTAATTTGATGGTGATGTTTCTTCAAATTGAGGAACCATCATCATCACGTTTTTGAAAAACCGCGGTGGAATAACAAATTCTACATTATGTTTTTGACGTTTCGATTATTATTGGTAACGATTGCTGAGACATGGAGGAATCGACTTAAAATCAAAAATAACGATCGATTCTCATCTAATACTATAGGAATAACCTTATTGCATTCCATTTTTGATGTTTTGACTATTAATGGCAACCTCTTCTGAAAACGTGGAAGAATCTACTTAAAATCCAAAAAGACTAAATTCTTTTTTGGTAAACAACTGAACTCCGTATTAGATGAAATGACTATTTTTGATTTTTAAGTCGATTCCTCCATGTCTTCAGCAATGGTTACCAATAAAAAATTGAAAATGTCCAAAATTAATAGAATGGTTATTCCTCAAAATATAGATGAGAATCAATCGCTATTTTAGGTTTAAAGTCGATTTTCTATGTTTGCAGCACTGGTTACCGACAAAATAAATGAAAAATCCAATATGAATGGTTATTCCTCAAGTATTAGATGAGAATCAATCGCTATTTTTGGTTTAAAGTCGGTCACTGTGTCTTCATGTGGATTTTAATAAAGCCGAAACGTCAAAAATCCAATATAGAATGGTTATTCCTCAAGTATTAGATGAGAATCAATCGCTATTTTGGTTTAAAGTCGATTTCTCTATGTCTTAAGCAAAGGTAACGGATAAGAAAACAACGCAGTTGCTATGGACGTACCTTAAAATTTCTCCAAATTTTTGTTCATTTTCAGCGAAGCCTAACCATTCCTTACTTAAGTTAGGTTAAATGAGCTATCTTAAAACGATCAAATGAATAAATTTTAAAAAAATTTAAAATAAAAAATTAAAAAAGTACTATTTTTATTCTAGAGTAAAGTACTTTAAAATATAATTTTACTAAAAACTTTATTTAACCTTTTTTTTGTGGTCCACTAGGTACTTAATTAGGATATTAAATTTCATAAAAATTGGTTAAGTCATTTTCAAGATATTTAGAAAAAACTAAAAAAAGTACTTAAATAAAGTACTAATGTTTGTGGGCCGATATATTGCCAAAAAACTAATCAGCTTCATTTTGTTAAAAGAATGCTAGGTTTTAATTTCATTTCAATCGGTGCAACGGTGTAGAAAAAATCATGGGCCAAAAAACGATAACATCCATCATCCATCCACCCATACATACATCCATCCACTTTGCCCCTAAAATAAAAAAATCGCACTTTTGGCCTCTCGACGAGACCCCATGTAATTTTTGGCAAAACGATAAAATTGCTAAAATTCGCCTAATTGAATACTACAATTTGTGACTTTAATTGAGTCCATGGGTTCCGTAGTCTTTACCTGAGACCCTTTGAAGCCACGTTTGCCCCCGAGAGCGATTACAATACTTTACCCATGCTTTGCATTGGATAAAGTAAAAACTTGACCCCCACAGCCACCCCAAAGAAGAAGTTGAAATCCCGTCAGGACAAAATTAGCCACCCCCACTTAACTTCTCGTAAATAATACCCCCACATGGAATAATAAAGAGTAAAATTTATTTATTTATAATGGAAAACTTATCTTAACTTTATCTGCGATATGTTTTAACCAGAGATAAGATTTTTATACAATTGCATATTTAGTTTGTCTGCATTTTCGGGAGACTGTTTATCATTTTTATAGAAAATTCTCAATTTTTATGAATCATTTCGAGATGTATTAAATATTTATTCCGTAATTTGAAATTGACCCTCTGTCCCATTACAGAGAAATAAATTATTGAAAATTGTCCTTTTAACATGGAAGTAAAATGGACCGAGCTTTTAAAAGAGCTATAACTTGTATACAATTATACAATTTTCAACAAATTTATACAGATCAATAATTCAACTTTATAAATCAGATGATACATTTTCAAGCAGATTTGACAGTCTACCAGTTAATTAGTTATTTATAAATGTAAAAATAAAAGTTATTTGCAATATGGAAAATAACAAAAGTCCTAGAGTAAATTTCGTTTTTGAGCAAAATAAATGTTTTTACCAATAAGAAAAAATTAATTTAATATTCTTTTTATTAGTATTATCAAAATAAAGATTTTTATTCGAAATTAACCTATTGTGGCTAATTTTTTTTATTAAAAAATTTAGTAGGCAGACGTTGTCATTCTGCAGAAATGCAAAGATTTTTCGGATCAACTAGATAGATGAGCTGAACTCCTTTAAATATTTTGATAAAAGCATCTGAATGGTACATTTTTCAATAGATTTGACAGTCTACAATTAATTAGTTATTCATAAATGTAAAAATAATAGAATTAAGAAAAGGAGGAAAAAAATTTGTTTTCTATGCCTTTGTTAAAAATGAAGAAAGTTTTTGAACACTACTGTGGAGAAGAAGGAAACATTTTATTTGTTTCATTCGTGACCCTTTGAAACCTGAAGGAGGGAAAAATCCTCCCAAACGTCGGTTTGAAGGAAGGAGGAAGGATTCCAATAAATTACATCTTATTTTATATATGTTATTTTTTCTTTCCTCACTACCTCTGGGCTGCCAACTGTACATTTAAAATAAAAATAAAAAGGTATTTGCAGCCAACAGAATATAACATATAAACTCTAGTGTAAAATTCCAACTCTATTTCTTGAAATCGTTTTGTCTTAAATAAATGTTTTATAATTGAAAAATGTTAATATTAATAATTTTTTGATTAAAAAATTTAGTAGGCAGAAATATAAAATATTTTTTTCGAAAATCAAACAGATAGATAAGCTGTCTCGAAACTCCTTAAGCAATTTAATCCCAATATCTTTTCCGAATTGGCGCATTTCTACTAGTAGATGCAATTAAAAATATTTTAATTCAGTCGCCAGCAAAAATTTACAAATGATTTTTCTATTCTAGCATACGATATATTAACATTTTTTCAATTCTTAAAAATTTATCTTTTTTAATTTTATATATGTACCAATGCCAAATTTCAGCTTCTTGCTACGGATTTTAAAACAATTCGATTTTTTCAATTTTTCACATTAAACCCACTGGAAAACCCCAAATTTAATCCACTCTTGTTTTTGAAATACAAATCAAAACGAGTATTTTCGACTTTCTCCTCTTGTGTTATCGAAATTGTCGGAATCAGAAAAAACATTCTTATAGTAGTTCTTAACAAATGCAAAAATTCAAGAAGTCTTTCGGAAACTTGGAATATAAGTCATTAAAAGCATAATAAACACACTGTTAAAATTGAAGACGATTTACTACATGAAACATAAAATAATTTCAATTAAAATTAAATTTTTTCATATGGTAGATTAGGGAAAATTCGGAAAATGATCATTATTTTTATTTTTTTTTGAATTAAGGACTTTCACCATCTTGATGAAAAACTAATATTTGTTAAAATAATATATTCGGAGTAATTAAAAAAAATTGAAATAATGATTTTACCTCGTAGTTTTGATAAAATAAATAAAACATACATATTTGGGCGATAATTTTTTTTGGAGGGAATATAAAATCAATCGCTTGGAAACGATTCATTCATAAAAGAAGTGTAGTAGTGTGAAGTACAGTCACGTTAAAAAAACATAACCTAAAATTTTAGCACAGTTCATATGTATAGAGTGGTTACGAGGCTACAACTTTTTGTTGAATTGTTGCGAAGAACACCTTAAAAATAAATACAGAAAAATCACTTGTAAATTTAGAAATATTTTATCTGTTATTACCTTCTCATGTATTCAAACGACCGATTGAATATAGGTCAGTAATTTATTTTCGTAATAGTAAGCTGGTCACATAACAAACGAACAAGTGAACTACTTACTATTACGAAAAATCGAATTTATCAATATAAATCAGGTGTTTGAATACATGAGAAATAACAGATAGAATATTTCTAAATAATAAGACTGATGATGAATGTCAAACCTTCGAAATTATAGTCCTAACAATAATAATATCTACATATGCCCATAGGTATATCTATAGACATAGCACATTTGTGTTCTAAGGCAGGGATGTCCAACCCGCGGGCCGCATGCATTAATAATGATCCAATGGCTTAACTATAAAATATAAACTTCCTTAAACATTGAGATTTATATGTAAGTATATTTATTCCCTTTTAGAAATATGAATGTACATTTGAACAATACGTACGTATTTTCAAGAATAAAATTCAATAAAAGCAAAATTATAAACTCAACTATATAAAATAAAAAAAATAATGAAGTTTCAGAACTTCTCTTATTTTCATTTTCTAAAATATATTATTTAAGTAATTTATATGCTACACGACACTAACCAAGTCTATAGTTATCATTCAAGTTCAAAGACAAGGGTAGGATTTTCTAGAACAATCACAATTAATTGATAATTTCTCTGGACTATAACTTGTCAGGGGCTGTCTTTTAGATCTTTGCATGTTCTTACATGTCGTTAGATAATGGATAGTCAGGATTATTATATCCGTGACACTTTTAAAAAACAAAATTATCATACACTATATCCTTCTTTAATCCCATTCGATTTAAACCAGTGCTCTCCAACCCGGGACCTTAATATGAGATCATAAAATTCCTTAAAACGTTGAGATTTATATGTAGAACAACAATTTGGCCTGATAATTTTTTTTCTCTAAAACAGAAATCTGAAAATCTACTGTTAGTTTCAGAAAAATAAAAGTGCTAATTTTAAATTTAATCTCTTGAACTAGATTTCAAAATTTCTCAAATCATTTTGGTCTATTTTTCACTCCATTTTTATTAAAAATAAATTTATCTGAAAGAAAAATTGAATATTGTCTCTTTATTAGGTATAATTTTATATTAATTTTCTAGTCAGGAAAAATAAAAAATACTAATAGATGTATTACTTTTATAGTGCAGTATGTAGGTACATTAGGGTGTCCCAAAAAAATTAAAGTTTTTTTTTCGGCTTTTATATTTATTTTGTTACAATGATGTAAAACACTTGTAAATAAAATTTCATGGCAAAATTGAATCACGGCAACCCGTGCCGACTTGCATCGAAAGTTGTCCGCGCTTGCGCAGCTGGCGCGCTCAGACTAAGTATTAACGTGCTTGTTATATCGTGTTTGTTTTTTTTTTTTTTTTTTTTTTTTTTTTTTTTTTTTTTTTTTTTTTTTTTTTTTTTTTTTTTTTGTTAGTGAACGCATTGTTTTTCGTTGTGTCAACATGTCGGGTGGAGTTACACTTGCAGTTCCTAAAAAAGGAAATATATTTGGTCGGGCACGTAAGACATCAAATTACAGGTTCAAAACTTCCCTCTAATGGACAAGTGCTGGCTGTATTATTTTATAATATTCGCAAAGTGAACTTGAGTGTCAATGCAAGTGCAAATCTTACTATTCGTGAGTGCATTATTTATTGGGAAAAGGCACGTATACCGACCAAATCTTTACCTAACTGTGTTAGAGAAATTAGCTAGCCTTATACCAAGTTTGGAGAAATTTACAAAAAAATGCAAATAAAACACAAGAGGTGTTTTGAGCAGCGTCGGCAAGAGTTTGTTACAAATATCAATAATTTGTTTGATATTGCATGCCAATGCGCTTCATTTAATAAAGATAAATGAAGATAAGGATATTTCTTACAAGGCAGAGAGAACCAGGTCGACCCGGTCACTTAGCTGGAGTGGACAAAAATTGACAGAAATGGAGAAGAGGGTAAGTCTGCAGAAATATTCAGGGCAAAGCGACGAGCTACATATTTGGCATCCATAACACCCCCCACGTCTTCTCATGAACCATTACCAAGAAAATTCAATATTCTAATTCCTGAAATAACAGAGTTACAGAACATTTACTTACATTCCAGTTGAGAACAAACAACCTGATACTATTAAAACTTCTGTGAACAAAAATTTCATTACTCGAAACTGGTGGCAGCATTAGACAGATGTCAGTTAAGTATGAGAGATTCTGTCTTTATTATTTGAAGCAACTAATTGAGGCACTTGGCCATAACACTGACGAATTTCCTATAAGCAAGTCGTCCATCCAAAGGATTCGTACAGAAAAGCAGAAAACAGCGCGCGGAAGCTATAAAACTTATTTTTCAAAACGATGTACCAGATACTGTAATTTTCACTGGGATGGAAAACTGTTGCCGGCTTTAGATGTACGCAAATGTAAAGAGAACGTCTACCAATAGTTATTACATACGATAATAAAGAACAACTTATTGCTGTGCAAAATTAGACAGCTCAACGGGAAGCGAGCAGGCGCAGGCGGTTTAGTCTTTATTGTCTTGAAGATCCAAGTACAGATGCTGTTGTGATACTACTTCAAACACAGGCCGATTTAATGGTGCATGTGTAGCCTCGAACAAAATTGAATAGAGAAATGTTGATTTTCGCTTGCCGCCATCACATCTATACGAATTGGTACTAAAAGCTGTGTTCGAGTCAAAATTAGCAATATCACTACATGCCCTGATATCCCATTATTCAAAAAATTTCCGAGCAAACTGGAAAAATATCAATTTAGAAGATACAAAGCTACAAAACGCTCTCACGCCTGAACGTTTCTGAAATTGATGAACTTTTAGAGTATTACAGAACTGAATTGACTAAAGAAATCATTAGAGATGACTATCGAAGTTAATAGAGCTGTCTATAATATTTCTTGGCGGAGATACAGATAATAAACTTAAAAGTTCGGCCTCCAGGCGCCATGCACCATGCTAGATGGATGGCGAGAGCTATTTATTCATTTAAAATATAGTTATTTAGCTCCCAATTCAGAATGTCAAATAAGGATAAAACAGCTCTATTAGACGTCTGTTTGTTTATCGCGACATCCTATGTCAAGCCTTGGCTGCAATGCACTTTAGCGGTAAAGCGCCCTACCAGGACTTGTGCTTTTTGAAGGCTATGAAAGCATACGAAACGGTCGACGAAACTATATCAAAAGCGGCTATACAGAAGTTTCACTAGCATTTGTGGTATTTGACAGAGGAAGTGTCTATCTTATCTCTATTTGATGATGATGTTAACCAAGAAAGTAAAGTCAAAATGGTTGCTAATTTGGCCAAGAAAATTCATTAGTCCACAATAAACGCTACATTCCATCGAGAAAAAGAACTTAGCGGTCCTCTCTACGGTTAGTCTGATAATTATAAATATTACATAGTTCGGTTTGGCGGTTTTTATTGGTTAAATTGTAGATAACCTATTGTTTTATTTTGTTTCAGAAAAAACATCGAACTGTTTCTATTAACAGCAGATCCTTCTTCGGACGACTCAAAATTGATGACAGTTTCTCCTTGAGTGTCCTTCTTCCTGGCCAACCTAATGATTCGTTCCAACACGCAAAAATGAAGGTGCAGAAACTAGAGAAGCAGTTAATGATACGGCTGAACGAGCTGTTAAGTTGATGCAAGACATATGCTTAATCACAGTTGATGAGGAACAAAAGCAATATTTATTACATTTGTTGAGAACACGAAGAAAAGTATATCCTGACTGTAAAAAACAAACAAAAGAAATTTAATGAATAATGTCCTTTAAATGATTAATATATATAAAACATAATAAATATCCTACAATAATAAAAGTACCAGTGTTTTATTTACAAAATTTAATATCAAGTAATAATATCCCCATATACTTTCCATACAAACTTTTATATTCAAAGTTTGACATCAAGTCAGCACGAAGGTTATCACTATCTGATTTCAGTAATATTTATTATTTTAGTTATTAGGGTCAAATAGAATAAAAAAAATTTAATGCGTTGCTCAAACTGGGAAAATTTTTTTTGGCCTTATAGCCTCTGGGACACCCACAAAAGGTACATATAAAAGAAGATATTTTCAAGTATAAAATTTACGAAAAATTCTTATTTCTACATTATTACTATCTAATAATAAAATTTGATAAGATACAGAGGTAGGTTTCACAAAAAAACCTACCTCTATTATTAATATTAAAATGTTTCACCTAGAATCAACACCGAACTCCTTAAAAGTTATTAACTATCTGTTTTGAATAACAAATATCACTAGAATTATAATATTTCATCCGCGGTCCGAATGTTTTTTCTTCAAATGATGTTGACTTTGCCCATTAATGCCAGAAGCCAAATGGTTGGACACCCCTGATCTAAGGTATATCGATATTTTTTATTGATTTATATTATACAGGCGACTGTGGGTCAGTGGTCAGAGTGTCGGGCCATGATGTACGATGTATTTCACTCTGTAAATTAATCCCACATGTCTTGGGATCAAACTGTATATATACTGTATCAAATTTGCTCAATAAAAAAGACATTATACAAAAAAAAAAGAAAAAGAAAAAAAGAGTGTCAGGCTGCTGTCCTGAAGTATGCTTGTTCAAGACTGAGTCTCGGCAGAGATGTTTGCAGCCGCCTCCTCTTGGAAAGCAATGGCAAACTACCAAGAGTATAATTACCTAGTCAACCTCTCCAAACCGTTCGGAACCGGCGTTAAAAAATAGGTCCCGTATATAATGGTAATAAAACAGCTAAACACACTCAGCACAGGTAGGATGGAGAGGAGCCGAAACGTCAGGGATATCTGATGGCACTTAAAGAAGAAGATTTATATATGTTTGGCGAAACAGCCTCATTGATTTTAACTTGTAAATTTATTTTTAATAAAAACTTTCGATTGAATTCAATACTTCAGCCCACCCTGTAAGCTTAGCTTGCCGAGCGTCTCGACTAATTCCAAACGATTACTTCTTGAATTTTTTATTTCGGTGATTTTTTTTGCTATAGGTATAGCTATTGATACTTAACAATAAATAAGCCAGAATCCAAAAGTATCGACTTGTATGATATCCAAATAGGGGTGGTTTGATGGGGGAGGGGGTCGAATGTCTCCTTCTTTTTCCCCCTTTTTTCTCTTTTCTCTGAAATAAATTCACACTTCCATCATTCGACTCCTCTACCGAACAACACGACAACACCAACAAGCGGTCTTGCAGCCGGCTGTATGTGTGTGTTGGCTGCCCCATTGTTACCCCCGCCAGGCCGTGTTTTGGGGAGTGCAGGTCATCTCGAATCAATAAAAGGTTGAAAACACTGACTGAAGGTATTTGGGTCAATCAATTTCTCTCTGTGTCTTTTGCCCTCGATTGAAATCGAACAGGATAAATTTACTCTCCCAAAACGCAGCAGACGATTGACCTTTTCAGGCTCAAATTATTGCTTATACTTATTTTCAGGGAAATGCAACACATCCAACGGTTTTATTTTTTACTTCCAGTTTGCTATTTTTGATAAATTAATTGTCTATTTTTAGTTAAATGTTATTTATCCGTTTCTACAGGTGATGAAATTCTTGTCCCATTGTATAGGCTGTGAAAAGAAATTCATTTTTGAAAATATAGAAGAAAACAACTATTATATCTGAGGGTCAGAAGCCGTGGAAGACCGAAAAAAAGTGGAAACAGAGTTATGACCATGATGATTGAATATACATATGTTGCAGAAACAGGTGTTCGCACCTATGTAGAAGGATAAGAAGAAAACTATTATATTTAAAAGCGTTTAATCACCTACAGTATAACGTTTATTAATTAATTTTGATTTGAATATTAAATCATCAAGATGACGATCCTTGGCTTTTGCAACTCTTCCAAATTTTTTGATAAACTTTAGTAAGTTTTCTTTTGAAATGGCTTCCATTTCTTGCTGTATATTCAGCTTCAATTGCCCTGAAATGTTGTCGGATTAATAGCATATATTTGCTCTTAAGGTGTCCCAATAAAGAAGTCTGCTGGAGCTTAAATCAGGACTCCTCGGAGGCCAGGTTATGTCACCCTCCTTGCTGAAATCAAGTTTCTGAAAACATACCCCTTATTGCGCGTATGCTCTGGATTCCGAAGTGTACGCGGCTCCATCCTCCACGAAACCATGTGTTTCGATTGTAACCTCGAATTCTTACCTTCGAATGAGATGGGATGTATTTCCTCAAACTGATTTCACACGGAGAAGTGACATAACCACCGAGTCCCGATTTAAGTCCAGCAGACTTCTTTTTTTATAGGGAACACCTTAAAAGCAAGGTACACGCTAATAATCCGACAAGGTAGGGGCAATTGAAACGATGTTGTAGAAATGGAAGCCGTTTCAAAAGCTTTCTGGATTTTTCAAAATTTTCGTGCCCCTTTGGAAGAGTATTGCAACATCCAAGGATGTCATCTTGATGATTTAAGAAGGTTCTTTCGCGACAATCCACACAAAAAGTTTTAGCCTCGTAACCACTCTATAAATATGAACGGAACTAAAATTTTAGGTTATGTTTTTTTAACGTAGGCTCTAACACTCTCACACTACAATCTATATGAATACACACATAGGTACATGCCAGATCGTTTCCAAGCCATTGTACTTATATCCCCTCTACTAAAAATAATCGTCCAAATATGTTTTTTTTTGTTTTTTATCAAAACTACGTGTTAAATAATTTCTATTTTTTTTAAGTTACTGCGAATATATTATTCTAACAAATAATAGTTTTTCATCAAGATTGTGAAAGTCCTTCAATGAAAAAAAATAAAATAATGATCATATCCCCACCCTTTCCTATCTACCCACTATGTAAAAAATGTCATTTTAATTGCAATTATTTCATGTTTGGTGTGGTAAATCGTCTTCAAATTTTAACAGTATGTGTATTATGCTTTTAATGACTTATATTCCAAGTTTCAAAGACTTCTTGAATTTTTACATTTGTGAAAGAACTACCTTAACTTTCAAAAACTAAAATTACATTTAATAAACTTTATATTGTCTTCAGATTAAATGATTTTAAATATAATAGTTTTGTTTTCTTACTATTTTCAAAAATGAATTTTTTTCTGGACCACCCTATATCATAATTTTTATGTCCACTACTCCTATAAAAAGTGTTATAGATGAGCGATGGGAGTTTTCTTCTCAATATCCTATATTTAAGAGGGTGAAGAACAAGAACAAATATTAGTACATAACAATAAACAAATGGAAGATTAAATTAAAGCAAAATAAAATAAAATAGTTAACAAATTTAATCCTGCCCATGATATGTTTATATTAAGTTCAGGCTTTCAGGTATTTTTTAAGTTTTCCATACGGTTGTCCTCTGCTTGATTCAAAGAAACATATTATATATAATAATAAAAATAGTTAATAATGAAATACAAATCTTTTATAAAACAATCTAGAAACGTTTATTAAAAATCCAAATGTTTCCGGAGAAATTGTCCCTTTATTAAAGAAAATTTGAAAAATTGTGTCTAGATAACGATGCCCTTGTAAGTAAGCCAAAAACGAAAATTCGTAGAAAGTTCGTTCTAGTTTCAAATCGTGTTTACTTCCAAAGCGGAGAATTGTTTCGATTTTGCACACTCTAGTTTCACAACAACCGGTTAAAATAAATACACAAATCAATGATTTTATTGTTTTTATTCTGATGAAGAATTCATTGTTTGTTTGTTTTGTTATTTAAAACTCACTAATAGTTTATTAAGAATTTCGGTATAGATAGATTAAAATTAGCTATTAATATATTAATTTAAAAAATTTTAAACTATCTTACTTTTGTGAAAGAATTTTATATCATAATAGACTTTTTTGTTCTTATCCAAAATCACTATTAGTATAAATAATAAAAATAACATTCATCGATTCATCTATCTATCAATTTACCCTTTGTTTTAATTTTTAAAGCCTTTCATGACCGATTTCTATTCATTTCTCAGAATACCACTAAAACTCTTCTATCTGTAAAATTGTACAATTTTTAGCTGAATTCACATCTCATATATAAAATAATATTCGATCTACTGGCTGTATTTAATTTTATCACATTTCTCTTGAACATGGGTTTACATTGAAATAAATATATTTTGTTTAATTTGTTAAACACCTTGCGTTTATTTAATCAACTATTACTACAAAACAGTGTTGTATTCTTCAGCAGATGTTCAAAATATGGCACTGGTTAACGAGATCTAACCACAAGAATAATGAGATTCATGTTGAATTGTATAGACCCAGTTAAGATTGCGATTTGTAAATAGGCATATTGCTCCTCAATTGCAGCTCAGGATACAGTTCATTCTTGTTTTCCTGCTTCTATTTTAAAAATTAAGTACTGAAATATGGCATACATGCTTATGTAGTAAATTTGTGCTTATACTTTTGTTTTAATTCTTACTTTTTCTCTTATGTTTTTTTTAATAGAAAAACATTAATTTTGATGAAATTGATTATAAATGTGTTTTTTACTGCAACTTTTTCCAATTTCTTGCTAACTTGTGAATTCCAAACCCCAAAAATTTCTCTGGTTTAGAAGCAATCCATTTATCAAGCCTCTTTGCTTGACCTGTTCGTAAGTGGTGAAGTGCTGTTCAGCCAAGCCATGGGACATCGATCGGAACTAGTAGCAGTCCAATGGAGCAATATCTGTTGAATACAGTGGGTGGAGAAGACCCATGCTGTTTTGACCATATTAGAAACATGTAGTCGAGCAGATTTGAACAGAAGAATAATTTTATCATGTCTGTTAACATATTCTGGTCGTTTTTTCTTGTAATTCTTTTCTTAGACGGAATAATCAGAGTCGGTAAAGTGGTCCATTCATTATTTTTCGGTTCAAACAGCTCATGGTACACCACACTTTCTGGTCCCGCCAAATACACAGGAAATCTTTCATTTTGGAGTCGATTTTACTGATGCGCTACGATCAACATAATGTGTTGTATGTACGGGATACGAATCAATTTTTAATCTCCAGTTTACTAAATCACACTCTTTCAAAAATTCTCGCAATACTGATTTGTTGACGCGTAATCGGTTATTTTGACCGAAGTAAAAAAATGTGTTAATTACAATGAAACCAAATAACATACACTTAATTATTAAAGGATTTTAATATTAGTTTCATATGCAACACATGTCCCATTTTTTTCTCTTAATATTCAACTACTGTCATCTTTGTGTGAACAGCGGTTTCATGTATAGATTTATTAACTTGAACGGTTCAGTTAAAAATTGACATATTTCTACAATTTTTGGAAAGTATTGCGAGTCTTGAAATAGTTTTCATTTTTCTTAATTCTTATTTACTATAGGTACTGGGTGCTTTTAAGAGCTTTAGTTCTACTACAATGTTGAAGTTCAATTTTAAATTGTAATATGGCGGAGAAGAGAGGCTTTGAAAGCATTAAGCACTCATTTTCTGCTTCCCATCTATAATGCGCAAGTGAAACAAGAAAGCCTGCTCATCGATGCGCCTCAATTAACCGCCCCTTTTGACTTTTGACACTTGCCGGGGCTCCCTTTTCTTATTCAAATTCGACTCCTGTGGGCCCCGACACTCAACAGAGCAAGAGCAGCTGTTCGTCCATTCTCAGTTTGCAAGGTAAATTTGAGAACACTGTTTTCAGAAGAAAAAAAATATATATTATATATAAAGCGTATCAAATGGGATTTCTACAAATGGCCATTCAGAATTGTATCAATTTCACACATTTGATCGTTGACAATTTTATCTTATCCTAGGACTCATACAAACTGGGGTCGCATTCAAATTTCATTTAGCAGAAGGGCCGAGATGGTTCTGCTTCCAAGCAATTACCAATTCGGGGGATTTTCTTTTATTCAAATTAAATTTCTATTTATCTTGGTATTAGACTATTATTTGAGATATAATGAAAATATATTAGCTAACATTGGAAACCTAATACCCCATATGGTCGGTTTTGAAATAAGTATAAAAACATATTATTTAAATTTGTAACAAAAAATATTAGATCATTCAATTTATTACGTTTTGTGATTTAAATAGACGGGAAATAGATGAAAACAGGCGTTTACGAACACATTTTTACTTATAAAGTAATTCATCCTTTAGATTTGGGAATTCCTTGTTAGGCATACAGCTGATGATGAACTCTAAACATAGAAATATTGTTAGAAATCTTGTGGATCCTAATGAGTTTTTCTAATTAAAAATGTCCAAATTAGGACACACCAGAAACATTTCGATTGATGAATATTATCTTCTATAAATCTACAGTATCTATAATCTCTAAAATATAGTTTATATTTACTATATAATATAGATTTGGAAAAATCATAAAATTTTATTATAAAAGGGGTCGTCTAAAAATTACGTCACACGAATTTCAAGATTTTTAGACCCCCATCCCCTTGTCACATTCTGTCTTATTTTCATTGAGCCTTTTTGTATTGTGACTACACACTATCAGTTTTATTCCCTATAATTTAATAATTGTAAAAATTTTTTATGAATTAAAAAACAAATATCTTCAGGGATAAAGATCCTTAATTATAAGAAAAGGGTTTATTTGTTTGAAAAAAATAAATATTTTAGCACAAATTTTTGTCTATATTTATTTTACCAACATTTTCAGGATGGAAAAATAATAACCTGAAATCTAAAAATATATTCGAAAATTTTAAAAAAAGATTTTAATTTGACTGTGACATCACAATTTTAAAATCCCCAGGGCCCTCTGTCACATTTTGTCACAAATTTTATTCATTTTATTGGTAGGGTCTTTTCGTAATACATTAACATTACATAAAAATACTTGCATATTTGGGCTATTTTATTGCATATTTTAGGTCTTTTACAGCCTCTGATTATAAGTAATAGCAATTTAAAAACAAAAACTATGAGTTAAAGAAAAGGGTGAAAATTAATAGATTTTTTAACTGCCATAGAGCTAGGTAGGAATATTTGGGGAATTAAGTTATCGGAATTCTTTCCCTGTTGTAAGAGCAGGATGAGTGATTCGTATAAAAGCCCTTCGAAGTGTCTTACTGTAATAAATAAAACCTAAATAGAGTAATCAGCTCGAAACCTAAAAAAGGCAAGACATTCTGAAGATGAAGCAAACAAAAGCAAAAACAACGAGGGTAGACCGCGCTGATTTACTAACTCAGGAAGAAAAGATTTCTCCCCTAATAAAAAGCGCCAAGTTAAATTATTATAAATATATAGAACCGTTGTGAGTGAAATACAATCTTAGTTACTTACCCCTTTTTGCATTCAATAAAATAAATCATAAATTATAACAATGTTAAATCTTTTGAATATTGTCTATGTGGTGTAAATAGAAATTTATTTAAAATTTTATTTTTTGGCAAACATGACGATTCGGTTTCTATTTCTGAGGATGAGTTATCATTTGATAACAAGTAGAATTTGAATCAATCAAGTCAGTGATTTTCGTGTTTGACCGAAACATCAAGTGCTGAAAAATTTAAATTTGAAAAGGGTGGCTTACCCGAAAAACCTACTAATCATTATCTGATTATTAAAGTCTAATATTTACAAGTGTAGAGGAAGGCTTAAGAAATCCACTCTTTAAATTATATGCAATTAAAGGATTTAGGCAGCTCAGAAAAAAAACATAGGTATCTACCAGGGGCGGGCGGTATTATTCAGGCAGAAAAAAACATAGGTATCTACCGGGGCGGGCGGTGACTTTCAGGCCAAAAAGAGTCCTTCATTTTTGAAAATTTTATTTAATTTTTCTTAAAATTCATCAATAATCGCTTAATGTAATTTTTCAAATTTAACATTAGATTTTTTTCAATTTGATATTAAAGACAGAGCGGACAGTCTATACTTTCAGGTGCAAGTAAAAATAATCATTTTTGTATCTTAGTTGTTCTGTCTGAGTACTTTCATGTATGCTGGTTGCTATAAAATAATTAGTTTGGAGGTAATATGGGAAAAATTGCATACCTACGTTTAGCTATTTTATTCAATATTTATTCTACTTAATTATAAAATTGTTTTTGGCAGTATAATAATATATTTCCAAAAAAATGATTTAATTCGTTTTTTTTTAATTTTCAGTATCCAGTTTTTGAAGTTGAGAGGTGTACAAAATAGATGCTAAGCAGGGACGAGGCCCGGGTAGTCCATACCCTTAACTGATCTGCCGGTTAGTTGTCTAAATACCGGGGGTTGTCTAATGCCAGGGATCCCAGGATCGATTGTGGCTTTTAAATGACTCGACTGAAAGTCGTGCTCTGGCAAACATTGAGCGTGCCGCGACAAATTTGAACATGATTGTGTCCCACCTGCTCGCTAGACAAGCCTTCGCGTCAGTTTGACTGTAAAACAATTTTATAATAAGGTGAACAAAATGTCAATGGAAAAAATCGCTTAAGCGCAATCAAATATTTCTGCCAAAAACATCATCATTCACAATTAATTTTTTTATTTAATTTATAGTTTTTAAATGAAAGTCAGACGTTAAGTACGCTGAACTAATTTGCGCAACCTCTGTAAAAGAATCAAAAGTATTCTATAAGATAGCCGAAATTGATTCAAATGTGAAATCTGAAAAATTATTATTCTAACGTTAAAAACATCCATAGATATTAAATTAAATCTAAGCGAAATAAATTGTATATGACCTTGAAGATACTCTTTACGTACTAAGATGTTAGGGATGCGCCGCATCATCCATGAACCACACGCCACTGGAGTATTTACAAATCTGACGTTTCGAGTTAAATTTCATATCTTCTTCTGAATACATGAAAATTAGACTCTATCATTCACGCCAAATTGAATACATTTAGATTGTTATAACAGTGGATGTACATTTGTATGCGCATACTATATATTAACTTCATTTCTCATATTTTTATAATAAAACTTTTGTGGGAATTTATAGAAAATGAATATAGGTATGTTTGCATATCCCATTATATTACTCAATAGTACACAGAATTAATATCTATAGTACAAGGAATAGGCAGATTCGGTGATCCAGGAGTCAAATGATGGGTCTCTTCTATTAGCTTAATTCATCCTTTCACAATTTAATTTTTTATGATAAATTGACGTTCTAGAATTTGAAACATTTTTATATAATACCGTAAGCGTAAGTAAAATTGCAAGATAGGTTTCACAAAAATAAAACAAATATATATCTTTTGAGTTTTTTATCTCGATATATATATTTCGAGGTTTGAGGCCATCATCGACGTTCACAAGGAATTTTTATTTTTATTAATTTTCTAGTATGGGTATGACAGGCGTGCCAAGTTTATATCTTATTGGAAAATGTGTTAACAACCCGAAATATATTGAGGTTTATAACAGCTTTTAAATCTTTCATTTCTGTGACAATCAACAAAAACCCCCTTTAATTATAATTTATCTTGTTTCAAGTTCAAGAGCTACAAATGCTCTGACAGATGGAGAGATACTGTATCAACAGTAAAGTGTCACGTTTTACATAATACAGAAGTCTAGAAAGTATCAAATCATAATTCTTTTAATAACGCTACTGAAAATAAAAAATACAATCTGGGCTGTTGTCTATTGATTGGGGTATTGTTTTATGGTATAATTGTTGTTGTTGTATCGGATGTATTGAGATGGCTCTCAGCTGTCAAGTGGCCATCATCAGTGACAGCATAACAACTCCTTGACTCGAGGGGAAGTATTTATTCAGCCATTAGTACTAATAGTACTAATACCTCACTGACGCTTATTAATGATCCTGGCTGGCCATGGCTCGCATCACTTGAGGCTCATTCAATCGGCTGCCATTTTGGATAAACAGCTATCTCCCCCCTTTATTATCGCGTCCCCCATTTACTCAGCCCCTACCACACACTTAGGTATTTATGTTTCATAATTCTGAACAAAAAAAAGGTTGCGAATTGTTAAAAATAAAATGTAATGATTTTAATTATTTTTAAATTGTAAGGTTTTTTTAGTCACAAACTAATAAAAGACAATAATTTTATTTAATTATTATTATTTATTTTATTAATTCACTAAACAGTTTCGGTCACCACTGGTTGACCATCTTCAGTAATACTATGTTAAAATTTGAAAAATGAAACATTTCGTCAATTTTTTTAAACCAATTACATAAGTTAATAAAACAATTACAGAAGTTTGAATTCATACATATAATTTCGGTCAAGATCTGGAAATTGTCAATTTGTATACATAATACAATATCTATGAATACTCGTAAGTTAAGGATGATTTATGTATACAAAGTGAAAATTTCCGGATCTTGAACGAAAATGTATGTATGAATTCAAACTTCTGTAATTGTTGTATTATGTAATTGTTTTAAAAAAATTGACGATTCATTTTTCAAATTTTAGTACTAATGAAGATGGTCAACCAGTGGAGTCCAAAACTGTTTAGTGAATTAATAAAATAAATTGAAGTAGACAAAAAGAGTGTCTTCTGGTGGAATTATAGATTTGTATTTATAATGAGACTATAGTTTTGAGGCCTTTACCTGGTTGGAAAGTTCCTGTGAATCAATTAGAATAGACTGATGAGAGGGAAAAGCCCTCGAATCTATAGTCTCGTTATAAATAAAAAATTATAATTCCAGCAGAAGACACTCTTTTATTGTCTCCTTCAATATATAAAAATTCTGCTGCCCTCGACAAAAAAAACTTTCAAATAAAATAAATAATGATATTTAAATAAAATTATTGTCTTTTATAAGTTCGTGTGTAAAAAACCTTTCAATTTAAAAGTCATTTAAAAATTAAGTCACTTAAGTTCTGGAAGAATTTTATAACAAAAAATAATTTTAATCAAATGAAATTATTTAATTGAAAAAATTTGGTTTGTCGAGAAAAGAAGAGTTAATCATATACAATGAGAAATCAATGAGGGTGTCCTCTGTTTAATGCATATATATCAGTATCAGTTGGGGACTTTTCAAACTGGGGGTGCTGTCAAAAATGTACCCATCATTTGTTGAATTTTTTTTTTTTGCAAATTTCATTGAAAACGGCATCTTTTTTTATATTTTTCAAATTTAACATTAGATTTTTTAAAATATATTTTGAGACCTTCGCGCCAAACGGATACATCTGTGAATGAGGGTAAAAGTCAGAAATTAAATGTTGTGATTTAAACTCCACACTCCTTCCTCAGCCTGTCCTATAAGAAAATCTTAAATTTCTCCTAATTCTATTGCTATAAGCAAGCTATGACTTGTCTATAATACTCTTAGTTATTTCCGATCTTATATATTGAGACTTTTTAGAAATGGATTAGTCCAAATGGTTATCTCAGACCCCACTTCTCCAATAAAAGACTGAGTCGACGAAAACGAATCGAAGAAAAATATGTCTGTTATAGGTACTTAATTGTGTATTTAGCCGATACTTAATTATAAAAATTAACAAAAAAATTTTGCAACGAAATTTTTTCTGGAGAGAGACGGACTGGTAGAACTTTTAATTGAATGTAATGGAATGCAGCCCAGGGGTAGTAAGGAAAGAAAAAATAACACATATCAAATAAGGTGTAATTTATTGGAATCCTTCCTCCTTTCCTTTCAAACCGACGTTTCGGAGGATTCTTCCTCCTTCTTCAGAGTTTCAAGGGGTCAATGAATGAAACAAATAAAATGTTTCCTTCTAATTAAGAAAAGGAGGAAAAAAAATTGTTTTTCTATGCCTTTACTAAAGAAGAAGAAAGTTTTGAACGCTGCTGTGGAGAGAAGAAGGAAACATTTTATTTGTTTCATTCATTGACCCCTTGAAACCCTGAAGAGGGAGGGAAGAATCCTCCGAAACGTCGGTTTGAAAGGAAAGGAGGAAGGATTCCAATAAATTACACCTTATTTGATATGTGTTAATTTTTCTCTTTCCTCAATACCACTGGGCTGCCTTCAATTACATTCAATTAACAAAAATGTTGTATACGGATCTAATATTTGTAACATAAAAAATACAAGTTACAAACAGCGGGGGGTAGGGGGTCGCGAAATTTTTTTTCATGTTATAAGGGGGTCGCGTCATGAAAAAGGTTGAAAAACACTGGTTTAGATAAGTCCATTTTTTGTTCTATTATTTCATTTTTCTATGGCTGTAAGAAGTACATTATTTCTATCCTTTTGCAACTTTTTACGAGTTCGGTTTTCTAAATTTCGCTTCAATTAGATAAAAAATTGGCGCCTGAACAAGTTATTCAAGTCATTCGATTAGGATTTATTCAGTTCTTATTGGTTTCTATTATAAATTTTTATTTCAAATCATTTAAAATATTATTTTGATATGTTTGTAATCAACGAGTTTTTTTTTTTATTTTAAATGAGGACCTTTGAAATATTAAATTAAATATAGGGGGAGAAAGGGAGATGCAGGTTGTGGAAACGTTTCACCGGGTCGGGGCTATTCATTATTTTACTAAAACCTCTGAAATATCTATTCTGTAAGCTTTTTGGTTAGAGTTACAAATTCAGGATAAATACATTCGAGTAAATTTTTTTAATAATATGACTCTGAGGTTCAGGCACAATGAAGTGGTTGCATAGATACAATAATTTTTAAGGAATTAGGTGTTGGTTCTAGGTGAAACATTTTAATATCATAAAACTTAAGCAAGATGCGCGGTAGGTTTCACAAAAAAGAAATAAACCAAAACTCAATTTTGTTTTATTTCTTTTTTTGTGTAACCTACCTCGCATCTTGATCAAGTTTTATTATTATATGCATACATACTAATTTAACTTAGGTGATCTAAAGGCGATCGATAGTATAGATATTTTCAAGAACCAAAATCGTTGACTAATGGCATATTATATAGGCACCTACTTAATGCACTTGCACAGTTCTCTTTACTAAGAAATGTTTAATTATACATGCTCAATACGCAAGTGAATTAAGGTGAATGCGATATAAACACAAACATTATTATATAACCGTCCTTCAATTTACACTATTTATTACTGAGAAAAAACTGAGTATATAGACGGATTATTTAGGTATAGAATAAAAAAAAAAAAAACTAGTGTATTATTAGGAGTAAATATAGAGATAATGATTATTTACAAAAACTTACAGTGAGTTGTTGGTGAAGAAATCTCAGATTCCCAAAAGGGGCGTAAAGTTCCACCTGTAAAACAAATATTTTATTAATTATTTGAGTACAAAAACATTCTGATAGATTTTTTTACTTACCTATGTCCTCTGGAACAATTTGGTCTAATCCTAACTGATATTATTTGTATTTATGCATGTATGTCTTAATGTGTGAGTGTTTGTAAAGGGCAATCCACAAATTTGCTCACACGAATTTAAAGATATTTAGACCCCTCCCCCTGTGTCACATTCTGTCACATTTTCATTGAGCCCCCATTTTTATAACACTTGAAAATGATTAAAATTAGGTGCAGAAACTTTGTGCATTCCTTATTAAAAATGCATTAGTTTCATTCGAAACATTTTTAATGAAATATAAAATATAGATAATAAATTGAAACTTACAGATTTCATTTCACATGTACATCTATATTTATTGATTTCACATTTATAGTTGAAATTATTTTCCTAAAACTTACACATATATGCCACGAATTATGTTCCATATAATTAGTAGAGATTGTGGTGTTGGTGCAAGGTGAAACATCTTTATGTTTCTATCTATATGTTCCATATCATGAGATCATAATAGGAGAGGATGGAAGGGCTATATTTGTCTATAGTACTCTTAGCTATTTTCGAGTCTTATATATTGAGACTTTTTAGAAATAGATTATTCCAAAAGTTCTCAAATCACCTTTATTTATTCCTTTTTTGTATTATTAATATTTTAATAGCGAGAACAATTTTTATTCGACTAAAACTCGTCTGAACTTATCTTTGACATGCTTGAACTGGAAAACATATCAGGCAGGGAGTTCAAACCTTCTATCTGCAGAGAGCTAAGGGTAGTAAAGTTTTCATGATTAATTTTCAACAACTATTAATTTCCCACAAGATTGCCAAATTTTACCATTCTAGAGTCATTAGATATTTCAAAATGAAAATGAAAAATCTCTTCATTTTAAGGGTAGAAAGATTGAAAGTCTTGGTTTTTCGATTTTTCCTCTATTAGTACTCCAAACTCTACCATTATGCCAAATTTGAACATCCTAGAGTCATTTCATTTATGTTACATTTATTAGATTCAAATTTATCCCACAATACTCATCCCTTCATTTTAGGGGTTGAAAGATAGAAAGTTTGGGTTTTTGGAATTTTTCCTTTGATTGTGTCCCACACTCTACTAGCATGGGAGATTTTATGATACTAGAATGATTAGAAGTACCCGATAGGATAGTAGCTATATAAAGAAAGAGAAAAAATAATGATTGGCTTTGCGAATTCCCTGACATATTGATGGTAATCATTTTCACATTCACATTTCAAGCAATAGATACATTTGCAGTTATATAGTATGTAAATGAACACCGAGGAATAGATTTACTAATGGCAAAAAGTACATAAAAATCGACTGAGGTAAACAAACTACAGAATAAAAGAATTCTTTCTATTCCCCAATCCTGTTTTTTTCTCTCTTCTTCTTCAGTCAATAAATATAAAGGATTATTTTCTATGTCATGTTGTAATAAATAAAGGTGGACGTCACGGGTTGTTAAAATATTAGCATTTCACTCTTAATGTGGATACAATAACTAATCCATTATTTCGAGTGATAGGGGAGGGGGAAGGTCGACGGGAATAAATCAATAGCCAGTCGACTTTGGGAAATTAATCCTTACTTACTTATTCATAATTGTTTCCCTGCTTTTTTTTCTTTTTCTAAATGTAAATGTAATCATACCTTTATATAAAGATAAATCTGTGTTTTAAGAAGTCACAACAATCCTAGGAATCTCAGAAAAGTTTTCGGCAAAGTATAAAATAACCTGTAGATATGTTTCATCTACAGCAGATATGTCCACCCGTGGACACTAGGGTGGAATGAAAAATACAAATTTTAGAAATGAATTTATTTTATTTAGAGAAGAGTCTAAGATTTTAGTAGAAATATTTTACATTGCATATCAGAAGTCTTCGTCCTCTCAGGAATCGTACCCAAAAGCTAACCTGCTTCACGGGCAGTAGCCAAACCCTTAAGGGGTTCGGGACTGTTTATCATTTTTATAAGAAAATTCACAAATTTTTACCATCGAATCATTGATGTATTAAATATTTATTCCCGAAATTTGAAGTGTCTGTCCTATTACCGAGAAATAAATTATTGAAAATTATCCTTTTAACATGGAGCTTTTAAAAAGACTATAACTTTTATAAAAATCATACCATTTTCAATAGGTTTATAGAGATCAATAATTCAACTTTTATGAATCGAATGATACATTTTTCAATAGATTTGACAGTCTAGTTAATTAGTTATTCATAAATGTAAAAATAAAAGGTTATTTGCAGTCAACAGAATATAACAAAAGCGCTAGTGTAGAATTTCAACTCTATTTCTTGAAATGGTTTTTGTGTTAAATAAATGTTTTATGATGAGTAAAAATGTATCTCCATATTCTTTTTATTAATATTATCAAAACAAAGATTTTTTTCTAAATTAACCTCATTATTAACAAATTTTTCTATTAAAAAAAAATTAGTAGGCAGACGGTGTCACTCTGCAGAAATACAAAAGATTTTTTCGAAGATCAACCAGATAAATAAGCTGTCCCGAACTCCCTTAATACAAATCTCTCTCCGATCTGCAACATGTATAAGAAATAAAGCTAAAGATTTTTCACTCCTTTCAACTAGAAAGGAAAAGCAAAAATCGGGCTAAACTGAAAAGAGTTATCAGTGTTGGGCCCTTTATTTAAATAATTAATGTCAAGAAGAACTATAAAGTTTCATAAATTAAGCGATATGGCTAAGTTGTTTTTTCTTTTTTTTTGTTTGTATGTAAAACAATAAATTGTTATTGTAATACCACAAATTAAATGTTAATTGATATAAAAAAGGCATAAAATTTTTTGGCACAGTGATTATATTAGGTCATTCAATAAGTCCCTAGGATGACACATAGATGGCGTTACTAGAATTTTTCCATATGATTTTTATTTGGTACTAACCTTCAAACGATACGTGTATAAATTTGACAGCAATCTGACTATTGATTCGTGAGTTATAGCATTTTGTGTGAAGCAACTTTTGTTATTGAAAAAAAAATGGGAAAAAGTGAATTTCGAGTTTTAATAAAGCATTGCTTTTTGATAAAAAAATACAGTGGAAACCAAAGAATGGCTTGATAAACATTATCCGAACTCTGCTCCATCGAGACAAATGGTAGAGAAGTGAATTGCTGAATTTAAAGGTAGTACCAGCACAAATGATGCAGAGCGCAGTGGGCGCCCAAATGAGGCTGTTATTCCAGAAAACAAAAAAATCCACAACTTGGTTATGAACGATCGCAAATTGAAGGTGCACGAGCTAGCTGACATTGTAAAGATATCAGATGGTAGTGTTTTTACCATTTTACACGAACATTTGGGTATGCGAAAGCTCTGTGCAAAGTGGGTGCCGTGTGAGCTCACAGTCGACCAAAAACAACAACGAATCGATGCTTCAGAGGAGTGTTTGGCGCTGTTAAACCGCAATAAAATGGAATTCTATCGTCGATATGTGACAATGGATGAGACATGGCTTCACTATTACACACCAGAATCCAAAAGACAGTCAGCTGAGTGGAACTGAGGCCTACTTTGACGAGTTGGAAAATCGCTATACTCGTTGCATCGCCCTCGAAGACAACCATGTTGAATAATAAAATCGAGTTTTGTCAAAATTTTGTTTTTTTCTTACTTATCCTACGGACTTATTGAATAACCTGTTAGCATGTCTTGAGGTGCCGCAAGAACGATAAAAGTGAAATTTTTACCATTATTTCGAATAATTTTCCAATAAGTTACTATTTTGTAATAATATAAAAAATTTTATATCGTTTTCTTGTCTTACAACTACATTTTGTACAAATTCATGTAGAAGAAAACATTAAAAACATTTTTCAAAAAATAATTTTTTCAAAATATCAAAATTTTTAACAATATTAAAGCTCTTTGCGGCACCTTAAGATATTGAAATATGACAAACAAATTTTACTCCTTTCTTTATGAACCTAAAATGCAAATTTTGCGCTACTATTACAAACTAATACAAAATTATTTATTTTTTTTAAAAAAGGACATTTTCGTTCCACCCTAGCGGACAGTCAGTGACATAGCAAGGACAAACAGAACAAAATTTTTGTCGCTCCCCCCATCCCCCACTGGGTAATTAGTATTTGTTGACCTAGAAAATATACCAGGAAACAAATACTCGAGTAAGATATTTTTATATACCTGTAGAATTTTTTTTGTTATCTAAAAAAATCAATATAAAATTTTTCATACGGAAATAAATTTTCCCATATAATTTTAAATGAAACGTTATTTATACTTACTTATTCAGAATTAAAAACTTTGACAATTTTATTAAAATTCTTGTAGGAAGTTTAGAAAAAGAGTTAAAAACTAAAAATTATACAAACATACTTTAAGAGATCATGATTTGATCGGAAATACTGGAGTTAATATCTTGAAATTTGATATTAAATTTGCTTTTAGGACGTAAAATTAAATACAGTGAAACTTCGATTTTTTTTTAATAAAATTGATGTGAGAAGGAGTTACACCAAAAAAGTGCATCTCCTAAAGGTCTAGGTGGGCCCTGAATCTTGAAAAGAAGAAGAAGAGGTGATTTTATGGGCTGGGTAGGGGTCGAAGGTATCTATGCGTGCGGGTCTTAAACTGCTGAAGGTTATAAGTGGCAGGGGATGACGGTAGCTGGAAGCTAGTTCCAGTCTCTGGATAAAAGAGTTGGCAAAAGCGCTGGTTACATTTTTATCCAATTTGACAGCGAATGGGTGCTGAGCGTTCGAGAACCGCAAAGAGGGCTTTAGGGGGATTATTGATTTGATTAACGCTCAGTTAAGAATTATTAAATGGCACACCTGATATGTTTATTTGCATCAAGCAGTGGCATACCTCATTGATTTCTCCTTATAAATCATCAACCCTGTAGCTCTCGGCAAACTAAATCTTTTCTCGTCTATTTAAAAAAAACTTCATTTCAACCACCTTACCATCAAATCCCCAACAAGCAGATTGAAAAAATAAATATTACTTTTATAATTTTTATTTAGCAAATGTATTTATTTAAATCAGATCTTTTTTTAAGACTCCACATTAACATATACATAATATAATAGAGGAATGTGTGTGTATGTGTGTGGTGCGGGTGTGTCGACACAATGGAATTTAATGTTAAATATTTGACCACAAAGAGAAGCATTGTGCTTGGCACAAATGCGCCAAAATAAATCTCGAAAACCACCCTCTCCCCTTCGGTATCCGCCCTTGCAATATGTTCCTGTGTGGGTTGGCGCTTTTCAACGACACCCAGCCCCACATTTTGCCTCTATAGAGAGAGAGAGCGAGGGGGCTCAAGTTTGGATCTGCGACTTTAAAATATTTCCTGTTGCCAGCGAGGGGGAGGCTCGAGGTATATATTATAATACCCGTGCGTAGGGTGCTTAAGAAAAAATTACTAACAACTTTAACACAAAATTAATCTCTTTTTAGCGACATTTTTTAACAATTATTTTCATCCTCTTAGTAAGTATAAAATACTAATCAAGGTAATTTTTTAACTAAACTACTAAATTATATCAAGTAATCCTTTTGATGATTTAATTTTTTTCAGCGAGTAGCAGAGCTGTTGAATGATAAAGAGAAATCATTGAGGTTGTCCTCTGCTTGATGAAAATAAACATTTAAATAAATCCAGCTTATTTTCCATTTTTTTACATTAAAATTTATAAATATAACTTTATCCCACCCCAACAATAATAATATTCGAACATGAATTTAGGTCATTTACCAAAGATTTTAATAGATATGTTTATATTTCATGTAGGAGGGTCTTGTCCCCTCGGGAGTCGAACCCAAGCACTAGTACGCTTTCCGGGCAACTAGTTCAGACCCTTGAGACTATCACCTCCAAACATGCTTTATTTCTAATAACTTTTAAGGAGTTCGGTGTTGGCTCTAGGTGAAACATTTTAATATAATAATAAAACTTGAGTAAGATACTTTAGTTTTCTTAGACTTCTGATGATGGGCTAGCCCCCGAAATATATCGAATTCAAAACTCAATTTTTGTTTTATTTCTTTTTTGTGAAACCTACCTCGTATCTTACTCAAGTTTTATTAGTATATGCTTTATTTCAGTTAAGCAGTAATTTTTACTATTCAAATCTGTTTGAATGAAGTGAAAATACTTAGCTTTAGTTATATGTTGGAGGTGATGGTCTCAAGGGTCTGGAGTAGTTGCCCGGAAAGCGTACTAGGTAGTGCTTGTGTTCGACTCCTGAGGGGACAAGACCCTCCTACTTGCAATATAAACATATCTATTAAAATCTTTGATAAATGACCTAAATTCATGTTCGTAAAATTAATTGATTTCATATCACAAGTTGATTTTGAGAAAAATTAAATCTTTCTTTCTCAAATAGATACTCATTTCTTTACAATAATAATATAGTTTTGTGCCTCAACTATCTATAGACCAATTTCTAATAATGGTCATAAATTAAAAAATATTTTTTAATTTCTTATGATTTTTCCCATTCAGGTATGACAATCAAAGGGACGGAATTGATAGGGACAGAATTGACATTATAGAATTTTGATTTGGTAAAATAGGCACTGGAAGAGACTGGAACGTTACAATTTTGGTTACAATTCAATAAAAGTAAAACAACACTAGAAAGTTTTTTTAAATAAATATTTTTATATGTCTTGTTATCGCAGGGACGGAAATGAGACCTAATTTTTGTTTAAAAATCACCCTTTAAAATATTTCGTATCAATTTAGAAACACCCTGTATATAAATATGCTCATACATGAAAGAAAGCAGCAATTTAGTAAAATCACGTGGTGTGTTCAATTCACGCGAATTTTTTCTCTTCATTAGAATTCAATTTTAATACGTATTCAATTAAGTGGTTTCCGTTTTCAATGAGAATAACTTGTAATTATACAATGCTAAATGTATTTTATTCATTATATTATACCTACATATATATATTTAATATCAATATCGCTCTTGAATTTGAATGCAAAAAGTCTATCCGTCAGGTTCTTGATCGTTTTGTTACATTTCTATTCTATTCCTTTCAAATATTTTTTATTTTTCTTTCTCTCTTTTTTTTCTTTTGTTAATATTTAAATATTATTATATACTTTCTCTTTTCTTTTCTTCTTTTCCTTTTTCTGCGGCTTTTAGGCTGAATGTAGTTTATAACAAACATTGAAGAGGGGTTGTACACTGGTGGGGTTGAAGAGGAAATGATGTTGAGCAGCCCCTTTTGTGCAAATTGTATTCGAGGATTGCCCAACCAATGGCAATGGGCTCTCTCCTCCCCCGCAACCTTCCTACACCCCCACCCCGGGTACCTTCAGTCTCATAATATAGTATGATTCAAAATGTAACCAGAAATCAAAGAAAACAAAAGGACAAGTTTTTCAAAATAATTAGCTAAGTGGATTTTAACAAACCTGATTGGAGTTTCGATTTCAATATCGACATCAGGGATGATTAATTAACTGATGAAATGATTAAAGAAACAACCTATATATTTATAATTTTTATTTATTTGTATTGAATTATTTATTAGTAATGAATGAAATCATTGGAGAGATCAAAAACCTAAAAGGATATTCCCTAGGGGACGAGAGTTTAATATGCGTTTGCTATGCAGACGACGCAGCTCTCGTTGCAGAAGATGAAGATTCTCTCCAGCGCCTCCTGTATAAATTCAGCTGTGCTGCACATAAATTCGGTCTCACCCTGTCAACCAAGAAGATCAAAACACTCAATCTCTAAGGACCAGTTGTATGTCGGTTGGTAAACTCTTTTTAAACGTTGAAAATGTTAAGATGAAAGTGCCTGTCATCTGATTGACCATCCCACCCGGCACAAGGTGAATTTTAAGGTTTTACACTTTGTCAACGTTTAAAATGAGTTTACCAACCGACATACAACTGGCCCTAAATCACCACTCCGATGTAAACTCCAACTATACGATAGGATTGTCGAACAAGTCATGATCTTCACCTACCTTGGCATCCAAGTGACCTCTCATCGAAACTTAGAAACAGAGGTAAAACATCAGATAATAAAGGCCTCAAAATTATCGGGTTGTCTTAACACTGCAATCTGGTCAAACCAATATTTAAGAACGGAGGCCAAGGTACGAGTCTACACAACCGTGGTACCTCCAATATTAACATAAGAGGCTGAGACAAGACCCGACACTGCACAAACTTCTCAATTATTCGAAACAACTGAAATGAAGACATTGCGAAGGATAATGAACGTGTCCTGGCTCGATAGAATAAAGAGTGAAGATATTAGAGAAATATATGGAATACAAAATGTGGGAGAATGGATCAAGAGAAGAACAGAATGGTATGGGCATGTGGGAAGAATGCCAGAAGGCCGACTGGTAAAGAAAGTGATAGGAATAAGTAGTAGAGGTCGTCCCAAGGAGAGATGGTATGACGATCTGGAAGAAACAAACCTATAGGTTTAAAAACAAGAAGAAGAAGAAGATTTATTTGTTAACAGATTGATTGAAGCTTTGGTGGTTGAATAGTTTATTAGAACGGGTGAATCGGACTATAGTCTTCGTGGCGTCATATGGGGACTAAAGTCACTATGATCGCTGACACTAGCGACCCTTCTATACTATCTGCTTTTTCTTTAATCGCTGATCATGTATAATTGTTTATTTTGGTTTTCTGTTTAGTTTTTTCAAATTTTTCCACTGTTTATTTTCATTTCGTTTTTAATAGTTTAGATAAGTCCATTTTTTTGTTAATTCTCTGAGTTCTATTAGCTCATTTTTCTATGGCTCATCCAAGCACCCGCGCTGCTATTTTTTCATTTGCTAGAAAAGGGTTGGTTGTAAGAAGTACGCTATTATTTCTATCCTTTTGCAACTTTTTATGTGTTCGGTTTTGTAAAACTCGGTTCAATTAGATAAAAAACTGGCGGCTAAACAAGTCATAGAAGGTTCGATTAGGATGTATTTAGTTCTTATTGGTTTATATTATAAATTTTTATTAAGATTGAAGTGATTTTTGGAGACGGACTGATAAGTGAATTGACTGGATATTTATGAGGCAGTCCAAAAAAGAAGAAGATAATTTATACTATCTTTTTATTCATAAACCGACTTTTCAGAGGCTATTCCCTCCTTCTACAGGGTTTTGAAAAAATACTCCTTCTCGCATTGGATTTTCTTCAATGACTTTTCAAAACCCTGAAGAATGAGGGAATAGCCTCTAAAACGTCTGTTTATGAATAAAAACAGTATAAATTATCTTCGTCTTTTTTGGACTTCCTCATCAATATCCATTCAATTGTAAATTTTTATTTCAAATCATTTAAAAATAATTTTTCTATGTTTTAATCAACGAGTTTTTTATTTTATTTTAAGGACGTTGTTTGAAATATTAAATTAAATATAGGGGAGGAAGGGAGATGCAGGTTGTTGAAACGTTATTGAAAACGATCATAGTGTTATTGTTTCACCGGGGCTATTCATTATTTTACTAAAACCTCTGAAATATCTATTCTGTAAGCTTTTTGGTTAGAGTTACAAGTTCAGGATAAATTCATTCGAGTAATTTTAATAATATGACTCTGAGTTTTCAGGCAAAGTGAAGTAGTTGCAATACATGGTAATTTAACTTAGGTGATCTGAAGGGGCTCGATAGTATATATATTTTTGAGAACAAAAACCATATTATATAGGCGCCTACTTAATGCACTAGCACAGTTCTCTATACTAAAAAATGTTTAATTATACATGCTCAATACGCAAGTGAATTAAGTTGAATGTGATATAAACACAAAAATTATTATATAACCGTCCTTCAATTTACACAGATTATCCATTTAAGGAGAAAAAATCTGAGTAAATAAAAAAAACTAGTGTATTAGGAGTTAATATAGAGATAATAATTATTATCAAAAACTTACAGTGAGTTGTTGGTGAACCAATCTCAGATTCCCAAAAGGCGTAAAGTTCAACCTGTAAAAAAACAACATTTTATTAATTATTTGAGCACAAAAAAATTCTGTTAGATTCTATTTACATATGTCCTCTGGAACAATTTGGTCTAATCCTATGTGATATTATTTGTGTTTATTCATGTATGTCTTAATGTGTGAGTGTGTGAAAGGGAATTTAAAGATTTTTAGACACCCCCCCCCTCCCTGTTTCACATTCTGTCACATTTACATTGTGCCCCCCCCCCCCACTGTATTGTGAGGTCACACTATCACTTTTATATCCTATAAATTATTAATTGTAGAAGTTTTTTTTATATAAATTAAACTCAAGTAATGGGATTTAATATATTTTAAGTTTAACTTGGTTTATTAATTTCATGAAATCAAAAAATATATTTGAAAATTTAAAAAAAATTTTAATTTGACTTTTGTGACACAATTTTTAAGATCCCCGACCCTTCTGTCCCATATTTGATATGCCCCCTCCTTCTAGTATGTGACGTAATTTATGGACGGCTCCTTAATTGGTGTGGAGGGGTCACATTAAAGCGGGCATTTATGCAGTGACCTGGGCTTGAACTCGGACCTAATAGGTTCAAATACGCGATTGGATATAGATAAATTCATTTTGTCGTTATAGCATAGCTGGCCACATAAAATATTATATATTTGAACCATTGCTAAAAAAAAACAGATAAAATATTCCTAATTAAAAAAAAAAAAAAAAAAAAATGATGATGAAGTTTAAACTTTTAAAACTATAATAACTAACAAAAACATTATTTAAATATACATAATTTATATTCTTTATAATATGTAGGTATATGTTTATTTGCATCAAGCATAGGACAACCTATTTTATTTATTTATAACGAGACTATAGTTTCGAGGCTTTGTCCTCTTCATCAGTCTATTACAATGTATTCACACGAATTAATTTATGGATACATTGTAATAGACTGATGAAGAGGGCAAAGCCCTCGAAACTATAGTCTCGTTATAAATAAATAAAATTTATAATTCCAGCAGAAGACACTCTTTTATTGTCTCCTTCAATATATAAAAATTCTGCTACTATCGGCAAAAACTTTCAATTTAATAGGACAACCTCATTGATTTCTCTTTCTCCTCTTCTTTAAGTACCATATCAGGTCTCCCAGACGTTTCTGCATCTCTCTGCATATACCTGTGCTGAGTGTGTTTAAGCTGTTTTACACAGATATACGGGACCTACTTTTTAACGACGGTTCCGAACGGCTAGTTTGGAGAGGTTGACTAGGCAATTATACTCTTGGTAGTTTGTCATTGCTTTCCAAGGGGAGGCGACTGTAAATATCTGCCGAGACTCAGTCTCGAACCAGCATACTTCAGGACAGCGGCCCGACACTCTGACCACTGATCCACAGTAGTCTCGATTTCTCTTTATGAATCATAAACTCTGCTACCCTCGGCAGAACAAAATATTTTCAATTAGAAACTATTCCTTCGGACAATCTGACCCTTCTGATGGATATTTTTAAAATAATATTTTTTACTCTTCCAATAAATATTTTTAAAAGAATAAAAAACGAATCGTATGACGTCATAATGAATTAAATATGAATTGAATAGAAAAAAAATTGAGCCAAGTGGAATTCTATAGTAATTTCAAAATGGAGCCTCAGGCTTGAAAGAAATCTAGGCACAGGGAGAGGAGACGAATCAAACGAAAATCAAGTGGGGGTGCAAAATACCCCCCTCCCTCCATCTACAAACCACAAAACCACCCTTTGGGCTCCAGCGCAAATGCACTCTGCACCGAGGTCAACTTTTTTAGCTTCTCACGAGTATCAAAGAAAGTCAAGTGCAATCGAAAATTGTACTATAAAATAATATCAACCCCCTCCGCACTCGGCTTAATTCTTTTCAATCCCCTACAAACACACTAATTATTCACTAAATAAAAAGAAAAAAAGAGCTCGGGCAGCGGGACTCGGAGGAATAGAAATGAAATTAAGATAAAAAGGAATCATGCATGAATGAATAAAGAGAATAAATAGAAATCCCATTTAGTAAATTTAATTTTAAATAAATAAACGATTCGAGAAAATATAAGGACCCTCGAGACGAGAAATGCAGATTGGGCAAATGAATGGAATGGATTTTGAAAAAAGAATTCAATTCCACTCAGCCAGTCGGACTCGACACTCTGCACAAATGGAGAGAGACATTTACATCCGGCCACAAACACAATTACACAATTCACATACCAATTTTACTCTTTGTTTTATAGAGGAATTTGTATTTTTAATTAATACTAACCATTTGAAGAGTTTTGTATTTGGAGAAACGCTCCCAAAACCAGAAAGTTTGTATTTATTAAATAATTCACCACCCTTATAGATTATATGCAATCTCAGAGTACAATTTAATTTTTTTTATTCGTCATTTAAGCTTAAAACTTGAAAATTTCTATAAAAAAATGTGTAGGAAAAAGTATAAGCTTTTTCAAGACTTAGGTATGCTTTCTGCAAGTTTTAGTATTGAATAATAAATATTTTTTTTTTTTGAGAATTTCGTTTTGCGTTTTAAAGTTGAAACTTGAAATGGAGTTTAATAATATAAGCTCGTGAACCAAATTTCATCTAATTAGTAACGTTTTCGTTGGAAAACTCCCCATTTAACCATTCAATTTTCGACTATTTTCTGGATTTTTAACCGACTTCAAAAAAGGAGGAGGTTCTCTATTCGACTGAGTTTTTTTTTGTGTCTATGTTACTCAATTTCTTCGCCAATTGCGAACCGATTTCGATGATTTTTTTTTGCATTCTGTTCAGTATAGTTTCCGATTGGTTAAAAACTAAATTTAATTGGTATTGGACCTTTTTTTAACAGACTTCAAAAAAGGAGGAGGTTCTCTATTCGACTGAGTTTTTTTTTGTGCTTATGTAACCTCATATCTCCGCCAATTGTGAACCGATTTTGAAAAAAAAATTGCATTGGGTTCAGTCTACTTTCCGATTGGTCCCATTTTTTTTTATAGGTATTAGACCTTTTTTCTTAGGTTTATTCAGGCCTAACTTCTTTGTTTATGAACCGATTTCGATGATTCTTTTTTTATTGGAAAGGGGGTATCTTAGGGATGGTGCCATATTAATTTGGTCAAGTTCTGATGATATGATCACGATTAATAACATCACTAAAAAGAGAAAAATAAAAATAATTTTTAAGAAAAAATAAAAACCAGCTTCAAAAAAATTAAATGCAACAAATAAAATACACTAAAAGGTATAAAATGTTCACCCATAACTTCTTTGTTTATGAACCTGTTTATTTTTTGTTTATGTTTATTTGTTTCGTTTATATAATTTTGAAGTCGGTTTTATTTTTTTTTATAAAAATTATGAATTATTCACTAAGAAATTGTGATTTTACTTAGGGAAAGTGGTGTAGGTTTTAGGTGAAACAGGATATTAATTAATAAAGTAAAGGGAGTGTAGTTTCACAGTGAATGAAATAAAACTCAAAGAGGTTTATACAAACTCAATATAATTTTTAAAAATTGTGATCACTCGTTCAATTATTATTAATTTTAACTTGTAAACTCCTGATGATGGACTAATAATCCGAAATATATTGAGTTTGTATAAACCTCTTTGAGTTTTATTTCATTCACTGTGAAACTACACACCCTTTACTTTATTAATTAAGAACTTGTGAAGCTAAATAATCCAAAGTCATATAGCCTGTCTTTGTTTTAGAAATATATCTAAACATTTTTGTACGTGAACAAACTTTCAAAAGAAAGAAAAAATTAACACATATGAAATAAGGTGTAATTTATTAGAATCCTTCCTCCTTTCCTTTCAAACCGACGTTTCAGAGGATTCTTCCTTACTTCTTCAGGGTTTCAAGTGGTCAATGAAGGAAACAAATAAAATGCTTCCCTCCTCTCTCCACAGAAGTGTTTAAAACTTTTTTCTTCCTTAGCAGAAGCATAGACAAGCAAATTTTTTTCTTTCTTTTCTTAATTATCCTGCTGTGGAGAGAGGAGGAAGCATTTTATTTGTGTCCTTCATTGACCTCTTGAAACCATGAAGAAGGAGGGAAGAATCCTCCGAAACGTCGGTTTGAAATGAGAGGAGGAACGTTTCCAATAAATTACACCTTATTTGATATGTGTTAATTTTTTCTTTCCTCACTACCCCTGGGCTGTCTTCCATTACATTCAATTAAAAGTTCTACCAGTCCGTCTCTGTCCAGAGAAAATTTCGTTGGAAATGAACAAAAAATAATAGGTTTATTAAAAATATTTTTCCTCATAAGCCCGAACAAGAACAAAAAATGCCTGGCTATCGAAAGAACTCGAAATTTCCAAAAGTAATAGGTAATTGCGTTTATGAAAAAACGTTCTTAATAAATGTACGTAAAACAAAACATAGAATTATTTTTTTCCAAACAGTGCAAATCAATGGATATAGGTAAGGAGAGGTATAGGTGGTTCAGCAGTGGCTGATGCTCCCTAAAATGTCAGACATTTAGAGTAGGTCAAAAATATCGACTTCAAAATTTCAGGAGGATCTTTAAATTTTCAAATTATTATCCGTTATTTCAAATATTTCTATAAAAAACATTTTTGTTTTGAAAAGTATATTTATTAAATTTCTTCCAGAACTTAAGTGACTTGATTTAAATTTTTCATTAAATTGAAGGGTTGGTTTTGTCACAATATAATAAAACAATAATTTTAATAACTATTAGAATTATTTAATTGATAACTATACAGTTTCGGTCACCACTGGTCGACCATCCTCAGTAGTTATCTCCATCAAGAACCGGAATTTGTCATTTCACATGAAACATTCATTCTTAAATCTTCAATATAGATACATCATTACAATCACACACATACATATATATAGCAACAATTTATAAAAACGTTTATCACTGAACTAGAAACTATTTTCAATTTTATATTGTTTCTCGAAATGAAATAAAATTGTTGCATAGTTTCAAGGGGAAATTAAATGAATGATTTTTTCCGAAAAGGGTCCGCGGATAGAAAGTTTGAATTCCCTGCCTGGTATGTATACCTTCCAGTTCAACCATGTCGAAGACAAGTCCAGACGAGTTTGAGTCGAATTAGAAATTATTCTTGCTGAGGAACTATTAAAATAGAAATAAAACAAAAAAGGAATAAATAAAGATGATTCGGGAATCTTTGGACTAATCTATTTTTAAGAACTCTCAATATATCAGATCGAAAATAACTAAGAGTGTTATAGAGAAGTCATAGATAGCTTGCTCATATCAATAGGATTAGGAGACATTTAAGATTTTCTTATAAGACAGGTTGATTCACTGTGGAAGATGGTCGATTTTCCATCTCAGGGACTCTGAAGTTTAAGTCAAAAGATTTAATATCTGACTCCTCCTACCCTCACTCTCACAAATAAAATAAAATACTCATAAAATTTCAAAAAATGAAGGGTACTTTTTTGGACAACATCCCCTGGTTGAAAAGACACCAACCGCCACTGGTGTCCAGACTTTCTGTTTTTGGTGGGTCAGTCTTACAGATCTCTCCAAAATGTCCCGATTTTTCCCAATTTGACGATTTCAACTATAGTAATATAAGCTAATAAATAAAAATCCAAAAACCCAATCAAACATTAAAACAATTAAAAATTTGCTTAGAGTAAAAAAATTTATATAAGAATTTCTACAATATCAGTATTCAGTAACAGTATTACCAGTCCTGAGTTATAACTGCGGCGAGCTTTTATTCTAATGTACTATTCATTTTAGTCAAATGTACTCTAATATGTTAAAAAAATTAGTTAAAATTTGGACTGTCTTGGGCAGTGGATCTTCAAAAATAGAATTTGTAAAATACATAGTCAAGACATCATATTATTCAATAATTTTGTTTACTACTTACTACAGTGAGAGTCATCTAGTAGTTTCTGAAGTCTATGAATTTTGTGTGGTTTGATTTCCAAAAATCTTTGAAACCTTTTTAAAATATTTACTTTTTTAGAACTAGGAGCAAAGTGAGAATAAATCTCTCTCACCAAAACTTCAACAGCCTTTTGTAGTTTTTGACACGCATATGAAGAACATAGATTGAAAGAATGGGATGTGCAACCTACAACAATTAATATGTGGATGTTCTTTTAACAAAAATACTTTGAACTCCATTTAATTGTCCCATCATAGTCGCACAATTATCTGCAGCGAATCCAGCTAGATTTTCTAAATTAACTCCCACAGAAACTAAATAACCTCTTAAAACTTCATAAATACCCGCTGCAGAACTACCATTATCTAATTCTACTAATCCTAAAAACGAATCACATACTTTTTTGGTTTCGGATGAATAATATCTTAACAATATAGCTAAACATTTTTTAGTAGACACGTCCGTTGTTTCGTCTATGATTATTTAGGACTGTAATTTATCATAAATGTACTAACTTTGAGATATTTTATGGAATGTACTAGAAACTAAATTATTTTAATGTTAATGTACTATTGTACTTTTCAAGCAAAAATGTACTGTAAAGAATATATTTTTACTTCAACGGCAGCACTGGTCATTAAGGACGTTCCCTAATAAATCGATTTTCTTGCAATCTTTTTAAAACTTTGAATACACATATTTATAAGGGTCCTTTATACGTAGACATTTTTTTCAATAGTCCTTGCGGTACTAAATTTGTAAATATTGGCCATTGAAATTTGTATATTTAACACGAACCCTATCCCGATTGATGTTAAAGCGATTCATTAAATAACAATAGTAATTTTCATTAAATTATTTTGAAAACTGAGAATCATTAACTAGCAAATATTTTTCCGTTAAAATAATTGTATCAAGCGGTATTTGTTTTCTATGAAAAATGTTAAAAGTTGGTACTTTTGATGGTTTTCATTTTTTACTTTATCCAATGCAAAGCATGGGTAAAGTATTGCAATCGCTCTCGGGGCAAGCGTGGCTTCAAAGGGTCCTCAGGTAAAGACTACGGAACCCATGGACTAAATTAAAGTCACAAATTGTAGTATTCAATTAGGTTGAATTTTAGCACGTGACGGTTTTGCCAAAAATTACATGGGGTCTCGTCGAGAGGCCAAAAAGTGCCATTTTTTCATTTAGTGCGTGCGGATGTATGTATGTATGTATGGATGGATGTATGTTATCGTTTTTTTGGCCCACGATTTTTTCCACACCGTTGCACCGATTGAAATGAAATTGAAAACCTAGCATTCTTTGAACAAAATGAAGCGCTGATTAGATTTTGGTACATATCGACCCACAAACATTAGTACTTTATTTCAGTACTTTTTTAGTTTTTTCTAAATATCTTGAAAATGACTTAACCAATTTTGATGAAATTTAATATCCTAATTAAGTACCTTGGGGACCACAAAAAGGATAAATAAAGTTTTTAGTAAAATTATATTTTAAAGTACTTTACTCTAGAGTAAGAGAGTACTTTTTTAATTTTTTTAATTCTTTCAAATTTATTCATTTGAACCTTTTAATATAGCTCATTTAGCCTTGCTTAAATAAGAATGGATAGGCTTCTCTCTGTGAAATGCTAAAAATTTGGGAGGAAATTTTATAAGTAACCATAGCAACTGCGTTGTTTTCTTATCCCTTACCTTTGCAGAAGACATAGAGGAACCGACTTTAAACCAAAAATAGCGATTGATTCTCATCAAATACTTGAGGAATAACCATTCTATATTGGATTTTTGACGTTTCGGTTTTTATTGGTGACCATTGCTGAGGACATAGATGAATCGACTTTAAACCAAAAATAGCGATTGATTCTCATCAAATACTTGAGGAATAACCATTCTATATTGGATTTTTGACGTTTCGGTATTTATTGGTGACCATTGCTGAAGACATAGAGAAATCGACTTTAAACCAAAAATAGCGATTGATTCTCATCAAATACTTGAGGAATAACCATTCTATATTGGATTTTTGACGTTTCGGTTTTTATTGGTAACCATTGCTGAAGACATAGAGGAATCGACTTTAATCCAAAAATAGCGATTGATTCTCATATAGTACTTGAGGAATAACCATTCTATATTGGATTTTTGACGTTTCGGTTTTTATTGGTCACCATTTCTGAAGACATAGAGGAATCGACTTTAAACCAAAAATAGCGATTGAGTCTCATCAAATACTTGAGAAATAACCATTCTATATTGGATTTTTGACGTTTCGGTTTTTATTGGTCACCATTTCTGAAGACATAGAGGAATCGACTTTAAACCAAAAATAGCGATTGATTCTCATCAAATACTTGAGGAATAACCATTCTATATTGGATTTTTGACGTTTCGGTTTTTATTGGTCACCATTTCTGAAGACATAGAGGAATCGACTTTAAACCAAAAATAGCGATTGAGTCTCATCAAATACTTGAGGAATAACCATTCTATATTGGATTTTTGACGTTTCGGTTTTTATTGGTCACCATTTCTGAAGACATAGAGGAATCGACTTTAAACCAAAAATAGCGATTGATTCTCATCAAATACTTGAGGAATAACCATTCTATATTGGATTTTTGACGTTTCGGTTTTTATTGGTCACCATTTCTGAAGACATAGAGGAATCGACTTTAAACCAAAAATAGCGATTGATTCTCATCAAATACTTGAGGAATAACCATTCTATATTGGATTTTTGACGTTTCGGTATTTATTGGTGACCATTGCTGAAGACATAGAGAAATCGACTTTAAACCAAAAATAGCGATTGATTCTCATCAAATACTTGAGGAATAACCATTCTATATTGGATTTTTGACGTTTCGGTTTTTATTGGTAACCATTGCTGAAGACATAGAGGAATCGACTTTAAACCAAAAATAGCGATTGATTCTCATCTAGTACTTGAGGAATAACCATTCTATATTGGATTTTTGACGTTTCGGTTTTTATTGGTCACCATTTCTGAAGACATAGAGGAATCGACTTTAAACCAAAAATAGCGATTGATTCTCATCTAGTACTTGAGGAATAACCATTCTATATTGGATTTTTGACGTTTCGGTTTTTATTGGTAACCATTTCTGAAGACATAGAGGAATCGACTTTAAACCAAAAATAGCGATTGATTCTCATCTAGTACTTGAGGAATAACCATTCTATATTGGATTTTTGACGTTTCGGTTTTTATTGGTAACCATTGCTGAAGACATAGAGGAATCGACTTTAAACCAAAAATAGCGATTGATTCTCATCAAATACTTGAGGAATAACCATTCTATATTGGATTTTTGACGTTTCGGTTTTTATTGGTGACCATTGCTGAAGACATAGAGGAATCGACTTTAAACCAAAAAATAGCGATTGATTCTCATCTAGTACTTGAGGAATAACCATTCTATATTGGATTTTTGACGTTTCGGTTTTATTGGTGACCATTGCTGAAGACATAGAGGAATCGACTTTAAACCAAAAATAGCGATTGATTCTCATCAAATACTTGAGGAATAACCATTCTATATTGGATTTTTGACGTTTCGGTTTTTATTGGTAACCATTGCTGAAGACATAGAGGAATCGACTTTAAACCAAAAATAGCGATTGATTCTCATCTAGTACTTGAGGAATAACCATTCTATATTGGATCCTTGACGTTTCGGTTTTTATTGGTAACCATTGCTGAAGACATAGAGGAATCGACTTTAAACCAAAAATAGCGATTGATTCTCATCTAGTACTTGAGGAATAACCATTCTATATTGGATTTTTGACGTTTCGGTTTTTATTGGTCACCATTTCTGAAGACATAGAGGATCGACTTTAAACCAAAAATAGCGATTGATTCTCATCTAGTACTTGAGGAATAACCATTCTATATTGGATTTTTGACGTTTCGGTTTTTATTGGTGACCATTGCTGAAGACATAGAGGTATCGACTTTAAACCAAAAATAACGGATTGAGTCTCATCTAGTACTTGAGGAATAACCATTCTATATTGGATTTTTGAGGTTTCGGTTTTTATTGGCAACCACTTGCACAGAAGACATGGAGGTATCGACTTAAAACCAAAAATAGCGATCGATTCTCATCTGATATGAAGACAACAATTCTACATTAGGTTTTTGACGTTTCGGTTATTATTGGTAACCATTGCATGAAGACATTGGAGGAATCGACTTAAATCAAAAATAACGATCGATTCCTTATCTAATACTAGAGGAATAAACGCATTATTGCATTCCATTTTTGATGTTTTGACTATTAATGGCATGACCCCTCTACTGAAAAACGTGGAAGAATAGACTTAAATCAAAAAGACTAAAATCTTTTTGGTAAACAACTCAAGCTTGAGTTGTTTGCCATAAAAGAATTTAGTCTTTTTTGATTTTAAGTCTATTCTTCCACGTTTTCAGTAGAGGTTGCCATTAATAGTCAAAACATCAAAAATGGGATGCGGCAAGGTTATTCCTCTAGTATTAGATAAGAATCGATCAAGTTATTTTTGATTTTAAGTCGATTCCTCCATGCCTGTGCAATGGTTACCAATAATAATCGAAACGTCTAAAACCTAATGTAGAATTGCTATTCCCTAAGTATTAGATGAGAATCGATGGCTATTTTTGATTTTAAGTCGATTCCTCCATGTCTTCAGCGCTGGTTATATCGAAACGTCCGTCAATTGAAACCGATGGTAGTCATTCTATTTATTACATAAAGCAGTAAAAAATCGATAGAATGGTTATTCCTCGACTCTTTAAATGAGAATTATTTTTGAATTAATGTCAATATGAACTACGAATTGCAAGTGATATCTGGAGTTAATAATAAAAAGGAACAAACATATTAATATTTCAAATGAATTTGGATAAAGTTTAGCGACGATCCGTTGCAGTTTATTCTCTCATGGCATGGCAAGTGAGAGGTGACGACTTGAAGCAACGCAGCACTAAAATCACTCAATTTTTCCATATCCTACTTCTGCAGCTGGTGCATTTGGGATTTTTGCTTTAGATTCTCTCAGCCTAATTATACTGTTCTCTTGGAATTTCACGTGAGCTCTTTCACTGATGTGTTTTTATTCTTTGTCTTTAGAGTCGGTAAGAATTCATTGTTGCCAGATCCGAGAAACGACGCGGTGAAAATATTTTTGGCCTCTTCTGCGCATGTGAGAGTGAGGGGAAAGGAGCGAGACTGCATCTGAGCTATATTAGGGAACGTCCCTTAAGTCACCTTTGGGATTGGTGTAATGGATGAGAATTTCTATTGCCACCTCGAGTAATTTTTCTCCATTTTCCTATAATAATTGAGAAGTTAGAAAAATATAATTTAACACACTTGATAAAAAGAACCTAACTTTTAATACGCTATTCAACTTTTCATCCGGGTTTGTAATAAAACCCTTTCCACACTGTATTACAAAACACTATTTCAATGGATTTATTTTGGCAAAGTATATACCTATATTATTTATTTAAATTAAAAAATTATTTGTATAATGAATGAATGAAGAAGGATTTTTAACCAAAATCTATGCGTGTGAATGGAATTAAATAAATCCAAATCCCATTCATGTTGGGGGACAAAAAAAAAAGCGAGAAGTATATAGATATATAAATATTTATGGTTTGGTCCTAAATTGAAAAAGAAAAAATTAAAAAAAAAGCAAGCTTACAAATGAATAATTATAATGGTATATATAAAATCGAAAACACTCCTTTTAAATGCCATATGTTTTAGATGTATAATAAATAAAAAAATAAAAAGAAGAAAAAAAGAACAAGATATTCTGAAACTAATTTGGACCTGTCCTTAAAAGCACTTAAAAAAACAACCTCCCTCTCCCATTCGGGTTTGGTTGCCTTTTATATATATGCATGCTATCAGCGCTTAATAATCTCCATTACACGTCTAATTAAGGCCATTAAACGGGT